>CM038795.1:112190166-112790166 GCA_021764765.1 Vicia sativa | reverse complement strand
TCAATAGTGCCAAGTAATAACCACAAGTTTCATAAAACTAAAAAATCCAATTAGAAATTGAATTAATATTCCAACATAATATCTAATTGGAAGCTCAAAAGATATTCTATCGAAATATTATTGTGTTCATTTGGGTATTAGTATGATACTAATATTATTTTTCAATACATTTTAACACATTCACAAAAATCGTATCTACAACTTCGTCTAAAACCAAGAATACACGTAGTTTTAGGACAATCTTGAGTTCTTTTACATGGAATATCTGTCTCTGTAATAAAAATTGAGAAAAATAAATTATTATAGTAAAATAGTAAAAATATATAAATAAATTTAAAAAGGTTTCAAAACTGGCTTACCGTAGCCTCCATTTGCATCAAGAAATAAAACAATAAAAAAAATCATAAAATAAACAAGTTTGAAAACCTTAACGGTATTTTCTCCTATTTGTATGTTTCAAATAGAATAACCCTGTGTCACTTATAATTAATAAATTTCATGTATTAATTACTTATAGATAGTTATCTTGACCTATGGGAATTATTGAAAAACCACGTATTAAATTTTAAATAAGTATAAAATGTCTCTTAGAAGCATCAATGTGTTGTGTATTTATCCATTTAAAATGGAGATAAATTAAAAAGTTAACCATCATCATAATTCAGTCTTATTTATTTTACCAGTTTTAATTATTGAATAACCTTTCATTAGAGAAAAGGGAAAAATTGTAAAACAAGAAATTCTTTTTTAATATTATTATTATTATTATTATTATTATTATTATTATTATTATTATTATTATTATTATTATTATTATTATTATTATTATTATTATTATTATTATTATTATTATTATTATTATTATTATTATTATTATTATTATTATTATTATTATTATTATTATTATTATTATTATTATTATTATTATTATTATTATTATTATTATTATTATTATTATTATTATTATTATTATTATTATTATTATTATTATTATTATTATTATTATTATTATTATTATTATTATTATTATTATTATTATTATTATTATTATTATTATTATTATTATTATTATTATTATTATTATTATTATTATTATTATTATTATTATTATTATTATTATTATTATTATTATTATTATTATTATTATTATTATTATTATTATTATTATTATTATTATTATTATTATTATTATTATTATTATTATTATTATTATTATTATTATTATTATTATTATTATTATTATTATTATTATTATTATTATTATTATTATTATTATTATTATTATTATTATTATTATTATTATTATTATTATTATTATTATTATTATTATTATTATTATTATTATTATTATTATTATTATTATTATTATTATTATTATTATTATTATTATTATTATTATTATTATTATTATTATTATTATTATTATTATTATTATTATTATTATTAAGGAAAATGAAAAAAATATGGTGACGTTGGTTGGCTTTCTAACCTTGTAGAAAAAATATCTATTTTTTGTATTTCAAAAGTATTAAAACAAAAAATTAGTAATAAACTACTATCAAAATTACTTATTACCCTTGAGTAAACCAGTTTAGAGAAAGATTTTAACTGTAATTTTTCATTCCAAATAATTGCATTCCAACTTATTAATACGGACAATCCAAATTGCTTCTTCCAACGTGAATATTTTTTACAATCCTCTCAACTTGAATGGCAAACTAGTATTGGACACACTAAATTAACCTTTGGACTCCCCCATTCATTTCCTTCATTTGCCCGTTTATTTATTCCGACTCAGACCTTTGATGAAGGTTGGCTTTTCACATCTTCTACAAAAACTCTTCACATCCTATGCAAAAATTCTTCACATCCTCTGCCATTCTTTACATCCTCCGCAAAAAAAAAAAAAAGTATTTATAAGTTTCACTGCTTTAGTGTTCATTCAGTTTTCCCGTTTGTAACATCATTGGTTTTCATTGTTGTTTGGTTCATATGTCCATTCAAACATTATCAGGATTAGTTTTTCAGTTTTGTTTTTTGTCTTATCGTCAACCTTCTACACTTTAAAATTTTCATATCTACTATCATAATCGTCAATCTCATCAATTGAGAGAGGATTGAATTGGGTAAAAGGTAAGAATGATATGCATTTATATCAGTGTTTTCTATCACCATAAATGAATTCGTTGCAATTGAATCTGATTGTTTTTTATACGATTGTTTAGGTTAACGTGGTGGTTGATGAGAGTAAACTAGAATTTTGTTTCTTTAGAAAGAACGAAACAATTTCTTTATCCATATATGAAATTTTGTGGTCGGGTTTCAAATTGAAAAGGATAAAATGTAATATTTTCATTTTCTTTGTCTATCAATCTTATCTTTTTAACAAAATCCAAAATTGAAAGGTATATATAATTGCAAATGGATTTCGATTTAATGTATCACTTTTGGTTTTTGTTGATTGCGGTGACGTGAATCCATTCCGTTTCAAACCAAGTTGATTTGTTCATCCACTAGTGAAATTATGTGGCAGGGTTTCAAATGAAAATAAAAAAAAAGTTGTTGAAAGTGTAATTCCTTGTGTTAAAGCAGGATGTTTCTCAAACATATGGTGTGTCGAAATAGTTTAGTTTAGTCTGTCGAAATGTATCAAAGTGTGTGTGTTGAGTTGTAGCTTTCAAAGTGTCGAAGTAAGCTGCTTCCTACAGATTTTTGACCTGGATCTAAAATAGATATTTTGCGATTTTCTAGTTTTGAGATTTTTGGCTTAGGTAGAAAACAAGCTCATTATAAATAGAGGAAGTGGCACCTATTTTTTTATAATCAACTCGTAACAATTTGTATTCCTAGAATTTTACAATTGCAAAATAAATAAATTTTCACAGTTTATGGGCAGAGAGATATTCTGCAGAAACCATAATCTCATTTCTTCTCAAATTTTCTTTTCATTTCATTGTGTGGTGATAACAATCTTGTTCATCAAAATTGATAAAAGTTTATCATAGGTTTTGGTGGATTTTCAACATCTGGTATCAAGAACTCTGGTTGAGTGATCAAGGGAAGAAGAAGAAAATCACAATGGCAGCGAATTATGTGAATGAAAATTTTCCATCAAGTCTTCTAATTTTGAAAGGTGATAATTATGAGAATTAGTGCAAACAGATGAAGGTTATATTTTGTTATCAACGTATTTGAGATCTTGTGAAAGAAGGAATATAACCACTTGCAGAAAAGGTAGCAGACAAAGAAAAGACAACACACAAAGAATTGGAGAAGAAGAATTATAAAGATCTTTTTATAATTCACCAATGTGTTAGTCCATAAAATTTTAAAAAGGTTAGTGATATATAATCTGCAAAAGAAGCTTGAGATATTCTAGAGAAATCTTTTGGAGGTGTAGAAAGAGTGAAATAGGCAAAGTTATAAACTCATTAAAGAACGTGTGAAATGCGTCATATAGAAGATAGTGAGAGCATATAGGATATCTTCATTAGGTTACGAATCTAGTGAATCAAATCAAAGCTTGTGGAGAGACGTTAACAACAAGAGTTGTTGTTTCAAAGATCTTGACATCTTTGGCGAAGTTCGACCATGTGGTAGTTTTCATAGAAGAATCGAAGAACATGAAAAATTTGTCGAAGTAAGAGTTTCAAGGAACGCTTTAATCTCATGAACAAAGAATGACTAAAAGAGTTGTAGGAAAGTCGAAGAATGATATGGCTTTGCAGGCACACTCAGCGAAAGAATTTTGGTTCTGCAATAATACCTGAGTTTTGATGATAACAGACAAGTATGTTTGTATGAAAAAATTTGGTATTCTAATGTTTGTTACTTTTGAGAATTTAACAAACAGGTTATGTTTTTGATAAATAATGTGGCTAAGTTATTATAAGAGATTTTTTTTGCTTCTGCGCTACATATGTTTTGCTGAAAAGTAGCAAAAGCTTCAGAAGACTCTGATACTGTAACACCCCATTTCTACCCGGTAATTATAAACAAGATCAGAGTAATAACATTTCAACACACAGATAGGATGTCACATTTTCAACTTAAAACAACGATAATTAATCACATTTAGTACCTAAATACATAGCAAAACATATCTGGATGAACTTCAAACAACTTGTATTAATCTCATTGAGAACAAAATAACTTATTATTACTACGCAGGGAAATCACAA
Source organism: Vicia sativa (assembly GCA_021764765.1). NCBI lineage: Eukaryota > Viridiplantae > Streptophyta > Magnoliopsida > Fabales > Fabaceae > Vicia > Vicia sativa. Next base: position 112,785,985 of record CM038795.1, on the reverse strand, counting down.
TTTCAACTTATGTCATATTATTAAATTCATCTTCAATTCACTAAACTTCTTTTATTCAACAAAAACAACTTCAACTTAGTATAAGACATGAACAAGTACTTTCATAAATTTCAACCTTTAATTCAACATCTAAAGTAATAACAACAAATGAAACAACAAGAGAAACAATTATCGTTCATTCCCCCCGAATGCTACGTATTAGAGAAAAAGATACCAACTCGAACTAACAACAATAACAGCTACTAAGCATCAGCTAATCTTCATGATTATCTGCACATTACCCACATAGAGGCAACATCACAACAGAAGGGGTGAGATATCGAATAATATAAACAAAAAATATGATAATCAATATATAAGACTAGAATTAAACAAATTTCACTGCTTCTTACAACAATCATGCAACAAATGACAAACAACTTAGTAACAACAATCAAAACTTTTTATTCAATCAACGTAACAACTTAAATAAACACAACTTAATAACAACAGCAATTATAACAACAACAACTATAACAACAGAAACTTATAACAACATCAACTTATAACAACAACAACTTATAACAACAGCTACTATAACAATAACAACTTATAACAGCAACTTCAATATGCAACTCAAATGCGACTCAACTGTGCATATGCATGTGGTACCATTTAGAGCAAAACTCCCAACTCAAAATCTGTCAGTTTATTGAGGCATTAACAAGGCATAAGCCTTCAACTTTCAACGTGGTGCCATCAAGGCCAAGGCACAAGCCTTTGTCGCAAATTTTGCCAATCCAGGCCATCGCTAAGTTTGCAAATGTATGTGACTCAATGAATGCAGCAATCACATACAACAATAACAAACATCATCACAAAGGCATAAGCCCATATCAACACTATACCAATTTAACACTGGCTATAGGCATACAACTTAATCAACATATCAACAACAACATAAAATATCCATCAACTGCAACAACTTAAATCAACACTGGTCATCAGACCTATAACTCAAATATGTCCATAAATCGGGACAATTCAACTTATTTAGTTGTACCTGCAAATCAACGTATTCAACATCGTTTCAATAAAACAACTAACCACAATACCCTACTAATATATACTAACTACCCCGACAAATTTTCGATCAATTATGAACAACTAACTTTTCCGCTTAACTTACTAGTTCGGCTAATTCGATATGTTTTCATTCCCTGCTATTACTACCAATTATAAACTATCTTCCGCTACTTGTATTATATTGAGATAATTAATTTTCTACTACCAAGTTTTTACTTTCATCAAGATTAGCCTTTGATGCAAAATTACCAGCACCTGTTAAAAACCTGCTACCAGCTACTTTCTTGTTCCTGCTAAACTTCCCCGTGATAGGATAATTCATAACATTACTATCTTAATTCTAGTGGTCTATTAATTCTCAGACATTATTTCAATTACTCCAATATATATGCATTTATAGCAGTTAATCATCATTTTCCAAAAACCAGAAAAACAACACATAGGGTAAATACACACAGGAAGAGGAAAAGAGAACTGGGTGGGACGCCCATCCCATGCTATGGGGCGTCCTCCCCTTGTGTATATATGTATCATTTTGTTTCTTTTATTCTTAAGCACAGGGTCATAGTACTTAGTAAATCTTCAAAACCTGCCAAACCCAGAGAACAAAATTTCAAGTAAATTAATTGCAATAGCCACGTATTAGGAAACAGAGGCAGGGAGGCACAAGGCAACAATGGTGGGACGCCCACCTTGTAACACCCCCTTCTAATTCCCCAATAATTATTTCACAATCATAGTAAATAAAATGCATAACAAGAGGGCGTCACATGATTTACTTTACAATTAAAATAATATATGCATACTGGTCATAATCATAACACATATTTGAATCTCATGCTTTAAAACAAAATCATGTATTACACAGTGAATCATTTAATATTCACAGATACTATCATTGATTACATCCCATACTATAATCATTGGATGAAAAAATGATGAATCCATAACATACTCAAGTTATCAGAACTCATACCTCGGCACCAAAGCCACATCAATATAGTATCTCAATCATACAAATCAAAATAGATGAGAATACATAACAAATCTCATCAAAGCAGAAATCCAGATAAATCCCGTGTTACATGACCAGAGCAATGACTAGACTACCTAGAAACGGATAAACTAGCTAGAATCTTCAACTAGTCTTGTGCGAAGCACCACTATCCTTGGAACCTACACGTTACCCACGTAGAGACAACATCATAATATAAGGGTGAGAATTCACATAATTATTCAAAAGTATATAAATGGAAATAATGAAGAAACCGCATATATTCATGAATCCACACACTTCAAGTGATATTCCAAGATAACATGATCATACAAACATTACAAGTACAATATGTTCATATCTACAACACATATCATAATTATCATTCCATCCAAACAATCCACTAATACATATAATTTAACATCACAATTTCATTCCACACATTGCATATTCAATAATGACTCATGTGACAATAATGAATGTGACTCAATATGCATGTTGTACCAAGTTTTTGGAAACATTTCATTAACCCTGCTTCTGATTCATTCATAGAATCCAAGACCTTACTTCTGATCCGGACAAGACCAAAAGCCTCCGCTACTTATTCCCAATGAAATCGAGCCAAATGTGAATCCAACGTTTCACCGCTACTTATCCATCATGGATCGAGTCAATTTGTGAACCCACAGTTTCACCGCTACTTATCCACATAAGGATCGAGCCAAATGTAACCATGTACAACTCACCAAGACTACATATGAAAATTAAGATTATTCACAAATTCTCAATTATCCAAGCATATAATCACAATTCATCTCATATGAATTATACATCAACTGCACAACATTATATTTCAACAAGATCATCACATGTATCATACATATCATCACACATAACAAATAACATTAGGACATATCATTCCACCAATGTTATTCAACATATTCCATCAGATAAGATTAGCACATACTATACTCAAGTAATCAAACGTATATTGAAATAGTATTCAAAACCAATCTAAAACACATACAATCAGAATCAGATCAATTAATCACATATATGAAAATACTACTATAAATATAATCATATAAGATTCCATGTCAAAAGATCCTAAAAATAACATTTTTCATTACTGTTGTCAGTATATTTGATGAATCAAGTATTTCAATTATCGTATCCACAGGGATTGATGTGATATTGTCGTCGTTCAATAGTTAAAGCATATTTTAAGATTAAGTAACACAAGGGTTTTGTTTCCTAATCTATAAGTATCATAAATTTCACTCAAACAACTTTAGTTTCCTTTTTCAAAGAGAGATATGTTTGGATTCAAGAGAGTTTTGAGTTGTTTTCAAATGATAGAAGCATGTCAAGATTAGTTTCATTAAACTAATTTCATATAAATTCTATTAATCAAGTGGATGAACTAGTTGATGATTGTTATAAATATGTATCCTCTCAATCTTGTTGATTTCAAACCAAGATTGTGACTTTTATCATGTAAATCTTTAAATGATTTCTCACTATAACTATTGACATGATAATAATGAAGTTCAACAAGTAAACACTAGCTCACAAATCTATTTATAGCATTTGTTCATTAGTGGAAGAATATCTTAGGTTAACTTTAAAACATACTTTTTCAATCATGATTCAAAGCATCAAGAGATAGTAGAACAAAGATATTCAACATATATAAATCATCAACCAAGTTCATACACCAAGAGATTAAAAGAAATACATAAAAGTTAGGTTAACTACCTCTAATCTTGACACAAAAGAGCTTAGCTACTCATTCTCATGGTAGCTTTACTTGCAAGATTTTTGGAGAAGATGATGAACATGGAAGATCAATCAAGAAAAACAAGATTTTTGTTTCTAATTTCTATTTTCTAGATTACAACAATGATGATTCATGAAGAAGAAGTGCGGTTCTGGTTTTCTAACACAGAAAAGTGGGTCAAATCAGAGAGTTGGTGAGCAAAAGCTGTAGGCATGGGTCACTGTCCTTTTTCTAATATCGCGGACCGCGCTAAGCCCGCTTTTCCGCGCTAAGCGCGCTCATGCTGCAACCGCACTGAGCGCGACCTGTAGCCTGCTTCTTCTTCCAAAAATTGCTTCAAAAAGTCCCAAGAGCTCTTCAAGTTTCCTTGAATCCAAGCTTGAGGGAATCAATATCAAAAACCTACAATTTAAATGTAAACTAAGTTAAATAATATATTATAAACAAAAACTAAATAAAAACATAATTAGACCAAAATACTATATTAAATACTACTAATTAATCAAAAGACATTGTAAAGGACCATAAAATGATCTACAAAATATCCACATTTTGGTCCTTAACAACTCTCCCCAACTTACTTCTTTGTTTGTCCTCAAACAAAAGTCAAAAACTCAAAAAGCAAACAAAATAACAAAATTTAAGCATGCAAATCAACACAAGAAGGATGGTTCAAACTCAACATACCCGGCATAGATACAAATTAATTGCTTCTTCGAAATACAACATGGATATGAATTAAGTTCTAAACACAATATATCGAAACATGTAGACAAAAACAAAAGACATGTTCACACTTGAATCACCTAAATATTTCTTCAATATACCTTGAAGAACAAAATGCAATATTTACATAGGACTAAACACTCTCACTAGTAATCATGCACATCCGGAATAATTCATGCATTCATCAAAACAAGTTAAATGAGCAAAATGGAAATAAAGATCACTAAGGACTTTCAAGGGTTGTAACTTGGCTTGGGTTAAAAAAAGGATATTTATGTACAAAGCCATTGAAACAAATTTGGGTAAAGATAATGAATAGCATTTCACAACATCATTCTCACTTCCTTCTTATTTATCACAACCACTTCTTTCTATTTCTCACACAATGATCCTCCTTTTCTTTTTTCAAGTTCTTTTCATTCACACACACACACACACACACACACACACACACACACACACACACATATATATATATATATATATATATATATATATATATATATATATATATATATATATATATATATATATATATTCTTTCTTTAGGATCATCGTGTCATCAATTCAAGGTTCTTTTTTATCAACCTCCCCAACTTTCAATTCATCAATCCTTTTTATTTAAGAACATGATCTTCAAAGGGTTAATCAACAATAGGGTTGATGTTTACAAACAAGAAAAATTTATAGAATGAATCATCATTGAATTTTCATAGATTATCAACAACTATTAAGTGACCTACTTAACAATTAGTTGATTTTGATATATTCATTCTACAAATTCGATTTTTAAGCTCAAAAGGGTTCACTAAGATTCCCTCACTCACGGTTAATTGAAGCCCTTTTGGAATTGATGGTTTTTCTTATAGTGCACAAAAAATTGCCTTGATCCTTTCTACGTTTCCAAAATGTCATCAACAAATTAAGATTAAACATGAATCAAATGAGTTAACATAACTACTAGAACTCTCAATATTTGTATAAGGTGGAAAGCTTCTCACCTTTGTGGTTTAAGTCCTAATGATTCAAACATGAACACAAATTTTTTTTATGTACATGCCAAGATATTTTGCATAAAGCACAAATTTCATAGACATGTTAATATTCTACAAAACGATTAAAAATGTACCTTAGTTGTGGATCAAGTTGAGAATAATATCATCACCATCACTTTTTGGTGAAACACACTTACTTTTGCTTTTGAGCACCATTGAAAAACCAGGACAAACTAAAAGAAATACAATTTAAAATAAACAAGGTATAACTTAAAAAGATAAGGCAAAATAAAATATAAATAAAAGGACACTCCAAAATGGTGTTTCAAAATAAAAAAGTACTTAGGCATATTGCCTTAAAATGTAAAATTTGGAATTACAAAACACATCCTAAAAAGGATGGCAACCAACAAAATACAACTAAGTCTTAAGAAACTAAAACAAAAACATAAACTAAAATCAAAAGTACTAAAAATAAAAACAAAGGAAACAAAAGAAATCAGTCAGAAGCCTCCAGAATGGAATCTCCCAGAGTATCCGAACTAGAACCATCATCACCATCATCATCATCCTCCTCATCCTCATCAGCATCAGCATCTCCTACCTCCTCCTCAGCATTTGGCCCGACCCCGGGCCAACTGGCATAGGCTCTCAGCTGTTGGCTCGTGCGAGTGAAATGATTCATTGTCGGCTCTCGAATCTGCAGCGCTAGCTGCTCCATGCTCTCATGCATAAACATAAATGCTCTCTGATGGGCAAAATGCATCTGCCGGTTCCATTCTTCCCCTGGACCGGCATGAGGAAGGGCAGCAGCAACAGGGACAACCTGAGCTGCAGGGTTAGCGTCAGAAGCCCTACAATAACGGTCACAGTAATTGTCATCAATGACACCGTCTATTTTCAGGTGTCCTACAGTAGGAAAAACAACCCTAGCACGCTTATAGAGTCCCATAATCAGTCCAGGATAAGTAAGGGCACATTTAATTCGCTCCCCTTGGAGGTATAACTTAATGCCACCCTTTTCAACTCGTTCGCAATCAACCGGCCAAAATCAATCTGGGCTTCATCAAGCATGTATGCAATAAGGCCGGCTGTTTCCATTGGTATTGAGGAGGTGTGGCTTCTGGGCCGCAAGTTGTACAAGGCCACACACATAAGTACCCGGGCTCTTGTCTTTAGGCTTGACCTGTTGAACTTCAATGGTTGGCCAGCTCTACTCAATTCATAAGAATGCCCAGTCAAACAGATTTTATTCATCAACATTTCAAAGTCCCAAATACCACGAGCCAGGTGCTCATGGTACACATCCAATTCAAAAAAATCCATATCATCACAATAAAACCAGTTCAAAAAAATAGTTCACATAATATGCTAAGCCGGTTCAAAATCCGTTGACACAGTAAAACCATTATCCACTTCAATAAGTCATAAATAAATAAAAAAGCTCATTCATTAACATAGACTAAAACAACCTATGCTGCCTACACAAGCTAAGTCGTGCCAAAACAATTCGATAACCAAAACGATTCATGCATTCAACAAACAGAAGAACCGGTCTGATTCAAAACAAAGTAACATAACACTAGTTTACTAATTATTTTACTAGCCACTATTTGTAACTAACAATTAACCTACACCATAAACCAATTACCAAATTTCCCAAGTTAGTTAGAATCCCTTTCAAAATTTATTTCCCTCCAAGATCATTAACAACAAAAGCTCCAAACTAACCAGCTCCTAACCCATAAAACAAAACAGAAATAAAAGAGAGATAGAATCCTGGGAATTAATCTTCAACTCAGTAAATACCTTAGAAAGTTAGAAACAAGGTGAAACTATAACAGATTAGAACGTTAAAAACTAAGATTATCCTAACAAACTCACCAGAGACAGAGACGGAGACGGAGGTTTCCGGTGAGGCAGCGACAGAGACGGAGACGGAGGCTTCTGGTAGAGGCGGTGATAGAGACGGCGACGGCGAGAGACAAAGACGGAGAGAGCGATGAAGATGAACAGGTCGAAGTTTTTCTGAGAATGAGAGTATAGGGTTTATTAATTTTAATTATAAAATTATCTATGAAAGCGCTTTTAAAAGAGCTTTTTAAAGCCTAGACATAAGAGCGCTTTTTCCTTTAAAAGCGCTTTCGTATCATAGGCCTTTTAAAAGCGCTTTCTTAAGGCCAGCTATAAAAGCGCTTTTGAAAAGCGCTTTCTAAGGTTAACCTTTAGCATCGCTTTTCAAAAGCGCTTTCTAAGATGAGATCTTTCTGAGGCCTTTAGCAGCGCTTTTTGAAGAGCGCTTTCTTAGGCCTACCTATGAAAGCGCTTTCTTAGGCCTACCTATGAAAGCGCATTTTTTAAGCGAAATTTTTTTAAGGCCTATGAAAACGCTTTCGTAGAGGTGCTGCCAAAAATTATTTTTGGCGTAGTGAGAATATTATCCAACAACTTACCATCTTGATCCAAAACACCCAGATGCAATCATTGAGTATAACACCATTGAGTTCAAAGGGGATAAGGATGCCAGCCCAGCCAAATATATTAAAAAACTTATGGAGATTCAACAATTTCCAGGAACAAGTGGAATATAACTAGCCACTGGGTTGCAATGCCATTTTTAATTGGTGTTAAACCTTGCTTACATGAGGTCATGTCTAGATCTTCTAGATGCAACTGGACTTCCCATATGGCTCACAGAAACCAACAAGGATCCTTGGCAAATCAGGTATATTTGTTGGTTATAATAACTTCTGCATATTACAATGATGCATGTTTTTTTATAAAGAAGATGCATTGTTTATCAATCTAGTTTCATCTCTTAGAAAACTTAAATAAATAGGATATCACAAGAACATTCAGTTTTATTGTCATTACATGCCAAGATATATCTCAAGAAAACAAAAACAGAACATTTTATTCTCATTTTTTGTTTATTGGGCAGGCTGAGTAATTTGAAGAGATACCAAGAAAGGGTTTCTCTCATCCTGCTGTTCAAAGGATTGTAATGTTTGTAGGACCAAAACAAACTGGTTTCAATAGTACATTATTTGCATATGCAAATTTTCAAAATACTGTTGCCGGAGACATTGTGGACAAGCTGATTTGTGAGTTGGGAGCTGGTCCTCATACAAGCTACAACCATAGTAGATAGTAGAGAAATTATAGATATTTCATTCACTACATTATAGGGATTATAATGTTACTGTTATGAGATCCTCTAACCCAATACTCCAAAATATAAGTTTAAGGAAAGGATTTTCTCTAGAAACTGTCCATGTGAAAATGCATGTCTAAAAAGCCACCATTGTTGACCTATTCAATTTAGAAAGATTATAATAAAATTGTTTGTTGCATCACGCTTGATTATTTTTTTGTTATATTACACTTTTCATCCTAACGAGAACTCAGAATTCTTTTTGTCTGAAATCTGCCTCCTATAAGAGATTGAATCTAATAAAATACAAATATCTCATAATAAAAGTTCTTAGTTTTTTCTTATCCTTTGCATGTTGGCCAAGAATGGGATAATCAATATAATATGACATATTCATCTTTGAAACTTTGAATTCAAGTTGAAATTAAGCTATTTACTGTTGAGTTGAATAATCAATATGATTTTTTATTTGTCAACGTAAGATTTTGATTATTATCGATATTTTTAATAATATTGATCAATTATAAAAAAAAAAATTATTGTTTTTTATTTTTAATATAGAAATTATATGAAATGGAAAACATAAAGTTGTTGATTTAAATATTAAATTATAACGGAAACAAGTTTAATATTTATTAAAATTTTAATAAATAATTCTAAAACAAATATATTTATATATAGGAATAATTATATTGTTGATTCAAATACTTTTATATACGACATAAATCATGTATACTGATTTATTAGGTCTTTTAAAATATGATATTTCTTAAAGTTATAATTATTTTTGTAAAATAATTTTATTTTTCTTATTTATATTTTGATTATATTTTGCAAACAAAAGTGTCCATACTACATATGTACCCATACAAACGCAGGAGTAACACACCAGTACCTACTGAATGCATGGATAATCATATCAAAAAATAAAATAAATATATTTAAAATAATATATAAATCCAAATAAAAAAATATCTTGTTTTTAAATTATTTTGTTGCTAGTATTTTTATTTTTGAAATTATTTTCATTTTAAAATACAATATTTTTTAAGATAATATATGAAAAATTAAAATATATATATTATTGATGTAAAATAATTCTGGTAGAATAATTTTATTATTCTTTTAAAAATATTACTTTTTAAAATTAAATTAAATTTTTTAATAAAACAATTTTGTTTTTCCTTATTTACATTTTTATTAAATTTTGAAAAACAATTGTGCATACTAGTCCAATATCCCTGCGAACGCATCAGAAACACACAAGTAACGTGTGAACGAACACGTAACCAACCTAAAATTAGTGCAAATACACAAGTTATTATATTTCTTGTATAATTAAAAGAGATTAAAGTAAAAATAATATATTGATCCAAACACAAGAAATTCTTTTTTAATTACTTATCTTACTAATATTTTTGTTTAAAATTATTTTTATGATAATATATGAAAAATTGAAATATATATTATTGAGGTAAAACAATTTTGTTTTGATTTTAAAATTATGTCTTTCTTTTAAAAATAATAAATTATTTAGTAAAACAATTTTATTTTTCTTATTTATATTTTATTACAATTTGAAAACAAAAGCATGCTTACCATACAGGTATATATGTGAACGTATGGATAACACAATAGTACCGTGTGAATGTATGACTAATTATACTATAATTTGTGTGAACTCACATATTATTATATTTTTTGTACACTTAAAATAATTACAAATAAATATATTAAAAATAATATATGAATTTAAACACAAGGAAAATCTGTTTCTAAATTATTTTTGTTGTTAATATTTTTATTTTAATATTATTTTTTTATTTTAAAATACTATTTTTTTAAAGATAATATATATTATTGTTGTAAAATAATTATGGTAGAATAATTTTATTTTTCTTACAAAAATATATATTTTTAATTATAAATTTTTTTTGCAAAACATAATATCTAATTGAAAGCTCAAGAGATATTCTATCGAAGTATTATTGTGTTCATTTGGGTATTAGTATGATACTAATATCATTTTTCAATACATTTTAATACATCTACAAAAACCGAGTTCACAACTTCGTCTATAACCAAAAATACACGTAGTTTTAGGACAATTTTTAGTTCCTTTACATGGAATATCTGTCCCTGTAATAAATATCGAGAGAAATAAATTATTGTAGTAAAATAGTAAAAATATATAAATAAATTTAAAAAGGTTTCAAAACTGGCTTACCGTAACTTTCATTTGCATCAAGAAATAAAACAATACAAAAAATCATAAAATAAACAAGTTTGAAAACCTTAACGATATTTTCTCCCATTTGTATGTTTCAAATAGAATAACCCTGTATCACTTATAATTGATAAATTTCATGTATTACTAATAGATAGTTATCTTGACCTATGGGAATTATTGACAAACCACGTATTAAATTTTAAATAAGTATAAAATGTCTCTTAGAAACATCAATGTGTTGTGTATTTATCCATTTAAAATAGAGATAAATTAAAAACTTAACCATCATCATAATTCAGTCTTATTTATTTTACCAGTTTTAATTATTGAATAACGTTTCATCAGAGAAAAGGGAAAAATCGTAAAACAAGAATAATATAGTTACTAATTATTAAACTTTTATTATTATTATTATTATTATTATTATTATTATTATTATTATTATTATTATTATTATTATTATTATTATTATTATTATTATTATTATTATTATTATTATTATTCTTATTTTTATTATTATTATTATTATTATTATTATTATTATTATTATTATTGTTGTTGTTGTTATTATTATTATTATTATTATTATTATTATTATTATTATTGTTGTTGTTATTATTATTATTATTATTATTATTATTATTATTATTATTATTATTATTATTATTATTATTATTATTATTATTATTATTATTATTATTATTATTATTATTATTATTATTATTATTATTATTATTATTATTATTATTATTATTATTATTATTATTATTATTATTATTATTATTATTATTATTATTATTATTATTATTATTATTATTATTATTATTATTATTATTATTATTATTATTATTATTATTATTATTATTATTATTATTATTATTATTATTATTATTATTATTATTATTATTATTATTATTATTATTATTATTATTATTATTATTATTATTATTATTATTATTATTATTATTATTATTATTATTATTATTATTATTATTATTATTATTATTATTATTATTATTATTATTATTATTATTATTATTATTATTATTATTATTATTATTATTATTATTATTATTATTATTATTATTATTATTATTATTATTATTATTATTATTATTATTATTATTATTATTATTATTATTATTATTATTATTATTATTATTATTATTATTATTATTATTATTATTATTATTATTATTATTGGCATAGTGGTCAACATATACTACAAAAATATTTAGAAAAATGGAAAAATATGGTGCGTAGGTTGGCTTTCTAAATTTTAATATAAACTATCCTTGTAGAAAAAATATCTATTTTTTGTATTTCAAAAGTATTAAAACAAAAACTTAGTAATAAACTACTATCAAAATTACTTATTACCCTTGAGTAAACCAGTTTAGAGAAAGATTTTAACTGTAATTTTTCATTCCAAATAATTGCATTCCAACTTATTAATGCGGACAATCCAAATTGCTTCTTCCATTCCAACGTGAATATTTTTTACAATCCTCTCAACTTGAATGGCAAACTAGTATTGGACACACTAAATTAACCTTTGGACTGTTATGTAAAAAGGTTCCAACCTCTAATCCATTCATTATTCTTTATTCTTTGTATATGGGCTACAAGACAATCTCAATACAGGAGAGTGGGCCTCTTCCTATTTAGGTCCAACAGGCCTTATATAGAGTAAACTCCAACAAACCCTCCCTTAAGTTGATCCCTATACAACAATAGATCAACTAAACAATAGCATCAAAGAACAAAAAAAATGCAGAAAAAAACAGTAACAGTCATTTGATGTTGCTTGAGTCACACATTCCCAAGCCCTCCCTTAACTTGAAGAAGGTTTCAACTTTTAAGACCTTGGTCATGATGTCTGCCAATTGATCCTGTGACCTGCAAAATTTCAGCTCAATGACTCCATGATTACTGAGTTCCCTTAGGAAATGATATCTTACATCGATATGCTTGCATCTACCATGCATGATGGGATTCTTTGACAACTTGATGGAAGAACTGTTGTCACAGTTTATGATAGTGCAGTCACTTTGCTTTACACGCAGATGATGTAGCACGGTTCTCATCCAGATACACTGACAAGCACTAGATACAGCTGATACAAACTCTGCTTCAGTAGTGGACAAAGTGACAATTGGTTGTTTCTTTGATGACCAGCAAACTGCACTTGATCCCATTGTAAAAACATATCCGGAGGTACTTTTCCTATCATCATAGTCACCTGCATAATTAGAATCAGTCCAGCCCTGCATTATAAAGCTACCACCAATTTCTTTTTTGTACATCATGCCAAAATTTAGTGTTCTCTTCAAGTATCTCATTATCCTCTTGACAGCTGCAACATGTAACTCAGTAGGTCTTTCCATGTACCTTTCAGTCAAGCAGACTGCGAAGGTCATGTCTGGCCTTGTGGCTAACAAATACATCAGACATCCAATCATCCTCTTGTAAAGTGTAGCATTTGTGGCTTTCCCTTTCTCATCTTTCACAAGTTTGCAGCTGTTGCTGCGGTAAAGCGGCAAACAAAAAGTTGGTATTATTTTTACCGGGTGATATATACCGGATAGGTTATATCGTATCGTGCCCCCAGAGATTGGTTATTGATTCGTCGTTCGACAATTCTACCGTTAATGAGTTTGGGATTAAAAGAAATGAAAATAAAAGACAAAAAGTAAATGAACAAAAGTATAAAGGATAGACAACTTGTCCGAACGAATGTAAACTACCCGTAATGACTTAAATCTACCACCCATGTCATACTCGCCTACTACTGTCCCGTGTCATCACATACCTCTCACAACCTTGGTTATTTCTAACCCAAATTGAGAATCCTCCTAAATCATCTCAATAGCCATGTTTAGCCTATCTCAACAACACGAGTCAATCGCACCTCCATAACCATCTCTAGCATACTTCACCAACGCAGAGGCATTAAGTTCGGATACTCTATAGTGAATGTTAGATCTAAACCCATTTCTAGTATTCAGAAACTAACAGATAATCATCCTAGGTAAGAATCTAAGCAATCTATCTCTAGTAAAGCTCAAATCCCTAACATTGAGTAAAAACCCAAGATAACTACCAACACAAATTCGTAAAGCAAGCTTTATATAACACCAAAGGCGATAAATATACAAGAGTAATGAGTAGAAATACATACAAACCCAACAAAAGAGAAATACACAAAGAGGAGAAGAGATAAACCACAGATCTACACTGGTTGTCAAAGTCAATCGAAGAGCAATCCACCTCCAATCATCCATGAGCAAGTCCTAATGTTGTTTTCTAAGTTAATCTACCAAAAATGAAGGTTGATGGAAATGAGGATCAAAAACCACCCCAAAACGATAACCTAGAAATTTGTTTTGAAAACTATTTATAAACAAAATCCCGCATACCGCGCTAAGCGCGACTTACTTTATTATTTTATTACATTAAAGCTTCACGCTAAGCGCTCAAAACAGCTAAGCGCGAAGCCGCTTTTCTTCCCAAAATGCATCTTGAGTCGTGTCTTGACACTTTATTCCTCCATGCTCCAAATATGCAACAAATGCCTACAAAAATAGATACAAAACTATCAAACGGTACATTATGTACACAAAACACAATAAAACGTATTTACAACAAAAATTGGGGTTATTCAACGATTATTAACAAACAAAAATAGACAAGTGCCACAAAACATATATACAAAATAACTACATTTTGGCACTTATCAACTCTCCCCAACTTGACACATTGTTTATCCTCAAACAAAGTCAAATAACTCGAAGAAACAAAAGACAATAATCAAAGAATCACGAATCAACAAGTTTTTAAAACGGAAAACAAATGTATGGTTCAAACGAAAACGTACACGCAAAATACTTACTTACCACATTCCTACAACGACAACATATAAACGAAACAAATCCTAAGTACAAAAATCATGCAAAACATTCTATAACAAAACAAGCTCAATCATGAATCACACCTAGCAAAAATTCATCGGTAGATGAAGAACACACAAAGGTGAGGGATAAAAAACACTCCTCCACAATCTTGCAAACAATAGACTAAATTATGCATTCATCCAAAAACGTATTGAAAATACAAATGCAAGAATCACAAGGGCTTTTCAAGGTTGTAATGTGGCTTGGTTAACAAACAAGTGATAAGTCCTAAAGCTAATAGAAACAAAAACTTGCCTAAACCTAAGGGAGTGATCAACTCACAAAGTTCCAAACAATATAATTTCAATCAAACTTATTCTTCATCACAAATTTCACACCAAACACACCTCACTTATTAACATAACATTATTCCTACTCTTTTTGTTTTTCTTTTTCAAAGCTTTTCTCTTTTTTTCTTTCTTTTTCTAATCTTTCTTTTTCACATTTTTCTTTTCTTTCTTTTCTCTTAACCTCATACCAACTACAATATAAGTACATAAACATTCCTCTCCCCAACTTGAATTCAACCAACATCATTATGTGAATAATCCCTACTTTCTAAGGCAAGGTAAAAATCCATACAACAACATATAGTTGAGGGTTCAAGAAACAAAGAAATCAACATCCATAGAAAAAAGGGTGAATTAACACTCATAGACAAGCATCAAGTTCAAATAAAAATGGATGTTGATAAAAGTTCAAAGGGGATAACAAAGGTTCACACACTCACAAGGTGAATTGAATATTTGGCCAAGGTAGTTATGCTCAAAATCAACAAAATGCCTTAATCATTTTCTTGCAATCATACAATCAATACAAAACTAAAGATTAAGCATAATAAAATCTAGTTAAAACAAGAATGTGGACTCTCAACATATGTAAACAATGGAAAGCTTCCTCACATTTATGGTTAAAAAGGGAACTAAAGTGATTCAATTCATGAGCAAGTAATGCAAAAAGAATGAATAGCATGGTAATTATACAAATGATAAATTTCCTAAACATGTTATGCTATAGAAAGCGATAAACGAGTACCTGACATGTACCAACTTTGAAAACTATCATTACCATATATCCGCGAGTTGAAACGATCAAACTCGGAAAATCACCTCAAAAGTCTTCAAGTTACTGGACCAAAATTTGAGTCCAAACAACAACAAAAGAATTAGAAAAACAATACTAATTTTATTCAATATAAAAAGCCTTGGTGAAAGTGGGAAAAAGGAAAACCAAGTGAAATTTTAAAGAATTCACCGCCTCAGATAGCAGAGGCAGCGCTACACGATTGCAAAAAATGACAAGAATAGTGCAACTGCTATGCAAGCTCCACTTACACACCTATACAATCTCATTTACACATCTAAACAATATTTACAATACATACACACTTCCACAAGCTAAAACACTACAAACTTGTGGAAAATAACAAATTGACATAACAAAGCAAAAGCAAATAACAATACATAAACTTGGTGAAAACGAATTAACAAGTTGAAAAGTGAAAATTTGAAATTAAGAGCAAGTCCTATTTCAACTTGTTAAAACATAAGCCACCAAACAACATAAACATAAACAAACAAAAACATGCTTGTTTTACGTCGTAAGCTCGACGCCTTTATTGTGCGAGCATTAGTAACCTCCTCTCGTCATGTCATGGTATTGCCACACCGCGCAAACCTAAAGAAAGTGTCCTAATAACCACACAACAAACGTTACGAGTACGAGATAATTCACAACATCACATGAAAACTATGAAAATCACAAATATGTACAAGTATGGAAAGTAAACACATAACATGTATAAGTAACAATATACAAGTTCATATACAAAGCCTATACAACATATACAATAATTACAAAACTCAAAAACAACGGAATTATCGCAATACAGAAACAATAATCCAAAACGGCGCCATTTTGTTGCTGCGGTAAAGTGGCAAGCAAAGAGTTGGTATTATTTTTACTGGGTGATATATACCGGTTAGGTTATATCGTATCGTGTCCACAAAGATTGGTTATTGATTCGTCGTTCGACAATTCTACCAGTAATGAGTTTGGGATTAAAAGAAATGAAAATAAAAGACAAAAAGTAAATGAACAAAAAGTATAAAGGATAGACAGCTTGTCTGGAACGAATGTAAACTACGCGTAACAGACTTAAATCTACCACCCATGTGATACTCGGCCTACGGTACTCGTCCGTGTCATCACATACCTCTCACAACCTTGGTTATTTCTAACCCAAATTGAGAATCCTCCTAAATCATCTCAATAGCCATGTTTAGCCTATCTCAACAACACAGGAGTCAACTGCGTCACCTCCATAATCATCTCTAGCATACTTCACCAACGCAGAGGCATTAAGTTCGGATACTCTATAGTGAATGTTAGATCTAAACCCATTTCTAGTATTCAGAAACTAACAGATAATCATCCTAGGTAAGAATCTAAGCAATCTATCTCTAGTAAAGCTCAAATCCCTAACATTGAGTAAAAACCCAAGATAACTACCAACACAAATTCGTAAAGCAAGCTTTATATAACACCAAAGGCGATAAATATACAAGAGTAATGAGTAGAAATACATACAAACCCAACAAAAGTGAAATACACAAAGAGGAGAAGAGATAAACCATAGATCTACACCAATCGAAGAGCAATCCACCTCCAATCATCCATGAGCAAGCCCTAATGTTGTTTTCTAAGCTAATCTACCAAAAATGATGGTTGATGGAAATTGGGATAAAAAACCACCCCAAAACCATAACCTAGAAATCATTTTTGAAAAGTATTTATAAACAAAATCTCGCAGACCGCGCTAAGCGCGACTTACTTAATTATTTTATTACATTAAACTGCCTCACCACGCTAAGCGCGTTCAAAACTGCGCTAAGCGCGAAAGTTGCTGTTTTTCTTCCCAAAAATGCGTCTTCGGAGCCGTGTCTTCGACACTTTATTCCTCCATGCTCCAAATATGCAACAAATACCTACAAAAATAGATACAAAACTATCAAATGGTACATTATGTACACAAAACACAATAAAACCTATTTAGAACAAAAATTGGGGTTATTCAACGATTATTAACAAACAAAAATAGATAAGTGCCACAAAACATATATACAAAATAACTACATTTTGGCACTTATCAGCAGCCAAGCACAATTGAACTGCACACTTTGTTACAACCTTCCATGCCAAACCTTGCCAGAATTTCTGATGCATATTTCTGCTGATGAATGAATATTCCTTGGCTGCATTGGTTGACTTAAATTCCTAGAAAATACTTCATTTTTCCCAAATTTGTCATGGCGAATTCTTTTTTCATAGATTGCTTGAAGGCTATAGTCATCTCTTCATCATTTCCAGTGTAGATTAGATCATCTACATACAAGCTTACAATGAGTATCTTTCCCTTGTTTCCATGTTTGACAAACAGGGTGGGTTCATGAGAGCACTTGTCAAACTTTTCAGTACAAAAGAATAACTCTATCTTACTGTACCAGGCTCTAGGTGCCTGCCTCAGCCCATACAAAGCCTTCTTAAGCTTGTAAACTTGATCCATTTCACCCTTGTGATACCCCACTGACTATTCCACATATACATCCTCATTTAGCTCTCCATGTAAAAAGGCACTTTTTACATCTAATTGAAATACACTCCACTGATTGTGTGCAGCCAGAGCAAGAATTGTTCTGATAGTATCCCACCTTGCAACAGGAGCAAAGACTTCACTATAATCAATTCCATACTTTTGTGCATAACCCTTTGCCACCAGTCTTGCTTTATGCTTCTCTACCTGCCCTTTTTCATTGTATTTGGTTTTGAAAATCCATTTGACACCAATAGCCTTCACACCTTGTGGAAGAGTTGTCAATTGCCAAGTATCATTGTCTTCAATTGATTATACTTCACAATCCATAGCCTTCCTCCAGGTGTCTGATTTCACTGCTTCCTCATAGGAACTTGGATCTTCATTGGAGCTAAACATTGCAATTGCTAGATTCTGAATGGGGTCAGTTTGGTTCTCCACATTTTCCAGGTCTGTCATATAGTCTCTTAGATATCCAAGCATATTTCTTTTTCTTGCAGGTGGAACAACTGAGGCAATCTGCTCAGTTTCTAATTCATTTGAATGATCATCATCAGGGTTGTCTTCATGATTGTTTTCCATCCTATCATCACTGGAACTCTCTTCTGGCTCAGATTGTATCTCAACCTCATCATTTTCTTCATCTTCACTCACATGCTCTATTTGCTTGGCTGCCCTTGAATTTTTCCAATTCCACCCCTTGGATTCTTCAAAAACTACATCTCTGCTAACAATTATCTTTCTCTCAACTGGATTATAGAGCTTGTATGCCTTTGACTCTTCACTAATACCCAATAGGACACACTTGATGCTCTTGTTATCCAGTTTTCTTCTGTGAACATTAGGAATATGGACATTGGCTAGGCATCCAAAGACCCCGAAGTGATGCACAGAGGGTTTTACTCCTCTCCAAGCTTCTTCAGGTGTAACATCCCTTAAAGCATGAGTAGGGCATCTATTCATTACATGTGCAGCCCATTTTACTGCTTCAGGCCAGAATTGCTTAGGTACACTCCTAGCTGACATCATGCTTCTTACCATATTAAGGAATGTTCTATTTTTCCTCTCAAACACCCCATTTTGCTGAGGGGTGTATGCTGTAGTCAGTTGCCTCTTAATCCCATTCATAGCACAGTAATTGTTGAATTCAGTTGAAGTGAACTCACCTCCCCTATCAGTTCTGAGACATAAGATCTTGCAGTTAGATTCATTTTCAGCCAATGACTTAAATCTCTTAAATACTTCTAAAGCCTCATATTTTTCTTGTAGAAGATAAATCCATGTTTTTCTACTGTAGTCATCTGTAAAGGTAATGAAGTACCTATTTCCAGCATTGGATTTAGGAGTGATAGGTCCACAGATGTTAGAATAAATTAGTTCAAGCTTCTTGGAAGCTCTCTAGTTTGATTGCTTTGGTATGCTGTTTCTATGTTTCTTCCCAACTAGACAGTTATCACACTTTTCTTCAGAGTCCTTCATCTCTGGCAGTCCATCAACCATCTGTTTTTGATGCAATGTCTTCAAACCCCTGAAGCTGAGATGAGCATATCTATTATGCCACAAATATGCTTCTTCCAACATGGATACTTGGTTGCATTTGGGCACCATCATAGATGTTCTAACAATATACATCATGTTGCTTGTCATTTATGTTGTCAGAATCAAGCCCTTCTCTCCATGAAACAGTTGGCACTTGTTATTTTTGAACACAACTGTGACATTTTTCTGCTGTAATTGCCCAACACTGAGTAAGTTTTTTCCCAGACTTGGTATGTAAAATGTAACACCCCATCTAAATACCCCAAATATATTAATCAAATTAATATCTAAATCATCTTTAATCAGAGTTAACACGGCAAATGCGGGATGTCACAATTAATAGATATAATAAAACTTCATTCAAACAGTAGCCATGCTACACTGAGGATCAACATTTTCAATAATTCAGTCAATTTTAAGACCATGTCTTACACAGCGGAAAATATCATCACCAAAAACGGAATAATTCAATCATTGTATTCCCAACAAAATTATTAATTAAACAATAAACCAATGTCTAATTTCTCATCTAACGTTCCCCAGTGTTACAATCTAATCAGAGCATGACACTGACACGCGAACTAAACGATAAGCTCTAGAGCCATCCTCACCGACTCTTCAGCTGCTAACCTTAATCTGAAATGGTAAAGTAAGGGTGAGACTTCTCATAATTAAAGCATATTATAAGTCTTTCAATCAATAATATATCACAAGCATATTATTTCACCCACTTAACATAAATTCGATTCACACACACCATATTCATCATGCATAATCATAACAATCCAAGAAGAGTAACACCGAAGACATCCTAACATGTTACCACTTCATACAAATACAATGCGACTCAATGCTGCGGTACCGACTCATGACCAAGTCACCCAACACCGATCCATCATCAACCGGATAAGACCATCGATTCGTCCATAACCACTCGACACGAATCCAACTAACCACCCATCCTCACTGGTATCGGTTATCGGCAATCCAAGTCAAATTCCGCACAATGGGAATTAACTTCACCAAACAATGCAAATTCACGCACATCACTAGCATGCAACATCAATCAGTCTATGTATAATAATCAACATGATATATCAACCAATCATGCATACATCTAACATCAGCATAAACATGCAAACCAATCAACATGATATATCAACCAATCATGCATACATCTAACACCAGCATAAACATGCTATTACATCTACACATTACCAGTGTCCTCATCACCAAAGTTTCCCCACTACACATACATCATTATGTGTCAGTTAATAATCATTTAATTCGACATTCGACCCCTTTCCAAAATAATTTCAAGTTTTCCAAAATATTTTTACTTCATAAAGTAGAGCATTAAATTTAGGAAATAACGTCCAAAATGGCGCTCAAAACGGACTTACGGTTTGAAAGTTATGAATTTTTGAAGTTTTAAAAAAATTTAAAAAAAATAAAATAAGCAGAACCCGGTTCCTACATATACAGGAACCGGTTCCTGCAGAAGTTCAAAAAGGCACTTCTGGAAAAATGTATGGGAACCCGATTCCTACCCATACAGGAACCGCTTCCTGAGTGCATTTTTCCAGTTTTTACCAAATTTTCAAAGTGGAACCCGGTTCCTCCCCACTGGGAACCGGTTCCCACGTACCAAAAAGTCATTTTCTGCATTTTTGACAGCATTCTTCCATTCTAACTCAATCCACACATACCCATACGAATTCCATCATTGGGAACACCAACATACATCAATTTGCATCATTTATCACATCAATTATCATCTTCCTATCAGTCATAATTGGTATCTGACACCCTAATCAATTCAGACCTACCATCTGACACAATCTGACACCATCTGACACAATTATGTATACATCCATGGAAACCTAGAAATTCCTAAACATAGATTTCCAAACATGTTATGATCTATAATATCAAAATCGAAACCTATAATAAACAATAATCAATCGAAATCACCTCTTACCTTGTGGGTTCTTCGAATCTGACACTTCTAGGTTTTCTTCCTTCTTTTCTCCTCTTCTCACTTCACGTACTTGTTTTCTCCAAAAATGACTCTATTTCCTTCTTTCCTTATTTTATTCCTTTTTATTCCTTTTAACATAAATAAAATAAGTATTATTTCTCATTCTCCAATTAATTCCATCATTAGTCTTAATAATCCAATATATTAAATAAATTATGTCTTCAATTAATTTAATAATTAAAAATCATAATTATTTAATTACCGAATTATTTTGGGGTGTCACAACTCCCCCTAACTTAAAAGAGTTTTCGTCCTCGAAAACATACCTCAGACGAATAGTTCGGGATACGAGTCCTTCATCTGACTCTCCAGCTCCCAAGTAACATTTCCATCAGCTGGTCCTCCCCAAGCCACTCTTACCAATGCAATCTCTTTGCCTCGCAACGGTTTCAACTTCCGATCCTCAATTCTCACAGGTATCGCTTCCACAGTCAAATTTTCGCGTACCTGTATATCATCTACCCGAATCTCATGAGACGGATCAGCAATGTACTTCCTCAGTTGAGATACATGAAAAACATCATGCAGATTCGCAAGTGACGGTGGCAAAGCAATCTGATATGCAACCTTCCCAACTCTCTTGGTAATCTGAAAAGGACCAATAAATCGTGGAGTCAACTTCTTTGACTTCAAAGCTCGACCAATACCAGTTATCGGAGTAACCCGCATAAACACATGTTCTCCTTCACTAAACTCAAGGTCTTTCCTCCTCTTATCATGATAACTTTTCTGACGACTCTGAGAAGTCCTCATCTTCTCCTGAATCATCTTAATCTTTTCCGAAGTTTGTTGAACAATTTCCGGTCCAATCACAGCACTCTCTCCAGTTTCATACCAACACAATAGTGTCCGACACCTCCTACCATACAATGCCTCAAACGGAGCCATACCAATACTCGAGTGAAAGCTATTGTTGTAGGTAAACTCAATCAATGGAAGATAGCTATCCCAAGCTCCACCCTTCTCTAACACACAAGCTCTCAGCAAATCTTCCAACGACTGAATCGTTATTTCCGTCTGACCATCTGTCTGCGGATGATAAGCGGAACTCAAACGCAACTTGGTACCCAAGGCTTCTTGCAATCCCGTCCAGAACTTAGATGTAAACCTCGGATCTCGATCCGACACAATACTAGACGGAATACCATGCAAACTCACAACCTTTTCGACATACAATTCTGCTAATCTCTCCATCGGGTAATCCATTCTTATCGGAATAAAATAAGCAGATTTCGTCAACCTATCCACAATAACCCAGATAGAATCACAATTCTTAGCTGTCCTCGGCAAACCAGACACAAAATCCATAGAGATTCCATCCCACTTCCATTCCGGAACAAACAACGGCTCCATCAATCCTTACGGCTTCTGATGCTCTATTTTCGACTTCTGGCAAACTAAACAAGCATACACAAACTCAGCAATTTCCTTTTTCATTCCCGGCCACCAAAACAACTTTTTCAAATCATGGTACATTTTAGTAGCACCGGGGGTGAATACTCAACCCGCTATGATGCCCTTCTTCTAAAATACTCTTCCGAATCTCGGCAACATCCGGAACACACACCCTATCACCAAATCTCATAACACCATTCTCGTCAATTCGGAACTCGCCTCCTCGACCTTGGTTGATCAACGTCAACTTATCAACTAAACCAACATCAGATTTCTGTCCATTTCTAATCTCTTCCAGAATACCACTAGTCAGCTTCAACATACCCAATTTCACACTATCCGGAGTAGTTTCACAAACTAAACTCAAATCTCTGAACTGCTCAACCAATTCTAACTCACGGACCATCAACATCGACATATGCAAGGAATTTCTACTTAAAGCATCCGCAACAACGTTTGCCTTACCAGGATGGTAATTCAAACCGAAATCATAATCCTTTAAGAATTCTAACCATCTTCTCTGCCTCATGTTCAACTCTTTCTAATCAAAGAGATACTTCAGACTCTTGTGATCACTGAATAACTCAAACCTAGAACCATATAAATAATGTCTCCATAGTTTCAAAACAAATACAACAGCTGCCAACTCCAAATCATGAGTCGGATAATTCCTTTCATGCACTTTCAACTGTCGCGAAGCATAAGCCACAACCTGCTTATCTTGCATCAACACACCACCTAATCCCATTAATGATGCGTCACAATACACCACAAAAGACTTAGTCGGATCTGGCAAAATCAAGATCGGAGCACTTGTCAATCTCCTCTTCAGCTCTTGAAATCCTTTCTCACATTCAACATCCCAAACAAACACCTGACCCTTCCTGGTCAACTTAGTCAATGGCAACGCCAGTTTGGAAAACCCCTCAATAAACTTCCGGTAATAACCTGCAAGACCCAGAAAACTACGGATCTCCGAAGCATTCTTCGGCGCTTCCCACTGAGATACCGCCTCTACCTTCGTAGGATCAACAACAATTCCATTCTTGGAAATTACATGACCAAGAAAACTCACCTCCTCTAACCAGAATTCACACTTGGACAACTTCGCATAAAGCTTCTTTTCTTTCAACAATTCCAACACAACTCTGAGATGTTCTGCATGCTCCTCATCGCTTTTCGAATAAATCAGAATATCATCAATGAACACTACTACGAACTTGTCAAGATACGGATGAAATATCCTGTTCATATACTCCATGAAAACACCAGGTGCATTAGTAACTCCAAACGGCATAACGAAATATTCATAATGTCCATACCTCGTTCTAAATGCAGTTTTCTGAATATCCTCTGACTTCACACGAATCTTATGATATCCAGATCTCAGATCAATCTTACTAAACACACACGCTCCAACGAGCTGATCCATCAAATCATCAATCCTCGACAAAGGATACCGATTCTTGATTGTAACTTTATTCAACTGTCGGTAGTCAACACATAACCTCATTGAACCTTCCTTCTTCTTAACCAATAACACCGGAGCACCCCACAGCGAAACACTCGGACGAATAAACTTCTTCTCCAGCAATTCTTCTAACTGCTTCTTCAGTTCAGCTAATTCAGATGCCGACATGCGATAAGGCGCCATCGACACCGGACTAGTTCCAGGAATCAGATCTATAGTAAATTCTACCTCTCTCTCAGGTGGCAATTCACTAACGTCTTCCGGAAACACCTCTGGAAATTCATTCACCACTGGAAATCCATCACCTTTTGATTTTCCCTCCGCTTCTATTGCAGAATATAACATAAACACCACAACACCATCTTTCACAGCTAGGTTCATCTGCTTAACTGACATAATCTCATTTTCGATCTTAACCTCTTCAGGAAAAATGACTGTCTTCTCAAAACAGTTGATATGAACCTGGTTGAATTCCAACAAGTTCATTCCAAGGATGATATCAAGTTGTTCTACCGGTAGGCACACTAAATCCATACTGAAACCCCTATCAAAAATCACAACAGGACAATTCCTACAAACATACAAAGTAGTCACTGAACCCGACGCAGGAGTATCAATAACCATACTTCCATCCATATTAGAAATTTCCAAATTCAATCTCTTAGCACAATCTAACGAATAAAAGAATGCGTAGCTCAGATCAATAATCGCAATCAAAGGTATGCCATTAATAAAACATGTACCTTTAATCACCGATCATCCGGTTTAGTTTCGATCCGCATAATGCAAACACTTTACCACCACTTGCTCTTTCTTAGGTTTTGTGCACTGAGGACGAGTATGACCCTCTTCACCACAGTTGTAGCAAGTCACCACTTTCACTCTGCAGTCATTGGCCACATGGCCGAACTTTCCACACTTGAAACACTTCTTATCATTGCTCTTACAGTCCACCATCCGATGTCCTGTCTCACCACAATTGTAGCACTTAACGGAAGAACTAGAATCTCCTCCACCGGACTTCTTCCAACCACTGGATCTCTGATTATTCCTATCATAAGGTTTACCACGATCCATCTGTTGCTTACCTTTCCTGTCAACATACCCTCGAGCATTCGACTTAGTGTTAGCAAGATCCTCCTCTAGAATCCTACTACAATCAACCAGATCAGAAAATCTTCGGATACGCTGATATCGAATACCCTGCTTAATCTCATCACGAAGACCATTCTCAAACTTGATACATTTGGAAAATTCTCCATTTGCATCGTTAGGGTAATGAGCATAATACTTCGCTAATTCCGAAAACTTCGAAGCATACTCACTGACAGTCTTGTTGCCCTGCTTGAGTTCCAGAAACTCAATCTCCTTCTTACCTCTGACGTCCTCAGGAAAATACCTCCTCAGAAAAACTCTTCTGAACACAGCCCAAGTCAGTGCAACACCATCTTCTTCCATTCTACGGTAGCAACCCACCACCATCGCCTCGGCTAACATGTGAGTTCCATATCTCACCTTCACCCTCGCACAACAATCACTCTGAAGATCCTCTCGATCTCCTTCAACCACTTCTGAGCACCTTCGAGATCATGTGCACCCTTGAACAATGGAGGATTATTCCTCTGAAAATTTCCCAATTGTCGGTCAGGACCAATCGCAGCTCCTCCGGTTCCCTCCGAGCACTCCAGCCAACATTCCCAAAGCCTCAGCAATGGCATCATCATTCCTTCCGTTACCTCTTCCGGCCATTATTCTGTAACAAGACAAAACAATCTACATCAGCACACAAGTATCGGTTGTCACTTCACACTAGTCGCATACTAAAGGGATAACGACACAGACAAGACCGACTATGCTCTGATACCACTATTGTAACACCCCATCTAAATACCCCGAATATATTAATCAAATTAATATCTAAATCATCTTTAATCAGAGTTAACACGGCAAATGCGGGATGTCACAATTAATAGATATAATAAAACTTCATTCAAACAGTAGCCATGCTACACTGAGGATCAACATTTTCAATAATTCAGTCAATTTTAAGACCATGTCTTACACAGCGGAAAATATCATCACCAAAAACGGAATAATTCAATCATTGTATTCCCAACAAAATTATTAATTAAACAATAAACCAATGTCTAATTTCTCATCTAACGTTCCCCAGTGTTACAATCTAATCAGAGCATGACACTGACACTGTCATACCCCAAAATTTGCCCTCCATCTACTCAAGAGATTTCATACATCTATACTCAAAGATTCTTCAAGAGTTGATCAGACAAACTCTCTCCTAGACAATCAACCCAAACTAGGGTATGGTATCTCCCAAGTCAATATGAATTTCTAACATCCCCAATGGTCTTCATGCCTCCTCATATGCTTCAAAGATTCTCCATGACAAGTTTCAAGCCTCACAAGTCAAGTTTCCTCAGACAATTGCTCAGATGGTTGAAAATCAGTTGTATTGGACAAAAAGTCAACTGTGGTCAACATACAGTCAAACTTCATAATTTTTGGTCAACATCCTCATTTTGAAGTTACATTAATCATTTGATCAAGGGTTGATCATGATTCATCAAGAAAACTCAAGATTTGCTCAAAAGTCAAACTTTCTAAATTAGGGTTTCTAGGTGAAAAGTCAACTGAACTTTGACTGATCATAACTTTCTCATACTTTCTCAGAAATTTCCCCACCAAAGCTCATTTTGAAGGAAATTCAATTCTCTACAACTTCATGTCTCACAAGAATGTCCAAAAAATGCTTCATTTGAGAGGTATAGCTCAAAACATTACAGGTCATTTTCAAAGTCAACAAAAAGTCAACTTTTTGTTTTAAAGATATATTGAGCATGGTAACTCCAATTGAGATGATACCAAAATTTTTGGTTAGAGGACTCTTAGAGCTTTCTAAAAAGTCCAAGAACACTCAAAAATGTGGAAAATTGAACAAGATACACCATTCACAAGTTGGGCAATTTTGAAAGAATGCACAAAAAGAGATACTTCTAAAAATCAAATTTTTTGCAAATGGGCTTGCTTTTTCTTCATCCAAACTTATTCCTCATACAATTAGGAATATCCAAGCCCAATGCCATGAATTTTTATTTTATTTTTCTATTTAATTTGGAATTTATTCATTTAAATACAAATTAAATTTTAAAATAAAGTATAAAATTAAAAATTAATTGCAAGATTGATTTTATTCTTTCCTTGAGACTCAAGTAACTCACCAAGGCCAACAATTTTCGAAATTAGATCAAATATGGCAAGATTGGATTGGAAATTAATCAAGTTTTGAAAATTTGATTTTATACAAAAATCAAATTTGATTTTCATTGAATGGTGATTGATTCTTACCAAAAACAATGCCAAATCCTTCCAGTACTTATACCTGATGCATACCACACGAAAGAGAAGGGAAAGATTGCTCTAAGAACCCTAACCTAAAAGCAAAAAAACTGTGGCAAACAAGCAAGTGTCAATCATACTTCTAGTCGTTCTCAATCGTTTTTGAGGATTCCATTGCATTCCTTGAGGTCTTTAGAGTCGATCCAGACTCTTACATCATTCAAAACCATCAAGAATTCATCAAACACGATTTCGGTTTGTCAAGTTTCTTTCAAAATCGATTTTCATCATCCATGCATTATTAACCTGTTTTGATTGTTTGTTCATGTTTAGAATCAAGTTTGCAAGCGATCTGGGTAAGCCAATCGTGTTTCCATGGCCTGAATCGTGATATACCATAGCAAGGGTTTCTGAGTTCGAATTAGGGATTTGTTTAAATGGAAAAATTGGACCATGAGACCTATACCATCGTGTTCGGAATGCTTCAAGGAATCGAACCTGGCCTTAGATGTCATTTATATTATGTATGTTGTGTTTTTGATTTTGCCAGGGCCTGTAGCGTCGAGCAAAAGCCGACGCTATCTTTCAAAAATTCAAAAGGTTGAAGACGATGGATGGCGCGAGCGGGAGGAAGCCAGGGGACGACGCGTGTTTTGATCCCACTCACTTCGTTTTCAAACACAGATGCACACATGGCGTAGCGGTAAAGGCTCTCACTGTTTCCAGATGCCCTCAAGGGTCATGGGTTCGAACCAGCCAGGGACCATTCTCTTTTTTCTTTTCACAAACTTTCAACTTTTCAATATTTTCCTATTTTCCTTTTATTTTAATATTTACATGTTATTTTAATTAATTTCATATTTTTATTTCTGCATTAAAAACTCATCAAAAATTAATTTTCTTTTTATATTACTTTCATAAAATCTTTATTTAATTTAATAAATCAAAAAATACATTTTTGCATGCATATTTATTTTTATTTATAATTTTGCATTTAAATCACTTTTAATTCATTTTAAATTATTAAATTGCATCCAAAAAATCCCAAAAATTTATTTTAGCATATTTATATTATTTCCAGCATGTCATATTTTTTCCAATTAAAAATTTGCATTTTTTCTAACATTTTCTCTTATTTCGATTTCCTCATATTTTCCGATTTCTCGTTCGTTTCACAGGTTCTTCCAACTTAGACGTTTCTTTACCATTTTCATGTTTATTTTTTAAAATAATGTAACTGTATACGGGATGTAATAGTTTAAAATTAGGTCTTTTATTTTCCACATTTTAAATTATGTATCTGCCCCAAAGCCTTGTAATAGCGTAGGATTTACCTTTCCGCATCTTTACATTCCGCATTTTACTTTCCGCACCCTATTAATTGCTAGTAACTAGGCGTGTATGGCAAGATAATAATGAACTTAGCCCACTAATTTTCAAGATAAAATATCTGAAATCAACACACTTCTTTCACACATGCACCCCTTAGGATAATTCTCTCTCGATGCCTTTCGATTTCAAATGGTCATGTCCCTCGAACGTAGAGGTATCCTAGCACCGTTACCTTCAAACAAATCATCACAGTCCCTTCGATACAAAGATCATAAGACCCACGATGTCGCCTCCGAATACATGATCTTGACCCTCGATTGTCGCCTACGAAAAGTGATGATAGTCCCTTCGAATGTGCTAGGATACTTCCTACAAGTTGCCTTCAATGACCATCCGATGTCCCTTCGAATGTCCCGCTTACATCCAACGAATGGAGCTACCTACTAACTAATGGTAAGGCCAGCGCTATTCTAAAGGAACGTAAAAGTATGAAAACGACCAATTCTGAGTGGGTAAATAAGTCTCTTAGTTGCTTGCTCTAAATCAAATGCTTTTCACACCACACACTCTTTTTCAAAGTTCAAATTCCTTTCAAAACAAAACATTTCCAAACACTTTTGTATACACTCCTACATGAGTCATTACAAAGTCAAAGCGAAATGCCCTTTTTCAAAACATTTTTGTCAAACACACAGAAAGCAATTTTAA
Organism: Vicia sativa; assembly: GCA_021764765.1. Lineage (NCBI taxonomy): Eukaryota > Viridiplantae > Streptophyta > Magnoliopsida > Fabales > Fabaceae > Vicia > Vicia sativa. The sequence goes on along the minus strand of CM038795.1, from coordinate 112,755,653 downwards.
AAGATCTAGAGCAACTAAGAGCCAGAATAAATCATGGATGAAAAGGGTGCTAATACCTTCCCTTTTCATAACCATTCTCCCGAACTCGTAATCTAAACGAAGGTCTTTTTCTGTACTTTTACCTTCCCTTAATTGGATAAAAATAAAAGTCGGTGGCGACTCTTGCTATCCGCACATTTGCGATACAAAAATCCACAAAGTCAGTTCACCGTATTACAGACACGCGGACTAAACGATAAGCTCTAGAGCCATCCTCACCGACTCTTCAGCTGCTAACCTTAATCTGAAATGGTAAAGTAAGGGTGATACTTCTCATAATTAAAGCATATGATAAGTCTTTCAATCAATAATATATCACAAGCATATTATTTCACCCACTTAACATAAATTCAGATTCACACACACAACCATATTCATCATGCATAATCATAACAATCCAAGAAGAGTAACACTGGAAGACATCCTAACATGTTACCACTTCATACAAATACAATGCAGACTCAATGCATGCGGTACCGACTCGTGACCAAGTCACCCAACACTGATCCATCATCAACCGGATACAGTACCATCGATTCGTCCATAACCACTCGGACACGAATCCAGCCTAACCACCCATCCTCACTCGGGTATCGGTTATCGGCAATCCAAGTCAAATTCCGCACAATGGGAATTAACTTCACCAAACAATGCAAATGCACGCACATCACTAGCATGCAACATCAATCAGTCTATGTATACATTCATTTAACATAACTGAATCACAATAATCAACATGATATATCAACCAATCATGCATACATCTAACATCAGCATAAACATGCAAACCAATCAACATGATATATCAACCAATCATGCATACATCTAACACCAGCATAAACATGCTATTACATCTACACATTACCAGTGTCCTCATCACCAAAGTTTCCCCACTACACATACATCATTATGTGTCAGTTAATAATCATTTAATTCGACATTCGACCCCTTTCCAAAATAATTTCAAGTTTTCCAAAATATTTTTACTTCATAAAGTAGAGCATTAAATTTAGGAAATAACGTCCAAAATGGCGCTCAAAACGGACTTACGGTTTGAAAGTTATGAATTTTTGAAGTTTTAAAAAAATTTAAAAAAAATAAAATAAGCAGAACCCGGTTCCTACATATACAGGAACCGGTTCGCAGGTTCAAAGGCACTGAAAATGTATGGGAACCCGATTCCTACCCATACAGGAACCGCTTCCCGAGTGCATTTTTCCAGTTTTTACCAAATTTTCAAAGTGGAACCCGGTTCCTCCCCACTGGGAACCGGTTCCCACGCATAAAAAGTCATTTTCTGCATTTTTGACAGCATTCTTCCATTCTAACTCAATCCACACATACCCATACGAATTCCATCATTGGGAACACCAACATACATCAATTTGCATCATTTATCACATCAATTATCATCTTTCTATCAGTCATAATTGGTATCTGACACCCTAATCAATTCAGACCTACCATCTGACACAATCTGACACCATCTGACACAATTATGTATACATCCATGGAAACCTAGAAATTCCTAAACATAGATTTCCTAACATGCTATGATCTATAATATCAAAATCGAAACCTATAATAAACAATAATCAATCGAAATCACCCCTTACCTTGTGGGTTCTTCGAATCTGACACTTCTAGGTTTTCTTCCTTCTTTTCTCCTCTTCTCACTTCACGTATCTTGTTTTCTCCAAAAATGACTCTATTTCCTTCTTTTCTTATTTTATTCCTTTTTATTCCTTTTAACATAAATAAAATAAGTATTATTTCTCATTCTCCAATTAATTCCATCATTAATCTTAATAATCCAATATATTAAATAAATTATGTCTTCAATTAATTTAATAATTAAAAATCATAATTATTTAATTACCGAATTATTTTGGGGTGTCACATAAAACACATCTGTGAATACATGTATCCGCCCTTCAAAGCACAACTTGACATTACCTCTTCCCATAATAGCCATCTTTGAATCATTTCCAAGTCTCACAGATTCCCTGAATTTGTCATCAAATTGGAAAAACCAGTATTTGTTTCCCACCATGTGGTTACTGCAGCCACTATCAACATACCACGTTTCTTCTTGAACCTCCTTTTTTTCTTTAGAATATGCCATCAGAAGAATCTCTTCTTCTTTATACTCAACATAATTTGCATTTTCTTCCCACTCTGGACATTCATTGCGATAATGTCCAAGTTTATGGCACTTATAGCATTCTACAGAATCTCTGCTTTGTCTTCCTCGACCCCGACCTCTCGAAACGTTTCTTCCTCTGCCTCTACCTCCAGAATTACTCATCTTGAGTGCTTGTTCTTCACAATGCTCCTTTTGCCCTTGCATTCTTTTCTCATGTACCAAAAGACTACTCTGAAGCTCATCAATTGACATGGTCGTGACATCATTGGATTCTTCTATATAGCACACTACGTAATTGAATTTTGCAGGCATGGATCTCAAGATTTTCTCTACCACTGCTACCTGCTCCATTCTTTCTCCTTGTGAAGTCATTCGATTTTCGATTGCAAGAGTTCTTGCAAAGTAGTCATTAATAGATTCATCCTCTCCCATTGCAAGAACTTCGAATTCGCGACGTAAAGATTGTAGATGAGGACCTTTTACCTTTGTAGAGCCTTGATATTTCCTTCGCATTGCTTCCCAAATATCCTTCGCTGTGTCACGAACCAAGATTGTTTCAAGAATCGTGCGATCAATGGATTGGAACAGATAGTTCTTGGCTTTAAAGTCTCGCAACTTGCTTTCTTCTGCAGATTTGCGTTGATCCGGCTTAGCATCAATCGGTGCAGTGATGACTCCCGTCTCAATCAAACTCAAATACTCCTTAGAACGAAGGAGATTCTCCATTAGCATATACCAGTGTTCGTAGTAGCCGTCGAACTTAGGGACAGATGGATGAGTGAAATTGGTGGAATTCGCCATAGTTACGGCAGAGAAAAAATGATGAACGAAGAAGAAATATCGGAGAACTGTATATTTTGGGTAGTGATGAATGGCAGAGGATCGGAACCGGAGCTTACTGATACCACTTGTTATGTAAAAAGGTTCTAACCTCTAATCCATTCATTATTCCTTATTCTTTATATATGGGCTACAAGACAATCTCAATACAAGAGAGTGGGCCTCTTCCTATTTAGACCCAACAGGCCTTATACAGAGTAAACTCCAACATGGAGTCCCCATTCATTTCCTTCATTTGCCCGTTTATTTCTTCCGACTAAGACCTTTATTGAAGGTTGGCTTTTCACATCTTCTACAAAAACTCTTCACATCCTATGCAAAAATTCTTCACATCCTCTGCCATTCTTTACATCCTCCACAAAAAAAAAGTATTTATAAGTTTCACTGCTTTAGTGTTCATTCAGTTTTCCCGTTTGTAATATCATTGGTTTTCATTGTTGTTTGGTTCATATGTCCATCCAAACATTATCAGGATTAGTTTTTCAGTTTTGTTTTTTTGTCTTATCGTCAACCTTCTACACTTTAAAATTTTCATATCTACTATCATAATCGTCAATCTCATCAATTGCGAGAGGATTGAATTGGATAAAAGATAAGAATGATATGCATTTATATCCGTGTTTACTATCACCATAAATGAATTCGTTGCAATTGAATCTGATTGTTTTTTATACAATTGTTTAGGTTAACGTGGTAGTTGATGAGAGTAAACTAGAGTTTTGTTTCGTTAGAAAACGAAACAATTTCTTTATCCATATCTGAAATTTTGTGGTCGGGTTTCAAATTGAAAAGGATAAAATGTAATATTTTCATTCTCTTTGTCTATCAATCTTATCTTTTTAACAAAATCCAAAATTGAAGGGTATATATAATTGCAAATGGATTTCGATTTAATGTATCACTTTTGGTTTTTGTTGATTGCGATGACGTGAATCCATTCCGTTTCAAACCAAGTTGATTTGTTCATCCACTAGTGAAATTATGTGGCAGGGTTTCAAATGAAAATAAAAAAAAGGTTGTTGAAAGTGTAATTCCTTGTGTCAAAGCAGGATGTTTCTCGAACACATGGTGTGTCGAAATAGTTTAGTTTAGTCTGTCGAAATGTATCAAAGTGTGTGTTGAGTTGTAGCTTTCAAAGTGTCGAAGTAAGCTGCTTCCTACAGATTTTTGACCTAGATCTAAAATAGATATTTTGGGATTTTCTAGTTTTGAGATTTTTGGCTTAGGTAGAAAACAAGCTCATTATAAATAGAGGAAGTGGCACCTATTTTTTTATAATCAACTCATAACAATTTGTATTCCTAAAATTTTACAATTGCAAAATAAATAAATTTACACAATTTATGGGCAGAGAGATATTCTGCAGAAACCATAATCTCATTTCTTCTCAAATTTTCTTTTCATTTCATTGTGTGGTGATAAGAATCTTGTTCATCAAGATTGATAAAAGTTTATCATAGGTTTTGGTGGATTTCCAACATCTGGTATCAAGAACTCTGGTTGAGTGATCAAGGGAAGAAGAAGAAAATCACAATGGCAGCGAATTATGTGAATGAAAATTTTCCATCAAGTCTTCTAATTTTGAAAGGTGATAATTATGAGAATTGGTGCAAACAGATGAAGGTTATATTTTGTTATCAACGTATTTGAGATCTTGTGAAAGAAGGAATATAACCACTTGCAGAAAAGGTAGCAGACAAAGAAAAGACAACACACAAAGAATTGGAGAAGAAGAATTATAAAGATCTTTTTATAATTCACCAATGTGTTAGTCCATAAAATTTTAAAAAGGTTAGTGATATAGAATCTGCAAAAGAAGCTTGAGAGATTCTTGAGAAATATTTTGGAGGTGTAGAAAGAGTGAAAGAGGCGAAGTTACAAACTCATTAAAGAACGTGTGAAATGCGTCCTATAGAAGATAATGAGAGCATATAGGATATCTTCATTAGGTTACGAATCTAGTGAATCAAATCAAAGCTTGTGGAGAGACGTTAACAACAAGAGTTGTTGTTTCAAAGATCTTGACATCTTTGGCGAAGTTTGACCATGTGGTAGTTTTCATAGAAGAATCGAAGAACATGACAAATTTGTCGAAGTAAGAGCTTCAAGGAACTCTTTAATCTCATGAAAAAAGAATGACTAAAAGAGTTGTAGGAAAGTCGAAGAGTGATATGGCTTTGCAGGCACACTCAGCGAAAGAATTTTGGTTCTGCAATAATACCTAAGTTTTGATGATAACAGACAGGTATGTTTGTATGAAATAATTTGGTATTCTAATGGTTGTTACTTTTGAGAATTTAACAAACAGGTTATGTTTTTGATAAATAATATGGCTAAGTTATTATAAGAGAATTGTTTTGCTTCTACGCTACATATTATAAACAAGATCAAAGTAATAACATTTCAACACACAGATAGGATGTCACATTTTCAACTTAAAACAACGACAATTAATCACATTTAGTACCTAAATATATAGCAAAACATATCTGGATGAACTTCAAACAACTTGTATTAATCTCATTGAGAACAAAATAACTTATTATTACTACGCAGCGAAATCACAATTTCAACTTATCTCATATTATTAAATTCATCTTCAATTCACTAAACTTCTTTCATTCAACAAAAACAACTTCAACTTAGTATAAGACATGAACAAGTACTTTCATAAATTTCAACCTTTAATTCAACATCTAAAGTAATAACAACAAATGAAACAACAAGAGAAACAATTATCGTTCATTCCCCCCGAATTCTACGTATCAGAGAAAAAGATACCAACTCGAACTAACAACAATAACAGCTACTAAGCATCAGTTAATCTTCATGATTACTTGCACGTTACCCACGTAGAGGCAACATCACAACAGAAGGGATGAGATATCGAATAATATAAACAAAAAATATGATAATCAATATATAAGACTAGAATTATACAAATTTCACCGCTTCTTACAACAATCATGCAACAAATGACAAACAACTTAGTAACAACAATCAAAACATTTTATTTAATCAACGTAACAACTTAAATAAATACAACTTAATAACAACAACAATTATAACAACAACAACTATAACAACAGAAACTTATAACAACATCAACTTATAACAACAACAACTTATAACAACAACTACTATAACAACAACATCTTATAACAACAACTTCAATATGCAACTCAAATGCGACTCAACTGTGCATATGCATGTGGTACCATTTGGAGCAAAACTCCCAACTCAAAATCTGTCAGTTTATCGAGGCATTAACAAGGCATAAGCCTTCAACTTTCAACGTGGTGCCATCAAGGCCAAGGCACAAGCCTTCGTCGCAAATTTTTACCAATCCAGGCCATCGCAAAGTTTGCAAATGTATGTGACTCAATGAATGCAGCAATCACATACAATAATAACAAACATCGTCACAAAGGCATAAGCCCATATCAACACTATACCAATTCAACACTGGCTATAGGCATACAACTTAATCAACATATCAACAACAATATAAAATATCCATCAACTGCAACAACTTAAATCAACACTGGTCATCAGACCTATAACTCAAATATGTCCATAAATCAGGACAATTCAACTTATTCAGCTGTATCTGCAAATCAACGTATTCAACATCGTTTCAATAAAATAACTAACCACAATAACCTACTAATATATACTAACTACCCCGACAAATTTTCGATCAATTCTGAACAACTAACTTTTCCGCTTATTTTACTAGTTCGGTTAATTCAATACTGTTTTCATTCCCTGCTATTACTACCAAATATAAACTATCTTCCGCTACTTGTATTATATTGAGATAATTAATTTTCTACTACCAAGTTTTTACTTTCATCAAGATTAGTCTTTGATGCAAAATTACCAGCACCTGTTAAAAACCTGCTACCAGCTATTTTCTTGTTCATGCTAAACTTCCCCGTGATAGGCTGGCTAATTCATAACATTACTATCTTAATTCTAGTGGTCTATTAATTCTCAGACATTATTTCAATTACTCCAATTTATATGCATTTATAGTAGTTAATCATCATTTTCCAAAAACCAGAAAAACAACACCCAGGGTAAATACACACAGGGAAAGGAAAAGAGAACTGGGTGGGACGCCCATTGTAACACCCCCTTCTAATTTACCCGCGATTTAAATAATTTTAATCAGAGTTTTATTCATAACATCAAGGGAGTCACAACTTAATTAATTCAAGAACCAAAAATAGTGAACATGCCTTTTACTAAAGAACTTATCAAATAAAACAAAACCAAGGATTATGTTTAATACAGCGGAAATAACATAAGAATCCAGAATAATTCAAATCAAAACTATTCCAAAACATAAACCAAAAGGAAACAGTTTTTAAATCCATAAAATTCCAATCAATCGTTCCCCAGTGTTACAACTACCAGAGCATGACACTGACACGCGGACTATCTAAGTAGCACAACTCTAAAAGCTGTCCTCACCAATTCCCAAGCGGCTAATCACTTCGAATCTAAAATCATTAAAGTAAGGCTGAGATCTCATCAAGATTAAAATGCATTATACATTTCTTTAAAACAATAAAACAACCAATTCGTAATTCCACCCTTATTAACATCATCAGAATGCGATTCACAAATACAATCACACATATCATTATGCATACAGCAACAATCAATGCAATTATAACACTGGAAACCATCCTAACATGTTATAATTACATATGCAATGCAGACTCAAATGCATGTGGTACCAATCGTGAAGCAAGTCCACACCCTGTTCCGCTTACACCTCGGAAAACAGCATCAATTCAACGATTCGCCCATACATCACTGGGTCAAGAATCTAGCCTCACCACCTATGTCCATTAGGTAAGTTTATTGGCCCTGTAAGTTCAATTCCACACAATGGGAATAAACCATCACCAGAATGCTTATGCATGCACAATAAAAGCATGCAACATTCAATCAACGGAATATGATCACCACATAATTCCACACAATGCCAACACCAATATATCACATGATAACAACTCAATCATAATGGATAACAGGTACAGCATAATCATGAAACAATTATCATAAAGCATAAATATGCCAAACGCTTACCCTTCAATTAGTAAGACTATCACCGGTATATACAACAACAACAATTCATGAGATCACAGCCTCAACAACAATATATAATAGCAATACAATCATAATTATATGCCGTTAATTACAACACATAGAATTAACATACAGCACATATACGCAACGACTATTTCACGAATCACAACGAATTCTTATTACGAAAACCATATTAATTCCTCAAGATCTCAATTTCTGGTTTTGAAAATGTTATTAACAGATAGTACTCATGCTAAGCTTTCCAACGATACCAACTACGCCTAAATCGGAGTTACTGTCGAAAAGATATGACCGAAACCGTTTTCAGAAAAATCATGTTCATTCTTGTCCAGCTTAGGTCGACCCATAAGCTCAAGTGTCAATACATGGGCTGCTTGTGTCGACACATAGAACGTATGCATCGATGCATATGGTTAAGATTCTGCATTTTTCAAAAATAGTTCAGTATGTGTCGATGCATAGCTTAATTTTCTTCCTATGTGTCGATGCATAGCTTCTTTGCATCGATGCATAGCTCCCAAAATTGCCCTATGGATCGATACAAATGATTTTGTGTCGATGCAAGCTGTGTTCCAGCTTCTGGTTTCCTAATTTCCTTCTGCTTGAACGATCCAAAGGATCATGTGTCGACCCATATAATTATTTTTCACCCAAAAACCAGCTTTTCTTCATTGTTATCAATACCCATTGATCTCAATCATCATCAAACTTCATATTATCACCAAACAGGATTAGTTAATGCAATTTTACATACAATTGACCACATAAACATGTTTTCTAATCATCCTAGAATCATGTTACACAAATTCACCGTTCATACCAATCCCAATCAAGGTTTTACGTCGGATTATAACATTAGGGCATATTCAATTATTCCAATTCGAGATTCCTAGCAGATTGAATTATTCTATCGATCATCAAAACCTATAAGGCATAATAATCAGATTCAATCCCCCCTTACCTCACGATGAATCTTCGAATCCTCGGCGTTTGGCTCTTTCTCCTCTGTTCTCTCCTCTTTTCCAATTTCACGTAGTATGCAATCCTAATTCCTTTTCCTCACACTTTTTCCTTTTATTCCTTTATTTATTCCTTTTCATTTTCCAAATAATAGAAATAGATTAGTTAGGATTTAGTAGAGCTTTTTACTCCATACACCCTACATTTCAACTTCACACCCCCAACACTTCTATTATTTAATTAATCAATTAAATCTATTAATTCAAAAATACCAATAATTAAACCTTTAATTAAATTAATAATTAAAATTTTAATTATTTAATAATTGAATTAATTTGGGGTGTCACACCCATCCCATGCTATGGGGCGTCCTCCCCTTGTGTATATATGTATCATTTTGTTTCTTTTATTCTTAAGCACAGGGTCATAATACTTAGTAAATCTTTAAAACCTGCTAAACCCAGAGAACAAAATTTCAAGTAAATTAATTGCAATAGCCACGTGTTAGGAAACAAAGGCAGGGGGCACAAGGCAACAATGGTGGGACGCCCACGTTGTAACACCCCCTTCTAATTTCCCAATAATTATTTCATAATCATAGTAAATAAAATGCATAACAAGAGGGTGTCACATGATTTACTTTACAATTAAAATAATACATGCATACTGGTCATAATCATAACACATATTTGAATCTCATGCTTTAAAATAAAATTATGCATTACATAACGAATCATTTAATATTCACAGATACTATCAATGATTACATCCCATACTATAATCATTGGATGAAAAAATGATGAATCCATAACATACTCAAGTTATCAGAACTCACACCTCGGCACCAAGGCCACATCAACATAGTATCTCAATAAAACAAATCAAAATAGATGAGAATACATAACAAATCTCATCAAAGCAGAAATCCAGATGAATCCCGTGTTACATGACCAGAGCAATGACTAGACTACCTAGAAACGGATAAACTAGATAGACTCTTCAACTAGTCTCGTGCGAAGCACCGCTATCCTTGGAACCTGCATGTTACCCACGTAGAGGCAACATCATAACAGAAGGGTGAAAATTCACATCATTATTCAAAAGTATATAAATGGAAATAATGAAGAAACCGCATATATTCATGAATTCCACACACTTTAAGTGATATTCCAAGATAACATGATCATACAAACATTACAAGTACAATATGTTCATATCTACAACACATAGAATAATTATCATTCCATCCAAACAATCCAATAATACATATAATTTAACATCACAATTTCATTTCACACATTGCATATTCAATAATGACTCATGTGACAACAATGAATGTGACTCAATATGCATGTGGTACCAAGTTTTTGGGAACATTTCATTAACCCTGCTTCCGATTGATTCATAGAATCCAAGACCTTACTTCTGATCCGGACAAGACCAAAAGCCTCCGCTACTTATTCGCAACGGAATCGAGCCAAATGTGAACCCAACGTTTCACCGCTACTTATCCATCATGGATCGAGTCAATTTGTGAACCCACAGTTTCACCGCTACTTATCCACTTAAGGATCGAGCCAAATGTATTCATGTACAACTCACCAAGACGACATATGCAAATTAAGATTATTTACAAATCCTCAATTATCCAAGCATATAATCATAATTCATCTCATATGAATTATACATCAACTGCACAACATTATATTTCAACAAGATCATCACATGTATCTTATACATATCATCACACATAACAAATAACATTAGGACATATCATTCCACCAATGTTATTCAACACATTCCATCAAATAAGATTAGCACATACTATACTCAAGTAATCAAACGTATATTGAAATAGTATTCAAAACCAATCTAAAACACATTCAATCACAATTGGATTAATTAATCACATATATGAAAATACTACTATAAATATAATCATATAAGATTCCATGTCAAAAGATCATAAAAATAACATTTTTCATTATAGGTCATGCTTAGCTCGGCCTATCGCGCTAAGCGCACCTCTCTAAACAAACAACCCCAAACGTTAGAACATTTCGCGCTAAGCGGGCTCCTCCTCGAGCTAAGCGCGGTCTGCGATTCTGCACTTTTTCTGCTACGAACCAGATTCTTTCTCCCACAAAATTACCACATAAAACTCATTCTAATCAGTCTAATAACATCATTAAAGGGTATCCTAACATGTTTCTAGTCATGGGTCATCATTCTAAATTGAAAAACACAATTTCCATTCAAACCCTAACATTCAAAGACTCTATAAATTGAAATTGAACAACCTATCATGTTCATAATCATTACCCACAACATACAATCAAACAATAACATGGAATCTCCACCCTTACCTCTTGAAGATCCCTCTTCTAGGGTTTCCTCTTCACTTTTCCTCTTTCTCCTCTTCTCTTCTCTTCTTTCTCTTCTTTCTCCAAATAAAATTCTAATTATGATTCCCTTCTAATCCTTACTAACTAGGATTGTCTTAATGGGCTTAATACTTAACACCTCTCTATTACTTCCATTCTCATAAATAGGCCCAATACTAAATAACCATAATTATACTCATAAAACTCAATTATTTAAATAACACACATATTCAAATAATTCAAATTTAAATTAAAACACCCACTTAAATTAATTATCACATAATATATTATATAATAATAATTAATAATTAGCTATTTAAAATCGGGATGTTACAACTCTCCCCCACTTAAAAGATTTTCGCCCTCAAAAATTACCTCAAGCGAACATTACCACTAGCAGGACCTCCCCATTCTACCTTCACTAAAGCGATTTCCTTCCCTCGAAGTTGCTTAACTTCTCTACCCTGAATACGCATCGGTAAAGTCTCAACCGTCAAATTATCTCTAACGCGTACATCAAATAGCGGCACAACATGAGATATATCTAGCATATATTTCCTCAATTGAGATACATGGAATACGTCATGAAGATTAGCAAGTGACGGAGGCAAATTAATTAGATAGGCTACTTCACCAATCTTCTAAGCAATTTGATAAGGACCAATAAAACGCGGAGTCAACTTGGTTGACTTCAATGCTCTACCAACACCAGTCAGAGGAGTAACTCTCAAAAACACGTGATCACCTTTCTCAAAGCTAAGATCTTTCCTCCTCTTATCATGATCTTCTAACGACTCTAGGCAATCTTCATCTTTTCCTGAATCATCTTAATCTTATCCGTAGTCTGCTAAACTATCTCCAGTCAAACCATAGAACTCTCACCGAATTCATACCAACACAATGGCGTCCTACACCTTCGTCCATACAAAGCCTCAAACGGAGTCACTCCAATACTCGAATGAAAACTATTGTTATAGGTAAACTCAATTAAAGGGAAATAACTATCCCAAGCACCTCCATGCTCTAAAACATAAGCTCTTAAAAGATCTTCCAATGATTGAATCGTCCTTTTAGTCTGACCATCAGTTTGCGGATGATACACCGAACTCAAACACAATTTGTACCTAAAGCACTTTGCAAACCTTCCTAAAAATGCGAAGTAAACCTTGGATCTCTATCCGAAACAATACTCGACGAAACACCATGCAAACTCACAACTTTAACAATATACAACTTAGCAAACTTCTCCATAGGATAATCCATCAAAATTGGAATAAAGTGAGCAAATTCCGTCAATCTATCCACAATAACCCAAACAGAATCATGACTACTCGGAGTCCTCGGAAATCCAGAAACAAAATCCATAAAAATGCTATCCCACTTCCACTCAAGAATGGATAACGGCTACAACAAACCAGACGGTTTCTGATGTTCAATCTTAGATTTCTGATAGATTAAACAAGAATACACAAACTCAGCAATATCCTTCTTCATGCCCAACCACCAAAATAATTTCTTCAAATCTTGGTACATCTTAGTAGCACCAAGATGAATACTCATACCACTACGATGTCCTTCATCAAGAATTCTCTTTTTTAGATCACCAATATCAAGAATGTAAACTCTATCACGACACCTCATGATACCATTCTCATCAATCAAAAAATCACTACCTCGACCTTGATTGATCAACACCTACTTATCTACCAAAACCAAATCAGATTTTTTACCTTCTCGAATTTCAACCAAAATACCACTAGGAAGCTTCAACATACCAAGCTTAACACACGAAGACGTCGCTGTCATACCCCAAAATTTTCCCTCCTACTTCTCAAGACATCTCATACATCCATACTCAAAGATTTCACAAGGGTTGACCAGACAAACCCTCTCCTAGGCAATCAACCCAAACTAGGGTTTGGCTATTCTCAGATCAAGGTGGTTTCCAACATCTCCAATGGTCATCATGCCTCATCATATGCTTCAAAGAATCTTCATGTCAAGTTTCAAGCCTTACAAGTCAAGTTTCCTCAGACAATTGCTCAAATGGTTGAAAATCAGTTGTATTGGACAAAAAGTCAACTGTGGTCAACATACAATCAAACTTCATAATTTTTGGTCAACATCCATATTTTGAAGTAACATTAATCATTTGATCAAGGGTTGATCATGATTCATCAAGAAAAGTCAAGAATTGTTCAAAAGTCAAAGTTTCTAAATTGGGCTTTCTTAGACAAAAGTCAACAGAACTTTGACCAGGCCTAACTTTCTCATACTTTATCATAAATTTTTCCACCACCTCTCATTTTGAAGAGAATTCAATTCTCTGCAACTTCATGTCTCACAAACTTGGCCAGAAAATGCTTCATTTGGAAGTTATGGGTCAAAATATTACAGGTCCTTTTCAAAGTCAACAAAAAGTCAACCTTTTGTAAAGAAGTGTTATTGAGCATGTAAACTTCAATTGAGATGAAACAAAAAATGTTGTTTAGAGGACATCTAGAGCTTTCTAAAAAGTCCAAGAACACCCAAAAATGTTAAAAATTGAGCAAGATACACCTTGCACAAGTTGAGCATTTTTGAAGAGGTGCACAAAGAGAAATACTTGACAAAATCCAAAATTTTGCAAATGGGCCTAACTTTTCTTGTTTCAAACTTGTTCCTCAGCTGATTTGGAACCTCAAAGCCCAAGGCCACAAATTTTATCTTTTATTTTCTATTTATTTTGGATTTTAATCATTTAAAAGCCAATTAAATTAAAATAAAAGGTAGAAAATCAAAATTAAATGCAAATTGGATTTTTCTCTCATTCTTGAGGTCCAAGCAAACCACACAAGCTGGAAAATTCGAAATTGGCATTAATTGGCAAAGAAATTGATTGAAATTTGATCAAAAAGGCAATATTTGGTTTTATACCAAATCAAATATTTTCTCATTGATTGGTACATTATTTCTTCATGATTCTTGACCTAAATCCATCCACTATATATACATGATGTTATTACATGAACAAAGGACAAAAATTCTGCCTCTAAGAACCCTAACTAAACTCAAAAAAACCGTGTCTCTCAAGCAACTTGCAGCCCTAGTTTCAAGTTGTTTCAAAGCATTCTAAGGATTCCAACACATTCCTTGAGGTCCCTTGAATCGATCCAGATATTCACAAGCCAGCCAATCATTCAGAAACGTGAAATCACGATTTCGGGTTGCTTCAAAACTTTTAAAATTGATTTTGATTATTCATGCATATTTAACATGTTTTGATTGTTTGTTTGTGTTAGAATGATGTTTGCAAGCTATCTGGATGGTTTGATTTGAGTTTTGATGCATAAACCGAATTCCACCATTGTTAGGGTTCTTGAGCTCGAATTAGGGACTCTCAGAATAGGAAAAATTGGACCAATCTAAGGACACATTCATGTTCAGGGGACAATTTGCAATTGATCCATGGTCTTACATTTGATTTATATTATGTATTGCTTGAGTTATGAATTGCAGGGATTTAGCAACGGAGAAGCAGAAACCGTAGCCAAAAGTCTAAAATTTGAATTGGGGAAGATGACCTTACGCGCGCTTTCTGATCTGGAGGGTTCCCAGAAACCCTTTATATTATTTTTATTTTATACTGTTAACAGATAATCCACATGGCTCAGATGGCAAGACAACGCGTGATCATCCAGAAGGTCCTGGGTTCGAACCCTCCTTTTTTATTTTAACATTTTGAAATTTACAGATCTTTCCAGAAGGCTTGCCCATAAATCTCAATTTCTGGCTCTCCATGCCGCGCTCTGCTCCAAAATCCCATGTTCTCCCGAAACCCCAGTGCACACTTGGGCATTTCACAAGCCCAAATCCCAATTTTGGGCACTGCACTGAGTCTCCCCAGAAATTCCAGCTTTTGGGAGATTTCCATCAGAAGCCCTCTGATTCTCCTCTCTAACCTTATTTTTCATATTTTCATATTTTTCTATTTTAATTTAATTTCTTTTCAAATAATTTTCTCATGCATTTAAAAATCACCAAAAATATTTTCTTTTTGCATTTTAATCAGAAAAATGTTTATTTAATTTTTGACATAAAAATTAATATTTTTTGCATGCATATTTTAATTAATTATTAATTAACCATTAAATTGACTTTTAATTATTTTTCTTCATCAAAACCAATTCAGAAAATCCCAAAAACAATTACTCTATCATCTAATTATCATTACTAACCTAAAAACCTTTTTCTACTAATTTCCAAAACATTTTGCTAACATTTTCTTATTATTCTGATTATCTATTTCTTATTTCGCATTTACAATTCTAGAAAGGATGTATAGGTCGCAAAGTTTTTATCATGTAATAGCGTAGATTTACATTTCCTGCCTTTAATTTCCTTACTCCTATATTATGTAACTGCCCCAAAGCCATGTAATAGCATAGGACATTTACTTCCCGCACTTTACTTTCCGCAATTTACTTTCTGCCCCCTATAAACTGCTAGTAATTGGGCGTGTATGGCAAGATAAAAACGAACGTAGATCACTTCTAATTGCAAGATAACTTACCTGAATTTAACACACTTTTTCACACATGCACCCCTCAGGGTAATTCTCTCTCGTTGTCTTTCGAATAAATGGTCAAGTCCCTCGAACGTAGAGGTATCCTAGCACTGTTGCCTACGAAACATATCATCATAGTCCCTTCGAATAAAAGATCATGAGTCCCTCGATGTGGCCTACGAAAACATGATCTCGTCCCTCGATTGTTGCCTATGAAAAGTGATGATCGTCCCTTCGAATGTGCTAGGATACTCCTACAAGTTGCCTTCTATGACCATCCGATGTCCCTTCGAATGTCCCTTTACATCCAACGAATAAGGTTACCTACCAACTAATGGTATGGATAACACTATTCTAAAGGAACGTAAAACAACACGAAAACGACCATTCTGAGTAGGTAATAAGACTTTTAGTTGCTTGCTCTATCAAATATTTTTCACACCTCACACTTTTGTCAAAGTTAAAACACTTTTCAAAACGAAACATTTCCAAACACTTTGTATACATTCCAACATGAATCATTACAAAGTCAAAGCGAAATGCCTTTTCAAAACATTTTTGTCAAACACACAGAAAGCAATTTTTTAAAGATGAGCTAGAAGCAACTAAGAGCCCGTAGAAAACTACGGATGGAAAGGGGTGCTAATACCTTCCCTTTTCATAACCTTCTCCCTTACTCAGAATCTAACGAAGGTCTTTTTCTGTTATTTTCACCTTCCCTTAATTGGATAAAAGAAAAGTCGGTGGCGACTCTTGCTATCCGCAACATTTGCGATAAAAAGAAAAACAATTCCCAACGTCAGTTCTCCCACCGTATTACAGTCGCTTCACAAACCAAACTCAAATCTCGAAATTGTTCAAGCAAATCCAATTCTCGCACCATCAACATCGACATACGCAAAGATTTCCTACTTAGTGCATCAGTTACAACATTCGCTTTACCCGGATGATAATTCAAACCAAAATCATAATCCTTCAAGAATTCTAACCATCTTCTTTGCCTCATATTCAATTCCTTCTGATCAAACAGATACTTCAAACTCTTGTGATCGCCATACACCTCAAATCTCGAACCAAACTAATAATGCCTCCAAATTTTTGATCAATTCTGAACAACTAACTTTTCTGCTTAATTTACTAGTTCGACAAAAGGAAGTTAGAGATCAACCAAGTTCAAGAAGACCTCAGAGAATAAGGCACATACCTTCAGGGTTGCAAGATTGTGTGATTACATTAGATGACGTGGTCGATAATGAAAGTGAGCTGGTACATTATGATTTCTATGCAAATTTTGAACCATTCCATGAAGTTGAAGCATTAAAAGATTCAAAGAGGGTGAAAGCAATGAATGAAGAATTGAAGTCCATAGAAGACAACAATACTTGGTCAATAAGACAGCAACACCTAGACTTGTGATGAAAGTATTTCATTAGAAATAAGAAATTAACTAATTAAGTTTTTGAACCTGTTTCTAAAATTGAAACAATTAGGTTGGTTATTGGTCTAACGAAAATGAAAAGTCCGCACATATGTCAGATGGACGTAAAGTCGGATCTGGGAGACATTTCATATTTCCTTGGCATCGAATTCTATAATAGTAGTAGAGGTTTGATGATGAATCAAAGGAAATATACATGAGAAATTCTCTAGATATTTGAGATGGAAAAATGTAACTCAAGTTCAACACCTACAGAACAAAGACTGCAACTATCGAAAGATATAGAAGAAGATGATGTCGACCTAACCCAATACATAAGACTTATTGGGTCATTAAGATACCTTTGTCACACAAGGTTTCAATTAGCATACAATGTAGGTATGGTAAGTAGATTCACACAGAAGCCAAAGGTATCACCTCTATCAGCGACAACGAGGATACTAAGGCACCTGAAAGGAACTATCAACTATGACATTCTATTTCATGTAGATGATAAAGGAAAAGAGTGCAAGTTAGTGGGATACACTAATTCAAGTTGATATAGTGATGTTGAGGATCGAAAATCCATAACATGATGTATGTTTATGCTAGGTGGTGCACTAGTTCTTGGAGTTCGAGAAAGGAAACATTAACGTCATTATCGTCGTGCAAAGCATAATACATAGATGCTTTTATTTGTGCATGTCAAGCAACATGAATGATGAACTTGGTCAAAGAAATCATAGGGAAAGATCATGGAGCAATTACCATGAAGATTGACAATGTAACACCCTTCTAAACACTAAGGAAATTTTCACAAATAATTCAATAATTAAATTAGAGTATAGCACCAGAAGGGTGTCACATTTTCTTCATAGAAAACATCATAGTGAAACAAGTCATGCTCCGTAATACGGGTTCTCATAAATCAATTATGTTAAGTACTTCATGCTTAACAACCCTAGTTTTTCAATTTAATCGCAACATAAATTCATAATTCAACATTCTTTATTAAATACTTTTAAAATAGCCTCATCAAATCAAAACAGTTCAAATACCACAATGGTAGTTCAAATCTCGAATTAAACAAAATGACATGGTTATTCAAAACAAACGAATCTTATCTCTGATGTTATATATCAGAGCAAGACCCCTTTTAATCTACAGGAAATAAAGAACGCACTCTGCCATAATCCTCTAAACTTCAACGAACTATTCTTGATTACCTGCAAGTTACCCACGTATAGAGGCAATATTTTTAAGCTGCCAGGGTGAGTAAATCATAATCATTATAAAAGACATAAGTGTCGTAACCGGCAAAATATAAAGAGTCGCCACTATTAATTTTTATCCTAAGGATGAGAATAAGGGATAACCCTAATTCGTACAAAGATTCTAGATTCGCGAATCGATTAGACGAAGGGAAGGTGTTAGGCACATTTCATCTCCCTTGTTCTCAAGGGCCTTTATTCTTTAGGTCTAAGGGTAAATCAGAGATTTCTACTTAGAATTTTATAATTTCCATATGTTTAAGAACAATGTTTGTTTTTTTTTAAGTTAAGGGACCCGCCTTGGATGTTAAGTCGCGTGCCTACGTATCCTCTTATGAGGAATCAGAGTCTCAATTCGTAGTTATCAGAAAAATATCTCCACAATCCTTTTTTTTAAGATAAAGTTGAATTTGAAATTAAGTTAGTAGAAAATAAGTGTTAAATTTGATGGGTTAGTTGTCTTAGAATTTATTATGCAAATTGAAAAAATGATAAATTTGAATGATAAAATGTTTAATAAATAGAAAGAAATGTGGTTAGTATTTTTTTAAAAAATAATCAATAAATAACTATTTTCTTATTATTAAAAACATATTAAATATTTTTAATATTAATCCACTATTTATTTATTGAGGATTTTATGACAAAATGAAAAAAATATTGTAATGCAAAAAAGTGTTATGAGACATTATATAAATAAAATAACATACATATCAAAACAAATTATTTAATTATTATCAAATTAAAGCAGGGGTGCATTAATTAATCAGAAGGGTGTAAATAAAAAAGCTTAAGCCCAGAACCATGTTTGAGTCCCAAAGGCGCAAGGGGTGTATGTTGAAACTGGGAAGTAAACAGGGTGGTGCAGATAGACTCGGCTTAAGCCTAAGATTTGGGACAAGAGCCCAAAACAAATGTTGGGTTTGTTTGAGCGATATGCGGAGATGCGTAAGGAGTATGGTGTGCTACAGAGATCTGGCGTATTGGATATAGATCAAAAAGCGGTGTTCATCCACCCAGAAGATTCGTCGTGGATCTTCATACCTTCATCCAAACACCAAACTAGAATCCTAGGACCCCAAAAATATTCATTCCAACCTTCAACCCCAAACCCATATTCGCATGATTTTCATCCAACCTTCAACCAAACCCAGAATCCTAGGACCCCAATAATATTCATCCTAACCTTCAACCCCAAACCCATATTCACATCATCTTCATCCAACCTTCAACCAAACCAATAACCTAAACATGAACCCTAGGCCATCTTCATCCAAACCCCAAGAACCCTAACCTAACCCAAAACCTAGAAACCTTCAAAACATATGAACTTTAACCCTAGGGTTCTTCATATGAACCCTAAACCTAATCCTAAATTAAACCTACAAAACCCCAAATTCAACCAAAAGTGCACAATTAAGCAGAATCCAAACACCAATCACAACAAATAACCGAGCCCTAAAAGCTAAGTATTGAGGATTACTGTTTGTGCCGTGAATCTTTACGTGAATTTCCTTCTTATAATTCTCTAATCTCCTCTTATAATCTCGTTTTTCTTTCTTCTTCGCATGTACTTGGAACATAGCATTGGGGCCGAGCTATGAGAAACTTAGGATTTTAGTCGTGAAAACTAAGTTCAAATGATGAAGAGCTTTGGTAAGGGTATGAGATTAGCAGAGGCAATCAAGAATCTCCAAGGGTTTTTTTGTTGTCCAAATTCCAATAGCTTAGTGACTTATTTATAGTTTTAAGAATTGAGATTAAATTAGGAAATAGTTACAGTGATTAGCAGTTATAGGTTTTATGATTGATTCAATTGAATCAATTTTGTAATTCTGATTTAGATCTGATCAGATTCAATTTAAGAATAGGATTAGGGTTTTGATTTGTACAATGTATCTGACCAATATCATGTAATGATCCATTCAATCAATAAAACATATTTTCAAGCAAATATTTGATTTCTAAATTTGATTCAAAAATATCGCTTCTAGTCTTTATGTTGTTGGCATGGGGACGAAGGGAGTCCAGAGGGCGCAACTTTGCAATTAGGGTTTTCACCCTAATTGCTGACTTGGTACACAAATAATAATACAAACAAAAATAATAAAATAGTAAATATGGTTGGAATAATTTGGAGGTCGTTGACTCCAGGTCAACCCTCCACTTTGGACAATAAAACCAAATTAATATAAATTTGAATAATAACAATAAAACAAAATATTTGAATAACGCTTATAGGGTGTTGACTCCGGTCAACCACTTAACCTAATGGGCCCAAAAATATTTAGTGGATCTCTTAGACTTAGTTCAGCAATAATAAACCCCCTTTAAAGACAATATACCTCTTGTGCTAATTTAACCATGTTGCATTTAATTGAATAATAACATGACAATATAAGTTAGTACACCCCAAAATATATTTTTTGACATGGATACACCCAAAAATATAAGAACACTAAAATTAAATAATAATAATAAAAGCCTACTAAAAAATAAATTGACAATTGACACCAGAAGAGTAAATTTGGAGTGTGACAATAAGGAGTAAATATAATAGTTAAAATACAACACCAAAGAAAACACTGCATCATCAAAGTCTCATGTCATACTCACGCCTTCATAGCTATCATATTTTATGTGTGTAGGATCAGAAGTATTTGTGTTTGTGCTAGAATGTGATATTTTAGACAATTATTTCCCACCTCTCAAATTCATACATGACTAACACATGCCAATATATTATTTTACTCGACAAGAACACTAACAAAATTTAACTTGCATTGTCCCACTATGTGGCCAATTTGTTTACCCTAGAAATTGGTAAACAACGCTAGTCTCTTGTTAAAGGTTGCATTGTGAGATTGACTAGTGGATCTTAGGACAATTCTTCAAATTAAAAGTGCTTTTTGAGTTGAGACATGATGAATGATTTAGATGTAAGTGATTCGACCTGGCATAAAATTATCTTGTTTTAATAAATGATCAACACAAAAAGACTTTGAAAGATAAAGATATACTTGCAAGACTGGAGTAAAATTGAAAGTAAATATGCTTGACATTAACATATACATTACTCTTGTTTGACTTATTTCTCTTTTTTCTTGGATACTTTGAGTGTTTGTGTAAGATGTGAGTAAATTTGAATGCCATAAAAACTATTTACAATGTTTTATTTATAATACAAAAAGAAATCTGCTTCTTTGGAGGGTTCATCTTTCCCGAGCGCCAAATTTTTGTCAGTTCCTCACTTCGTTTTTCACACGTTTCCATGTTTCAAACCCACTAATAGACAATCTATTTCCGTGTTTGATTTTTCATAACTGCTTATCATGAACATGATCTTCATGTCGCCACTATGTTTTAGGTCAAGCAATTAGTTGAAGAAGACTCCCACACTTTTTATCTCGACCTAACCTTCTTCTCCTAACCATATTTGTTCCTCTAAGCTCGATTTAGCCTTTGTCAAAATCATGATAACATAAATCAAGTGGTGCTTAATACTAAGGTGTAGAAGTGTGATGAATTGTTGTCTTTCATTAAAACCCTTGCATTGGAGTTGATTGTCTACGTGTATAAAATTAGTTAAGAAGATTTGGTTTTCCAATTCTGGTGAGTATGTTGGGTTGTAGTAGTGTATTATTTGGGTTGACTATTAATACTGTTTAAAAATAAATGAATAATTTGGTAGAAAATTTGATATTTCTAAATTGATAAAAATATTGTTGTATTTCTTTTTATCATAACATCAGTTTAAAGTACAAAGTCTGAACTAAAAGTTCCATAAAATTCGAAAAAACTGATTTTTATTTTATTTTAAATATTTGATGTTAACACAATATCTTATTGAAAGCTCGTGCAATCCTATCCTAAGCTAATTTGCATAATTGAAATATTTTTCTGGAATTCCACTAACACAATTACAAAAACGTGATTTACACTTTTGAATAAAACCAAACATGCACAAATCTTGAGAACAATCTTTATCTTTTTTGCATGGAATAGTTGAACCTGTAATGAAAAAAGAGACAAAAAGTAATAATATTACTAACATAGGATAATTTATAGTGAATGAAGTAAATGAAAAATTTTGAAAGTAAAAAAATATGGCTTACTGTAATCACCGTTCGTTGCAATAGCAAATAGAGAAAGAAAAATAATCACAACTTTAATAATTTTAGCCATATTTTTTTTTGCCTTATATGTTTTAATATGATTTTACCTCCTTATTATTTATTAAATTCTTGCTCTTCTTACATGAATTTAATATTTTATATCACTTATGGAGTCGTAAGTTGACGCATATATAGTAATTATAGAGATTAGAAAAGCACGTCCTAATTTTTAATTAGTATTAAATGGCTCTTCAACACATTAATGCGTTGCGTTTGTCCATTTAACAGACTTAGTAAAGAGGTAAAATAAATAAATTACCAATCATAAAAATGTAGTCTTTCTTATATACTACCATTTTGAATGTAAGCAACACAATTTGCATAACCTTTCATGATAGAAAAAGCATAATAATAAAACAAGAGTCAAGGAGTTAGTAGTTTATTATTATTATTATTATTATTATTATTATTATTATTATTATTATTATTATTATTATTAAAGTTTGGAATTGAAATTAATTCTGTGACCAATTTTTTAATATATATATATATATATATATATATATATATATATATATATATATATATATATATATATATATATATATATATATATATATATATATATATATACTACACAAAACAAGAGATTAGACATAATTTTTTTTGGTCATAGACAGCCTTCAAAAGTGTTGCCTAATCCACCATTGCTAATGGTATAGACAACACTTATGTTATTGTAAAAGCGCTGCTATAGATACCTTTTAGACAGCGTTTTCTTTTGAAAAACGCTGCTATAGATACCCTTTAGACAACGTTTTTTCTTGAAAAGCGCTGCTATATATACCCCCTTTAGCAGCGCTTTACTTTATGCATCATTTTTTTATTTCCCCTATAACAACGCTTTTGAATGAATTTTTAGGCTTTACTTTAGACAGCGCTTTTTAAAAGCGCTGCTACATATACCCTTTAGGCAGCGCTTTTATCTGAAAAGCGCTGCTATATATACCCTCTTTAGCAGCGCTTTACTTTATACAACGCTTTTTTATTACCCCTATAACAACGCTTTTTTTATTGCCCCTATAGTAGCGCTTTTTTCATCCACTTTAGACAGCACTTCTCATTAAAAGTGTTTTTTATTCCCCCCTTTAGGCAGCGCTTTCTCCCACGAAATTTTTAAATATAAAACTTGTTTTCATTTAAAATAAAGCACTGCCTATTATAAAGTCAGCATATATGCACCAGATTTAATTTCACCATTTTTGCACTAGGTTTTTACCAGAATTTGCACCAAAATTTCATAAACTTGAAACAAATTTGTAGCTTCAATATAACATTTGAAACAACAACAACAACATCAATATACATCTTTAATCCATATTTTTACAATTTTTAATAAACTTGAAACAACAACAACATCAATATATACAACAATGAAATAACATCAACAATGAATTATAAAATAGTTTTATCTTCTATATCGATCTGCACCTATAACCTGAATCAAAATCAAAAAATTGAAATTCATACCATTATAAGTAACCAAATAACAACAACAACAACGACATTACAACACAACTATAATGACATATATTATATTCTCAAAACTCAAAGTTATACCTTATAATAAAATTCCTAACTACATAACAAATTGACACCAATCCTCTATAAGTTCATCCAATTGATCTCTTGAGTAATAAGCACACTTGAATTCATCAAAGTACTATGTAATAATATAACTTAGTATGATTTACTTAAAACACTAAGTCATTTTATGAGAAATATTAAAATAATTCTTAAGTTAGAAATTCATACCATGGATGGAATCTCTAATCGATCCAAAAGAAGAGTTTCTTTCATAAACCTCAACATAAAATAACTGCAATATGTACCATAGCATTGACGAGGACACTACACATGGAAAGAAAATGCGGATATACATCAATATATACACGTTAACTTGTTTTATCAAGTATCATCACTATATAATCAAAATTGTGAAAATATACCTCCACTTTGATCCACGAAATATTGTTGATTCTACTCTTTGGTACTTGAATATCTCTTTGTGCTCGAAAAACTTTGTAGAATGCTATAATAAAATATAAACGAATATTTAGAACTATCTCACATAAATAATTAAATATACACACAGATATTTTAGAAAAATTTCACTTACGTATCAATCGTCTTCTTCATATCTGGGTATGTTGTCCAATCATTGCCCAATGAATCCAGATAATATAAAATTTCTCTCACAGGATTAATCGCAACCAATAACAAGTGTCCACTGTAATATTAAATAAAGATTAGATGGAAACTTTCTACACAACGTCAAAAAATGAAAAAAATTATAATAGAGGAAAATTAGAATGAAAATCTTACTTGTGGCCAGTATTATATGGTAAAAAGAACAATTTTTTTGTATATGTGTTGGCCATAAATAAATGGAGTGCAAACACTATTACTTCATCTGGTTTTGAGTTGATTGGCCTTGCGTGGACAAAGTTGGGATTTATGAAAACGAATTTGGATTCCAATCCACGCGGGCAAATCAACTTGTCATACAGAAACCTTAAATAAAAACATCATTAACATTAATTATTCATTGCCATGAGTAAATAAATTCTTCAATTAATTAAACAAAGTTGATCGGAGTATACCTGATGTATGTGTTGATAACAGCGATGCCTAATATCAAATGTCCAAAAACTTGTTCCAAATCCTCCTTACTAATTGCTGTCATGCCTTCAGAACCATAAATGTCTGCATCCAGGGGTATAAGACTAGTACCACCTTGCGAAATATTTGTGAAGCTTACATATGTCTGAAGGCAAGACCTATACTATGAAGTAGTTTTCTTTCTAGTCGCGGTCTTCTTAGCAACATTCTTTATTTCTGTGGGAATGTTGCTAATTACAGACTCCTTACCCCTACTGACTTGTTCAATCTCTTTAGCAAGAATAATCCAAATATCATAAAATTAGTTTGGTCAAGTATAAGATGACGAATTTACATTATCTATGCATAAATATAATATAATTGTGTTGTACATGTTTTTTTGATGCCACTGACTCGGTTTGCTGCGTAATCCCCTTATCTTTTGGTTTGGGTTTTGTTGGAGTCTAACATTCCCATGCAAAGAAAAATGTAAGTAAAATGATCGTTAAAAATTTGAGTACTCATAGGTGCATATTGGTTTTAAGTATACCTCATCACCTACGCGAATGAGTCTTGACGACCATGCAACAAACGCTCTTATTGCCTCTCCCACCAATGTTGCATCCGAAACTTCATATGGGATTAGTAATAACGCTCCCTACTCTAAAGAAATATCAATTTATACTTTCAAACATTCAGAAGGGAGCGATTTCTAATGAAGTACTTCTCCCAGAGTGTTATGCACTTTTCCCTTGCCAACCATGCGGTAAGTCGGTGTCTCTAAAAAGAGTTGACAAGGTGAAATGTCCTGAAATCAATAATAAATATGACATTGTTAATGTGTATATATGCCAGTTAACTAAATTACACTAATTTAATTTCATAATAATATATATAATTACCTCGGGAATACTCGGTTGAATTCCACAATTGACACTAGCTATGTCACTAGTATCTTTAACACGTGAAGCTTCCCTTTCTGATTGATTTCTTGCTTTATCCTTCCTCAATTCAAGAACTTCAGCTTCTAATGCATCCAACCTTGCCTGCAGTTCTTTATTGCTAGTAACTTTTGTCTTTGAATTGTTCTTTTTCAAGGATGTTGGAGTAACCCCATGTCCCTTACCCCTCACCCGACCAGAATACTCACGAACATCTAATGCTCGACTAAGTATGCTCCTGCAATCATCTGGTGGAGATATATACTGAGACATAATCTCCTGAAATTCATATGAATATCGAAAAAGCGTGAATATTATATGTTAATAAAATTTTGATTTAATTAAAGAATTAATGTTATACTTACGCATTTCTCAAAAATTTGTTGTACATCTTCTTTAACAACTCCATCCTTACCCACATGGGCAGCCTTCCATAAAACATGTTCCGGAAGAGATGTTTTAGAACTATTATCCTCTTTTAACTACACATTAAGACAAAATATAAGATCAGTTATAACTCTTGATGAACAAGTACATCATTGCAATTTATAGATACTTATAATTTTTTGTTATAAGCGTGCATATCCCATACGCCCTTTTTTGTATGGATATGCGGGAGATGATGCTCTTTGGCGATTTACATCACTTACACTCTGAAATTTTGGGGTTTTTAGTTTTGATTTAAAAGCTTCCAATTCTTTAAGTGAAATCACATCTACATATTTCGTTGGACGTTCTGCATCAACACCAAAAATTTCGGCATCTTTAAGATACTTTCTGTTTAAATATGTTCTAAACCCTCTTAGTATTTTTCCGGCCAATCCAAGACAATAATCTTTTCTTTTATCATCAATGTTGAAAGACCTCTACGAAAAATATACACAGAGTGCGTTAGTATAAGTAATTTAAAGACATGATTTAAAGTGCTTATATCTCACTCCATAATTTGTTTTTAGCGTCATCTAACTTATCATCTCTCCACTCATCACAAGTAATTGGAATTTCTCTCCTTACAACTATACCAATGTAACTTGTCAATTTAGAACCATTAGGATCAATTAGTTGGTCACTTGGACTCCAATGCACATCATATTTTATGCCTCTATCTCTATCACAAACGATATTCTTCATAATATTTTTTCCTCATTTAATTTCTCTTTCCACTCCCTTATCGGATTTGCCTCGATTATTGTCTCCATCATTAATAGAATCATCGTGTGGGTGATCCTCGTTACTAGCCATATAACTTGTTATAAAGAAAACATTAATATTTAATGACAAATATTTAATTCCAAATATATAATTCCAAATATCTAATTCCATAATCAATTGAGTATATAAAATGAAAAATATATAATTTTATTGAAAATGATAGAATATATAATATTTTACTATATTACCTCTTTCACTAACATCTCATTCTTTTCTTGGTTGGGTTGCGAATTACTTGTCTCTTAAGAACTCGGACGAAGGGATTGATCCAAATTCCCTCATCATGATCTTTTCTGATATATGATTCATCCGCTATAGTATTTTTATCTCGATCGTTTCTAATATACGACTCATTCTCAACATCAATATCACCTTGATCTACACTTTTATCATCAATCACTTTGTTAGATAAAAGCACTATAGACCATTTCGTACTCTTTGGGTCAGTGACGTAGAACACTTGTTTAGCTTGAGAGGCTAGAATAAAAGGGTCATCTTTGTAACCCACCCTATTATGATCCACTTGCAAAAACCCTGACTTATCCATTCGTATGCCACTGTTATGTACCCACTTGCAACCAAAGATATGAATCTGAAACTTCTCATAATCAAACACCCAAATGTGATCGATAACCCCAAAATATGACAGATTTTCATATTTGGGGTTTAAGTCCTTCATTCTTAAAATGTGCATTGACTCAGCTACCACCGTGACACCACTATTTTGCATAGTACTTTTATCATCTTGTTCTTTGGTATAAAATGTGTATCCATTAATTGCATATCATCTATAAGAAAACATAAGCGAACTTGGACCATATGCCAAACATCTCAACCTGTCTGATATTGAAGCGGGATCTGAATGAAACTTTGAATAAATATGATCCTTAAACCACTGTATAAAACTTTTATTGTGCTCTCGTACTATCTAATTTTCATTTCTATTCTGATTCTCACCTCGGGGTATAGCCTTGTGCATTTCAACAAACGGCTCAACACCATTGTCATTGTGCAGAACATACAAATGCACTTGATCCCGTTCATCCCTTGATACTGTCACAATTTTATTTCCAATTAATTTTTTTACCTTCATTTTTTTCGAAAATATGAGATTAGGGGAGTCCAATGGATTGTACATTGGACAAAAATTCAGTATAAAACTCAACCTCTTCTTCAACAACATATCGCTCAAAAATATAACCCTCTGGATGACTTTGGTTTTTCACGTACCCTTTTAATATTTTCATATAACGTCCAGCAGGGTACATCCATCTCATACAAGCTGGTCCACACAATTGTGTCTCTTTCACAAGATGAACAACAAGATGTACAATAATGTCAAGAAATGATGGAGGAAAATACATTTCAAGGTCACATAAAGTAATAACTATTTGTTTAAGCAATATTGGTAGAATCCCAGGATCGATCACTTTACTACAAATTGACCTGAAGAAAAAACACAATTAAGTTATAACGCTTCTTACTTTTTTGGAAAAATAGAACGTATACCTATTGGTAGAAAATGTTCCATTATGACATGGCAATCATGTGTCTTTAAACTCTTTAACTTGAGGTCTTTCATAGCCACGAGTCTTCTAATGTCTGAGGAGTAACCATCTGGAACTTTAACTTCACTCAGAAACTTACACAATATTTTTTTCTCCTTTCTAGATAAAGTATAAGTAGCAGGTGGTAGATATGTTCGTCTTCCTTTCTTCACGGATCCTAATTCAGTTCTTATTCTCATCTCTACCATGTCCTCCCTTGCTTTAAGGTCATCCTTAGACTTTCCTTTTATATTGAATAACGTACCAATAACACTTTCAAATACATTTTTTTCAATATGCATAACATCAAGAAAATGCCTTACGTACAAAGATTTCCAATATGGAAATTAAAAAAAAAAAATCGACCTCTTCTTCCACCCACTTGTGACAACTTTATGTGCAAAAGGCTTGCCAAACTGAATACTTACATCTTTCACTTTTCAAAACATTGATCACCTATCAATCTAGGTGTAGCTCTACGTTGTTTGGTATCTTCATTGAACATTTTTCTCCATCCACGATATTGATGTATAGAATTTAAGAATCTACGATGACCGAGAAAGACATTCTTCTGACAAAATTTTCAATCGCGTCGTATCGGTTCCATCTTCACAAATAGGACACGCTTTTTCACCTTTAATGCTATACCCGGATAGATTTCCGTATGCTAGAAAATCGTTAATTGTGCCGAACAACATCGCCCTCAAATTGAAAGTTTCTTTCCTATATCTATCATAAACCTCCACCCCGTTCTCCCACAAAATCTTCAAATATTCAATTAAAGGTTTCAAGTATACGTCTATGTCATTCCCTGGTTGTTTAGGCCTAGAAATTAAGATAGATAACATCATGTGCTTGCACTTCATACATAGCCATGGAGGTAGGTTATAAATCATAAGAATCACAGGACATGTGGAATGTGAGATACTTTGAAGACCATGCGGGTCCATTCCATCCATAGATAACGCCAAGCAAAGTTTTCTTGTTTCTCCTCCAAAATTAGGATAATCATTATCAATTTTCTTCCATTGTGGTGCATCTTCCGAATGTCAAAACTTTCCATCGATAATTCTTTCATCTTCATGCCAAGTCAAGTGTCTTGCATCGGTTTCACTACGAAACATGCGTCTAAATCTCAGAATAATAGGAAAATACCATAAGACTTTTGCTGGAGATAATTTGTTCTTATATCGAGATAAATCGCACTTAGCGAACTCATTCAACGATGCATATTCATTTCGAAACAAAATGCAATCATTTAGACAAGCATGTATCTTATCATAGCTCATTCCAATAGAGCACAATAATTTTTTGGCCTCGTAGGTTCGATTATGAAGAACATTATCCTCAGGAAGCATATCTCTCAAAAGGGCTAATAACTCTGTGAAACTTTTATCCGACCATCCATTGCGCGCCTTTAAGTTGTGCAACTTTAATATCGTAGACAATCTTGTGAATTTGGTGCAATATTTATACAATAGTTTCTCTACATCGCTTACCAACCTCTCAAACTTTTTGGGACAATCCTGAAGATCTTCTTCAAGTGCTTCTGCAATCTCTTCGACTCGATCATAATCGTATGTATCCGTGACATTGTTGTATGAAGCATAAGTCGCATTAGTTTTCACCCCCGGTTCAACATTCTCGCTGCTTTTCTCACCATGAAATATCCAACACATATAACTTCGATCAATTCCACGCCTCAGTAAATGCGATTACAATCCACCTGCGTCAACCCGACCCACAAAACAACAACCCAAGCAAGGACATTTCATTATAATGGGGTCTTCAACGTGTTCAACAACAAACTTAACGAACTCTAATACCCCATTTTCATACACTTTTGACAATCGATCGACAGACATCCATTTTTTATCCATGGTTTTACTACTAAGTAAGATAAACAAAAACACTAAGTAATTTGAGGAAGAAATTTACCTCAAAAACACTAAGTAATTTAAGCTAACCATCCATTTTTTATCCATGGTTTTACTACTTAGTAAGCTACTCACACTAGAACCAGTAATTTGAGGAAGAAATTTACCTCGAATTCAGGGAAACGCAGGGAATGAGCGTTGTACGTCGATCTAGGCTGGGAAACACTGCAAATTCAAAGGAAAGAAAAATTTTAACAACAACATCATAATGCCATTCCAAATTTTAATAAACCAAACATACTAATAGCATCACTATCACAACTAAATTGTCTCCTTATGATTTCTATAACAATCAAGAAAAAGGAAGTGGTGAACTCGACTAAATCTAACAGTGTCGAGGATAAGTTAAGATTCAGTACCATGAATAGCATCAATATAAACATGCATCAATAGCTTCAACAATTTTTTCTATCACGACATCAATTCATCCACAAATTTCAATTTGAAATTAAAGGGATTGTAAACATAAACATGACCTTGATGTCAACATCAATAGAATAGCACCAACACAACTTCACATGAAATTTAAACAAACTCAACATTATTTAAACCACAGACAACAACAAACATAACGTATCAAATCAACTTTTAAACCCGCAACATAACCTTAGATCAAAACTGAAAGAATTGTCAAACTACTATTATTGTTATTTTTGAATTGGCCATAGATTCTTTTCACAGTATCACAATATACCAATTTAAACCTTATGGACAAACCACAATTTTTATAACAATCAAGACAAAGGAAGTGGTGAACTCGACTAAGTCTAACAGTGTCGAGGATAAGTTAAGATTCAGTACCATGAATAGAATCAATATAAACATGCATCAATAACTTCAACAATTTTTGCTATCACGACATCAATTCACCCACAATTTCAATTTGAAATTAAAGGGATTGTAAACATAAACATGACCTTGATGTCAACATCAACAGAATAACATTGAAACAACTTCACATGAAATTTAAACAAACTCGACATTATTTAAACCACGGACAACAACAAACATGACGTATCAAATCAAGTTTTAAACCCCCAACATAAGCTTAGATCAAAACTGAAACAAGTGACAAACTACTAGTATTGTTTTTTTGAATTGGCCATAGATTCTTTTCACAGTATTACAATATACCAATTTAAACCTTATGGACAAACCAAAATTTCTATAACAATAAAGACAAAGGAAGTGGTGAACTCGACTAAGTCTAATAGTGTCGAGGATAAGTTAATATTCAGTACCATGAATATCTTCAATATAAACATGCATCAATAACTTCAACAATTTTTGCTATCACGACATCAATTCATCCACAATTTCAAATTGAAATTAAAGGGATTGTAAACATAAACATGACCTTGATGTCAACATCAACATAATAGCACCGACACAACTTCACACGAAATTTAAAAAAACTCGACATTATTTAAACCACGGATAACAACAAACATGACATATCAAATCAACTTTTAAACCTGTAACATAACCTTAGATCAAAACTGAAACAATTTTCAAACTACTATTATTGTGTTTTTTGAATTGGCCATAGATTCTTTTCACAGTATCACAGTATACCAATTTAAACCTTATGAACAAACCACAATTTCTATAACAATCAAGACAAAACAAGTGGTGAAATCAACTAAGTTTAACAGTGTCGAGGATAAGTCAAAATTCAGTACCATGAATAGCATCAATATAAACATGCATCAATAACTTCAACAATTTTTGCTATCACGACATCAATTCATCCACAATTTAATTTGAAATTTAAGGGACTGTAAACATAAACATGACCTTGATGTCAACATCAACAGAATGACACCGAAACAACTTCACACGAAATTTAAACAAAATCGACATTATTTAAACCACGGACAACAACAAACATGACGTATCAAATCAACTTTAAAACCCGCAACATAACCTTAGATCAAAACTGCAACAATTGTCAAACTACTATTATTGTTTTTTTGAATTGGCCATAGATTCTTTTCACAGTATGACAGTATACCAATTTAAACCAAAAGGATGTCAAAACTATTTTCCCATAATTATAAACAAATTATTCAGCATCACAATGGACCAGACTAGACAAAATCAAACACAATTGTATCAACATTTCAATTCATCACAAGATTAAGGTAGTAAGTCCGTTAATTAAATCGAAAGAAGTTGCAAGTTACCGAGATGTCGAGCTTATTGAATCAGGACTGTTGAAGCAGATGCGAGATAATGCAGAGTGCTTAGGTCTGTTGTTGTTATTTAACGGAACATAGGTTGAGCGGCTGTTGTATGTTGTTGTGGAACTGAGAGAGTGTGGCTTAGACTTGAACGATGGTTGTGTAATACGGTGAACTGACTTTTGTAGGATTTTTGTATCCAAATGTGCGGATAGCAAGAGTCGCCATCGACTTTTATTTTTATCCAATTAAGGGAAGGTAAAAGTACAGAAAAAGACCTTCGTTTAGATTCTGAGTACGGGAGAAGGTTATGAAAAGGGAAGGTATTAGCACCCCTTTCCATCCGCAGTTTATTCTACGGGCTCTTAGTTGCTCTTAGATAACCTTTTTTAAAATTGCTTTATGTGTGTTTGACAAAGTGTTTTTGAAAGAGGCATTTCGCTTTGCCTTTGTAATGACTCATGTAGGAGTGTATACAAAGTGTTCGGAAATGTTTTGTTTTGAAAAGAATTTGAACTTCGAAAAAAGAGTGTGTGGTGTGAAAAGCATTTGATAGAGCGAGCAACTAAAAGACTTATTTACCCACTCAAAATTGGTTGTTTTGTTGTACTTCTACGTTCCTTTAGAATAGCGCTAGCCGTACCATTAGTTAGTAGGTAGCTCCATTCGTTGGGTGTAAGCGGGACATTCGAAGGGACATCGGATGGTCATAGAAGGCAACTTGTAGGAAGTATCCTAGCACATTCGAAGGGACTATCATCATTTTTCGTAGGCGACAATCGAGGGTCAAGATCATGTATTCGGAGGCGACATCGTGGGTCTTATGATCTTTGTATCGAAGGGACTATGATGATTTGTTTGGAAGGCAACGGTGCTAGAATACCTCTACGTTCGAGGGACATGACCATTTTTGAATTCGTAAGGCAACGAGAGCGAATTACCCTAAGGGGTGCATGTGTGAAGAAGTGTGTTGATTTCAGAATATGTTATCTTGAAGTTAGTGGGCTATGTTCATTATTATCTTGCCATACACGCCTAATTACTAGCAATTGATAAGGTGCGGAAAGTAAAATGCGGAATGTAAAAGCGGAAATGTAAAGGTGCGGAAAGATAAACCTACGCTATTACATGGCTTTGGGGCAGATACATAATTAAAAATGCGGAGAATAAAGTCCTAAATTAAACTATTACAACCCATATGCAATTACATTATTGAAAAATAAAAATAGAAACGGAAGAATCGTCCGAATCAAATGAACCTGTGAAACAAACGAGAAATCGGAAAATATGATGAAATCGAAATAAGAGAAAATGTTAGTAAAAATGCAATTTTTTATATGAGAAAATTATTGTATGCTAGAAATAAGGTAAATATACTACAATATTTTTTTGGGATTTTTTAGATGCATTTTAGTAATTAAAAATGAATTTTCAATGATTAAAATGCTAAATTACAAATAAAAATAAATATGCATGCAAAAATGTATTTTTTAATTTATTAAATTAAATAAAGATTTTCAGAATGTAATATAAAAAAGAAAAAATATTTTTTGATAATTTTTTAATGCAGAATAAAATATAGAAAAGAAATTAAAATGAATGGGAAATATTAAAATATGAAAAATATAGAAAACATGCAAGTTTGGAAAAAGAAGCAAAAAACTGGCCCTGGGAGGATTCGAACTCGTGACCCTGACTTCAATCCTTGAAAACCAACGCGCTGACCAACTGAGCCAAGTGTGTCAACTGTTTGGAAACGGACTGAGTGGAATACACGCGTTGCTTCCCCATTGCCTCCTCCTTCGCGCCAGACTTCATCTTCTTCGATTTGAATATTTGAAGCTAGCGGCGGCCATTGTTCGACGCTATGTCCCTGGCTAATTCAAAAAATCAAGCAAACATAATATAAATAAGTTCCAAGGCCATGGTTCGATTCAGAACGTCATTCCGAATTCACTGGTACTAGTCTCGTGGTCTAATTTTTCTGTTTTAGCAAAGCCCTAATTCGAGGTTACAAACCCTAACTATGGCATATCGAGCTCCAGGCCATGGAAATGCAATCAAACAACCTGAATGCTTGCAAACTTATCACGATCATAAAACAACAACAAATCGTGTTAAAATGCATGAATGTTAGAAATCGAATTTGGAAAAGTGTGAGCAAACCGATTTCAATTTCTTGTTTCGGATGGTTTTGAATGAAGTGAGTATCCGATCGACTGGAGATGCCAAGGAATGCAATGGAATCCTCAAAATTGCTTGAGAACGACTGGAAATAGGATTACCAATTGCTTGAAGGTCACGGATTCTTTGAGCTTGAATAAGGGTTCTTGAGTCAAAAATTCTGCCCTAATCCGTGTGGTATGCATCACATATTTATATTGGATGGATTTGGGATTGATTTGGGAAAGAATTGATCAATAATCAATGATAATCAATCTTGATTTTTCATGAAATCAAATCTTCAAATTTTGGTCAAATTTCAATCTAATCTTCCCATATTGATCCAATTTCAATTTGCGGCTTTCAATGTATTGATTGGATCACAAAGAAGAAATAAAAATCAATCTTCCAATTAATTTTGATTTTATAATTTATTTTTAAATTTAATTTGCATTTAAATGAATAAATTACAAATTAAATAGAAAATTAAATCAAAAATTCGTGGCATTGGGCTTGGATATTCCTAATTGCATGAGGAATAAGTTAGGATGAAGAAAAAGTAGGCCCATTTGCAAAAGATTTGATTTTTTGAAGTATCTCTATTTGTGCATTCTTTCAAAATTGCCCAACTTGTGGATGGTACATCTTGCTCAATTTTCCACATTTTTGAGTGTTCTTGGACTTTTTGGAAATCTCTAAGAGTCCTCTAAACAATGTCTTTGGTTTCATCTCAATTGGAGTTACCATGCTCAATATATCTTCAAAACAAAAAGTTGACTTTTTGTTGACTTTGAAAATGACCTGTAATGTTTTGAGCTATACCTCTCAAATGAAGCATTTTTTGGACATTCTTGTGAGACATGAAGTTGTAGAGAATTGAATTTCCTTCAAAATGAGCTTTGGTGGGAAAATTTCTGAGAAAGTATGAGAAAGTTATGATCAGTCAAAGTTCAGTTGACTTTTCATCTAGAAACCCTAATTTAGAAAGTTTGACTTTTGAGCAAATCTTGAGTTTTCTTGATGAATCATGATCAACCCTTGATCAAATGATGAATGTAACTTCAAAATGAGGATGTTGACCAAAAATTATGAAGTTTGACTGTATGTTGACCACAATTGACTTTTTGTCCAATGCAACTGATTTTCAACCATCTGAGCAATTGTCTGAGGAAACTTGACTTGTGAAGCTTGAAACTTGACATGGAGAATCTTTGAAGCATATGAGGAGGCATGAAGACCATTGGAGATGTTGGAAGTTCATCTTGACTTGAGAGATACCAAACCCTAGTTTGGGTTGATTGTCTAGGAGAGAGTTTGTCTGATCAACTCTTGAGGAATTCTTGAGTAGGGGTGTATGAAATCTCTTGAATAGATGGAGGGCAAATTTTGGGGTATGACAGCTGCCCCTGTTCAATTGTCTTGTACTGGAAGGTTAGATTGACATGCTTGTCTTTCATGACCTGGAGGTAGAAGATGATTGAACACTCGAGTACACCTGAAAATTTGCACTTGCGGTTGGCTGATGATGCGGGAACGGGCTTACAAATGCCGTTTGGAGAAGCTGGTGAATGAGTCGTACGCTAGACTCGAGATTATTGGTAGGAGAACTGACGGGGATGGGCTTAAGATGCCATCTCGAAAGGTCCACGCTGGGAGTGAGCCGACGCCGTGCCTGGATTATTGATAGGAGGAGGCCGAAAGTGAGCCGACGCTAGGCTCAGATGTTCCTGGAAAGGAGAGGAGATGGGCTTAAGATGCCATCCGAAGGGAGTCATATGTTAGACTTCGTGTTCACTTTGAATGAGGTTATTGGTTTGCATTGATTTTTAACCATATATGCAGCATTCTGAAGGTGAAGAATTGTTGACAAGTAGTCGGAGATGGGCTTAAGATGCCATCCAAAGCAATCGAGTCGTACGCTAGACTCGTAGTCGCTGATAATAAGGGATCGAATAAATCTTCGATTACTCGAGGGAAATAGTAGTTGGCAAAATGTGGATAGCTTCCTGTTGTGCATCGGTGTTGATCCATTGCTTATCGGAGGATAACCGGAGGCGGTCTTCGATAGTTTTCCGTCGATTCGGGGCTTAATCTCGGACCAGTCGGAGGACAACCAAGGGCGGTCTTCGATAGTTTTCCGCCGATTCGGGCTTAACTCGGACCATTACGTCAAAAGTGATTGTTACCTGTTTTGGAAAAAACAAGAGAAACTTTGATAGAATTTTGTTAGTTTTATGCAAAGTATGATGCATGACAATGTATATGAATGACATATGTATGAATTATGACTTTATGAGTAATGTATGAATGATAGATGTCGTGGTATTTCAAAACATATCCATCTTGAAGAAGACGCAGATGTTCTGTTTGAGGATTTCTGACTTCTGCTTGGGGACTTGAGTAGGCGAGAACCCCGCTTTTGAAGGAAAAGAAAGATATCCTGGATTCCTCTGATGCACTATCTGACCAAGTCTTGGGCCTAGATATTGTTGAGGAAGGTAGAGATTGAGAAACTTGTTGTTGGAGGTCTCATAGACCCTGCTGAGGAGAGTCTGGGAGGCGATCTGTTGGGGACCTTGTATGTAGATCCTGCTGAGGAAACTTAGGAGGCGCCACTGGGATTCCGAGTAGATCTCACGAGAATATTTGATGGTTGCGAGAGACCGAGAAGAGTCTGGAGCCCGTTGTAATCTCCGGCCGGGAATAACAGTGTATGTTTCTCCGATGCACTATCTCGACCAAGTCTTGTGTCCGGATACCGCCAAAGAAGGGGAGGATTGAGAAATGTCCGCTGGGGATGAATACCTTGACTGGGGATGAGGTGTTACTGCTTGGAGACTGATGTAACATTGCTCGGTTGAGTGGAATTACTGCTCGGGGGCTAACGTACACTCCGCTGGGGAAGGCGTGTTGTGAGTGACATCTTTGTGGGGATCATGCTCTGTGGGGGAATGCTTTGGTGACTTTCGTCGTCGTCCCAATTCCTGGAGCCTGTAGTAAGCACTTTTTGTATGTTCACTTTTCGTATGTTTGTGATTAGATTCTTATTGTCAAATGTGTATAGTCATTCAAAGCAAACGTTGGACTTGATTGCAAACAACAACAGTGAAAATTGTAAAGAGAAAGAAATTGTATTCATTTGAAAGGTGGCGTATGGCCAAGTAGTTTTGTACACAAGAAAGGTAAAAAGCTATGCGGAAACAATCTCGTTAAGTTCCAACTATGCTAGTACTCATATATTTCAACCATCTCATCGTCTTGCTGTCAGTAGAAAGTGAGTGAATTGATCTTCGCCATTCGAACCTTGAATGCTGGTAGTAGTCTGAAGCATGTGATCTCGAAGAGACATAGTCGTACGCTTAAATCCCTAACTTTTGCCTAGACCGCCTTTCGGTTTTCACCTACCGATACCCTTTTTGCCCAAGCCGCCTTTTCGTGTTTTCGACTTGCGGTGTACATGTTTTGTATGTATCCTTTATTTTTGCCCGAACCTTTGGTTCGCCAGATGCCCTTATTTTTCCTAGGCCACCGACCTAGCGGGTCTCTTTATGCGTAGTATTTTTGACTATGTCCGCGCTCAGGTGTGGGAAGTCTTCACCATCCATGGTGCTAAGTATCATAGCTCCGCCGAGAACACTGCCTTGACTACAAACGGTCCCTCGTAGGTGGGAGTCCATTTGCCCCTGGATCACCTTGTGGAAGGATGATGCGCTTGACTACTAGATCACCAACTTGGTAGACCTTGTTTGACCTTCTTGTTAAATGCTCGATCATTCGCTCGATAAATCTGTCCATGGCGTATGGACGCGAGTCGCTTCTCATCGATCAAGTTAACTGGTCAAGGCGAGTCTCGATCCAATCGCTCGCCTAACTCGCCTCGAGGACTCGTTGAGGGTATCTCAACCTCGATGGGTAAGACGGCTTCCATACCGAGACAAGAGAGAAGGGGTTGCCCCTGATGTTCGGAAAAGCGATAACCATGAAGAGCAAATGGTAACATCTCATGCCAATCTTTGTAAGTCATGCATTTCTATATAATCTTCTTCATGTTCTTGTTGGCGGCTTCCACCGCGCCATTCATTTTCGATATGGAGAAGAATTATGATGCTTGATCTTGAATCTGCAGCGTGATCATCTTATTGTTGAGATTGGAACCATTATCCGTGATAATCTTTCGGAGTGCCATACCGATGATAAGATTATGTTTGATGAATCGAGCCACAAATCAACAAGGTAGTGTGAGTCAACATATCTTGTCTTAGTCGATTGCCCAAAGCGTTGCAAGTTTTCTCATTTGTGGTATCTTGTTTCCCGGTCGGTAAACTTTAAGGTAGTATATTGCATGCTCTTTCGACCGGACTCGTCATGTTGCCCCACACACATTAATTCTCTAACATCAAGTACATGATAAGAGGTCTTCCTTGGTGGCGGCATTAGAATAGGAGGATTACGTAGGTATTCCTTGATTTTGTCAAAAGCGATCGGCAATCGTCGTTCCATTCTACCACTTGATCTTTCTTTAGTAACGAAGATTGGTTCACAAGTAGCGATTAAGTGTGCAATGAATCGGCAATGTAGTTCAATCGGCCCAAAACCTCGACTTCCTTCTCGGTGGGTTGGCATCTCTTGAATGGCTTTAACCTTGGCGGGATCAACTTCAATACCTTTTCCACGACAACAAACCCGGAGTTTTCGGATCGACTCAAAGGTGCACTTGTTAGGATTGAGTCTCGATCTGTACTTCTTCAATCTATCAAACAGTTTCGCAAGTGATCAAGATGTTCTTCTTGATGCGTGATCGAGCTATCATGTCGTCGACGTAGACCTCTATCTCGTGATGAATCATGTCATGAAATAATGTCACCATAGCGATAAGTGGCGCGCATTCTTCAATCCGAACGGCATAACCTTGTAGCGAAAGTGCCCCTGTGTAACAAAAGTAGTCTTCTCCATGTCTTGAGAGCCATTTTAATCTGATTGTAGGAGAAACCATCCATGAAGGAGAAAACCTTATCTCGGTATTGTCAACCGAACATCAATATGAGGAAGTGGAAAATCGTCTTTCGGACTTGCTTTGTTCGGATCTCGTAATCCACACACATTCGTTTGCCATCCTTCTTAGGTACGGGTACCACATTAGCAACCCAGGGGATAGGAACGGCTAGAAACCAGTTGAACCTTCATAACTTGGCTTTGATTTTCTCGACATCTCGGGCGCATCGACGAACCTTCATTTCACTGGGAAAACCTTCTTTTGTCGGCAATCGTGTACCACGATATCAATGTCCAACCCGGCATGTCTTCGTATGACCAAGCAAAACCTCAATATAGTCTCGTAGCATCGAACCAACCTTTCTTTAACACTTCTCAAGACCGCTCCTATCTTGATCTCTTTTTGTCTTCGTCGTACCCAAATTCACAACCTCAACTTGCTCTTCGTGTGGTTGTATAACTCGCTCTTCTTCTGTGGTCGGCAAGTTCTCCCGGCACTTCACAATCTTCCTCACTTTCGTCTTGGCTTGGTAGATCGGATTATCAAGTCATATTTAGCAATAGCATAGTTATTGAGATTCGGAGTGATTCTCGTGTATCACGTGGGTGTGTAAGAAACACATAGCTTTTGAAGGGTGATAAAGTAAAGAAAGGAAACAAACAATTGAATGCAAAAGTCCAACGAATTTATTGAATGAAAATACGCAAACGACAGATAATAACCCTCGCAAACGAGCCATGATGCCCCGGGTAAGGCACTAGGCTTTCAAAGTTTATTGTTCGAAAAGCAAAACAAAACAAGAACAATTACTCCTGACTAAAGGAGATTGGTATGACGTCTTCAGTCTTCCAATTGCTGAGCCCATGATCTCGAGTTGGGAAGATCCACTTGCGGTGTCAAGTCGCCGCCGCCTTCTATAGCATGGACTCCACTCTGACTGATGCGGAAAGGAAGTTGGCCGGCATGCTCGCGGCGTATCATCTTCTGACCCTTGATGGTGAAGCCTAAACCAGTCTTGTCGGATTTGAAAGGAAGATTGGGGAGCTGTCCCCAAATAGCACTACCTCCTTGTTCAACAATAGCTTGAGCATCTTTCAGCGAGGCCATCCTAGGCGGAGCTTGTGTAACTTCAGGAGTGACAGGAGAGTCAACAGGCACGATTCTAGGTATTGTTTCAAAAGCTTGACAGGGAGTCTCGAAGAATTCTCCTTCCATCTCGAGGTATCGGAATGACTGTAGATGACTGACCATATACTCTTCTTCACCACACACTGTAACAACTTTCCCTTTATCGGTATTTCAACGATGTAAGGTAGAGGTACGCCGCCCCATGTATCCAAGGGCGTCCAAGTAGGCAAGAATAAGTCGGACGGATATCCATGACAAAGAAAGTAGATTCGAAAGTCCGGGAACCGACTTTAACAGATGAGCTCTCAAGCACCGTCCGCTTAGAACCATCAAAAGCTCTCACAATAATGTCACTGGGTCTCGAACCAACCCTTCGACATCAAGCCGATCAAAAGGTCTTGGTAGGATATTCGAGCAAAACCGTATCAACCAAAACATGAGATAGGTAACGCCCTTGCATTCAACGAGATGTGCAAGGCCTTATTGTGTCTTTCCTAAGGAGTCAAATCAAGATCATAGAAGCCTAGGCCGTTGTTGGCGGCCAGCTAGCAATACAAACTTCAAACGATCGGTGGTAGTGTCTTGCGGTACAGGCATTCTTGAAACTTCACCAAGGCATTAGCATGAGCCTCGAGCACAAGAGCAAAGCGAGCATGGAAATCTTGGACGGAGTTTGTCCTAACTGCTCCACAACATTGTAATCACTCTTCTTGATGATCTTCGAATTTCCTCCATTTCTTGTTTGAGGTGTCTTCATAACTTCCTTTGGTACTTCTAGTTGAGCGGGATGAGCCACCGATTCTTTCCCTCTAGTGGGATTTTGGTGGAGTAGCGGAATGCGAGTTGAGTCGATGTCTTTTGGAGGAGAGATCTCGAGAGAATACCCTTCCGGTTCGTCACCTTGATCCGTGATGTTGTCAATGTC
This sequence comes from Vicia sativa, assembly GCA_021764765.1. NCBI lineage: Eukaryota > Viridiplantae > Streptophyta > Magnoliopsida > Fabales > Fabaceae > Vicia > Vicia sativa. Next base: position 112,713,121 of record CM038795.1, on the reverse strand, counting down.
GAATGGTAGCTTCAACGTAAGATCTCCAATGGTCGAGGGTCTTGCTTGACGCCATGATAGTAAACATCACCCATAGTTCCAAGGGATAGCTTTGTCGAGGAATATGGAACCGGTCTTGGAGAAGTGATAATGAGAGGTGCCACTCTAGGCACAGGATCGCAGAGGAAATCCTTATTGTGTTAACATCAAGATAGTCTTCGGGAAATCATCACCCCATCCGATTACCTTAACATCTTCAATAGGAATTTTGTAACTATCGTGATGTACTTCTCCATGTAATCGTACTTTCCACTTGGCTGCCCCAAGGTATCCCACACGATGGTGTTGTTTCATTCGCATTGTCAATCTTCAACTTAGACATTTCTTCACACACCGCAAGTGGTTTCGTAAATAGTATCTCACGGTTATCCATCATGCACCGAACACGCCTTCTCAACCAAGCACAACCATCGTGCGGATGGGCACCAACGACAATTCTCGGGCATCCCGGATTGACACCTTGCAACAAATTCTTCTTAACATCATCGAGAATGGTCAAGTCATCTATGTTGAAAACATAAGTATCGTCCACCAACATTGGAACTCTTGTCATGATTAGGCATAGGCGCGTTGATCACATTCGGAGTCTCAACAGGAGGGTCAAACTCAATCTGCTTAGCTTCAATCATATCCTGAATCTTGTTCTTCAAAGCCCAACAATTGTCAGTGTCATGTCCTGGGCTGTTGGAATGGTAAGCACACTTAGCATTAGGATTGTACTTCGGAGAGGAGGTATTGACATTCTGAGGAGGATCCCTCAAGGTAATCAGCTCTGCGTTCAACATGTGTTGCAAGGCTTGCGACAAAGGCATGTTGATCTTCGTAACCGCCTCTCGTGGCGGCTGCACGCTGCTTGTCTCACCGAGGTTGCCGATGTAGGATTGAGATCACAACCGCCCCCACGATCGAGCACGGTCGGTCTTGGCTCGGCTTTTCTAACCATACACAGCATTGGCTTCCTTCTTACCACCAAAAGATCTCTTCGCAGCATTTGAGGATGACTCTACATGGATCTTCCCACTCTTGATACCACTTCAATGCGCCGTCAATATCACCGGTGAATCCGGATGAAGAATTTCCAATCGATGATTGAAGAACGGGCTGTCGGTGTTCCCATAAACATATCAACCAACTCCTATTGGACAAGGGTGGTTGAACTCTGCTAGATCTCTCACTTCGAGCATACCCTTGAACTTCTCGTCACGACCCATAGACATGCTTTGTAGTTGCATGCGAGTGGGTGTCAATTCAAGATTGTACTCGTATTGTCAGAAAGCATCACCAAGTCACCCAAGTACGGATACGGTCATTCTCTAGCCGATAGTACCATTCCAACGGGTTCGGACAAACTCTCTTGAAAATAGTGCATCCACAACTTTCTGTCGTCAGTGTGGGGATTGATTTTCTGAACATAGGACTTCAAATGCAGCTTAGGGCAAGACATGCCATCATACTTGGCAAAAGTAGGAACTTTGAACTTGGGAGGAATCACAACACCAGTGGACAAGACTCGGATCATCAAAGTTCAACCCGGACATCTTCAGTTTTCCACAAATTCGACGGTCTTCAAGTTGTTTGTACTTGTCATCTTCATCAGAGTACTGGCTATAATCAGAGCGGTCTTCTCCCTCTTTCTTTGGCTCACGCTAGTCATCTTCACCACCCTTGGTACTCCCCTCGGTATGGACACTTCCTTCAGAGAGCTCGATCCGACTGACCACTTTTGGACCCCCTTTGTAGCGTCTACCCATGTTGAGGAGACCAACAACCTTCTTCTTCTTGTTGATGAGCTTCTTCAAATCTTCTTGGCCTTGGACCAAGCGGTAAACATCTCTCCGAGCATTCGAGCTTGAAGATCTTTGACATCTGCTCAAGAGCCATTTCTGCTAAAATAAATAGCGAGCAAATGAGAAAACCAATCTCCAATGTACCTGTGATGCAATGTTATGCTATGCTATGCAATGTTTATGCGAATGCAATGCAATGTTTTCAAGGACCTTAGAGATTTAAATTTGTTAAACAAGCAATGAACAAACATTTATTAGTACTTTCTCATTATTCTTTTTCTTTTTAAGTACAAGAGATAGTTCAAAACAATAAAAGAAAACAACAACATCCTAAAGCTCTAAGTCTCCCATGGGCGCTTCCTCTTGGTGCCGATGTAGGCATTGATATTTCGCTCCTCGTGAAGTAGCTTTGTCAACTCTAACACTTTCTTCTCGCTTGCATAACACTGAGCTTCAAAGGTATCCCTCTCTTCTTTAAGCTGAATCCAGGATCTCTTCAAGTCTTCAAAATCAGTAGGCATGTCAGGATGGAGAACAGATAGGTACGCCACCTATAGCAACGGGTTCCATAATTACTGGTAAAACAGGCGTGAATGGCATCATGAGGTTTTGAGCTCGAGCTCGCGCCCATTTGAGGTAAGGTTCCCAAGGAATGGAGTTCGGGTGCCCCAAAGTCTTGGTATCGGTCTTCTTTACCATGCCCCAAGCATGTATGAACCTTCGTCGGTAATTCTGGAGATCGTGATTGTAATCGAACACAATATCTTGGAGAAGCATATCATGTGGACCATCTCTTCGAGCAAAACCAAACTGACGTAGAGCTAAAGAAGGGTTGTAAGTAATACCTCCCCTTATACCAAGTAGTGGTACATTAGGGAATTCTCCACAATGCTCAATGAATGTGAAGTACTTTTGAGAGAAAATGCTCCAACGGATATCGGAATGAGAGAGTGACATCAATCTTTGAGACCATCTCAACCTTTGTTCGTTCTTCAAAACTGATGGAGGAAGGTACGAAATAAACCACCTTGAAAGTAACGGTATACAACACATGAGAGTTCCTTGTCGCTTAGTAGTACGAGTGTGGAGAGAATGTAGGATATCTCCAAGTAAGGTAGGCACAGGATTGCGGGTAAGAAATAATTTGATGGCATTGATGTTTATGAATTGATCCGAGTTAGGAAATAGAACCAAACCATAAATTAGCAAGGCCACAATGTTTTCAAATGCATGGAAACTCATAACTTTGAGGAATTCTCGGGCTTTCTTAATTAGGAACTTGGAAAGTAAACCCTTAACTCCACTTCTAGTTTCCCAATTGGCTTCAATATCTGAGCGCTTAAGGTGTAAGGCTGATGCAATGTCTTCGTACTTAGGAACCTTTTCTAAACCGGTAAATGGCATTTGGTCAAGAATAGGTACCTCAAGTAGCTTAGAGAACTCTTCTAAGGTAGGAACCAACCGATAACTGAAATGTAAAGCAATGGTGCTTGGATCAAAGAACGGAATAGGACATGCATCATATCTTCTTCAAAACCGGAGATAACCAAATCAAGTAGATAACCATGTCTTTTGATGAACTGAGCATGGTCGGGAATCTCTGAAACCAATTCTTTGAGCTGAGAAGGTATGCCCATGAAGTTGATTCGGATAGTCTTTCTAGAAGCCATAATCCCTACAAAACAGAGCAAAGATAAATCCCTAGGTCCTTGAAATAGTTAGAAATGATATGCAATGCAAATGATGTCATGATGTCATGTTTGGCACACACAAGTAATTCACACAATGAGCCTAGGTTTAAGGCTCGCAAGAGGTATAGGTGATTACCCCACCAAAAGTTTGAGTTGGTTCATCCTGTCCTATAATAGTAACCGGGTTCTAGGAATCTCATATCATTGATCTTTCTCGAGGCGCTTATTTCAATACGACTACCAAGTGGTCGATCGAAAATATCCCAAAAGTCCGATCTTAATGAGCGTAGCATCGAGTATCACCAACCTTAGTCCAAAGCCGCCATCTCACTACCTTCTAATGGCCAAGATGGGTCAATTAAGGTTCTAAAAGTTTAGTTAGCGCTTGATGACACCACGCGAAGCCAAATACTATCTTCAACTTGGGAATGAAGAGTATCGGACAACCAAAGTGTCACGCTAACGTAGCCATCATGTTGACCGCTTAGTTATACGTCTAGCGGTCGCGATGATCTAATGCCACTTACCTAAAAGGAAACCCGGATCCGGGTGTAGGATCCCCCAACAATATAGTACCCAAGCAACCCTTAAAGATAAAGCATACAAGTCAAACAAAAAGCAATAAAAGTTATCTAGAAATCCCTAAGGCAATTCTCTCTTTTAGGGCTTCCCAGAGTCGTCGATTAATGTCTTGAACCGACTTTTGTAGGATTTTGTATCCAAATGTGCGGATAGCAAGAGTCGCCACCGACTTTTATTTTTATCCAATTAAGGAAGGTAAAAGTACAGAAAAAGACCTTCGTTTAGATTCTGAGTACGGGAGAAGGTTATGAAAAGGGAAGGTATTAGCACCCCTTTCCATCCGCAGTTTATTCTACGGGCTCTTAGTTGCTCTTAGATAACCTTTTTAAAATTGCTTTATGTGTGTTTGACAAAGTGTTTTTGAAAGAGGCATTTCGCTTTGCCTTTGTAATGACTCATGTAGGAGTGTATACAAAGTGTTCGGAAATGTTTTGTTTTGAAAAGAATTTGAACTTCGAAAAAAGAGTGTGTGGTGTGAAAAGATTTGATAGGCGGCAACTAAAAGACTTATTTACCCACCGTAATTGGTCGCTTTGTTGTACTTCTTCCTTTAGAATAGCGCTAGCCGTACCATTAGTTAGTAGGTAGCCCCATTCGTTGGATGTAAGCGGACATTCGAAGGGACATCGGATGGTCATAGCAACTTGAGTATCCTAGCACATTCGGGGACTATCATCATTTTCGTGGCGACAATCGAGGGTCAAGATCATGTATTCGGAGGCGACATCGTGGGTCTTATGATCTTTGTATCGAAGGGACTATGATGATTTGTTTGGAAGGCGGTGCTAGAATACCTCTACGCTCGAGGGACATGACCATTTTTGAATTCGTAAGGCAACGAGAGCGAATTACCCTAAGGGGTGCATGTGTGAAGAAGTGTGTTGATTTCAGAATATGTTATCTTGAAGTTAGTGGGCTATGTTCATTATTATCTTGTCATACACGCCTAATTACTAGCAATTGATAAGGTGCGGAAAGTAAAATGCGGAATGTAAAAGCGGAAATGTAAAGGTGCGGAAAGATAAACCTACGCTATTACATGGCTTTGGGGCAGATACATAATTAAAAATGCGGAAAATAAAGTCCTAAATTAAACTATTACAACCCATATGCAATTACATTATTGAAAAATAAAATAGAAACGGAAGAATCGTCCGAATCAAATGAACCTGTGAAACAAACGAGAAATCGGAAAATATGATGAAATCGAAATAAGAGAAAATGTTAGTAAAAATGCAATTTTTTATATGAGAAAATTATTGTATGCTAGAAATAAGGTAAATATACTACAATATTTTTTTGGGATTTTTTAGATGCATTTTAGTAATTAAAAATGAATTTTCAATGATTAAAATGCTAAATTACAAATAAAAATAAATATGCATGCAAAAATGTATTTTTTAATTTATTAAATTAAATAAAGATTTTCAGAATGTAATATAAAAAAGAAAAAATATTTTTTGATAATTTTTTAATGCAGAATAAAATATAGAAAAGAAATTAAAATGAATGGGAAATATTAAAATATGAAAAATATAGAAAACATGCAAGTTTGGAAAAAGAAGCAAAAAACTGGCCCTGGGAGGATTCGAACTCGTGACCCTGACTTCAATCCTTGAAAACCAACGCTACCGACCAACCGAGCCAAGTGTGTCAACTTTGAAACGGACCGAGTGGAATACACGCTGCTTCCCATTGCCTCCTCCTTCGCGGCACTTCATCTTCTTCGATTTGAATATTTGAAGCTAGCGCCGCCATTGTTCGACGCTATGTCCTGCTAATTCAAAAATCAAGCAAACATAATATAAATAAGTTCCAAGGCCATGGTTCGATTCGTAACATTCAATTCACCGGTACTAGTCTCGTGGTCTAATTTTTCTTTTAGCAAAGCCCTAATTCAAGGTTACAAACCCTAACTATGGCATATCGAGCTCCGTGCCATGGAAATGCAATCAAACAACCCGAATGCTTGCAAACTTATCACGATCATAAAAACAACAACAAATCGTGTTAAAATGCATGAATGTTAGAAATCGAATTTGGAAAAGTGTGAGCAAACCGATTTCAATTTCTTGTTTCTGGATGGTTTTGAATGAAGTGAGTATCTGGATCGACTCTGGAGATGCCAAGGAATGCAATGGAATCCTCAAAATTGCTTGAGAATGGCTGGAAATAGGATTACCAATTGCTTGAAGGTCACAGATTCTTTGAGCTTGAATAAGGGTTCTTGAGTCAAAAATTCTGCCCTAATCCGTGTGGTATGCATCACATATTTATATTGGATGGATTTGGGATTGATTTGGGAAAGAATTGATCAATAATCAATGATAATCAATCTTGATTTTTTCATGAAATCAAATCTTCAAATTTTGGTCAAATTTCAATCTAATCTTCCCATATTGATCCAATTTCGAATTTGCTGGCTTTCAATGTATTTATTGGATCACAAAGAAGAAATAAAAATCAATCTTCCAATTAATTTTGATTTTATAATTTATTTTTAAATTTAATTTGCATTTAAATGAATAAATTACAAATTAAATAGAAAATTAAATCAAAAATTCGTGGCATTGGGCTTGGATATTCCTAATTGCATGAGGAATAAGTTAGGATGAAGAAAAAGTAGGCCCATTTGCAAAAGATTTGATTTTTTGAAGTATCTCTATTTGTGCATTCTTTCAAAATTGCCCAACTTGTGGATGGTACATCTTGCTCAATTTTCCACATTTTTGAGTGTTCTTGGACTTTTTGGAAATCTCTAAGAGTCCTCTAAACAATGTCTTTGGTTTCATCTCAATTGGAGTTACCATGCTCAATATATCTTCAAAACAAAAAGTTGACTTTTTGTTGACTTTGAAAATGACCTGTAATGTTTTGAGCTATACCTCTCAAATGAAGCATTTTTTGGACATTCTTGTGAGACATGAAGTTGTAGAGAATTGAATTTCCTTCAAAATGAGCTTTGGTGGGAAAATTTCTGAGAAAGTATGAGAAAGTTATGATCAGTCAAAGTTCAGTTGACTTTTCATCTAGAAACCCTAATTTAGAAAGTTTGACTTTTGAGCAAATCTTGAGTTTTCTTGATGAATCATGATCAACCCTTGATCAAATGATGAATGTAACTTCAAAATGAGGATGTTGACCAAAAATCAGAAGTTTTGACTGCATGTTGACCACAGTTGACTTTTTGTCCAATACACCCGATTTTCAACCATCTGAGCAATTGTCTGAGGAAACTTGACTTGTGAAGCTTGAAACTTGACATGGAGAATCTTTGAAGCATATGAGGAGGCATGAAGACCATTGGAGATGTTGGAAGTTCATCTTGACTTGAGAGATACCAAACCCTAGTTTGGGTTGATTGTCTAGGAGAGAGTTTGTCTGATCAACTCTTGAGGAATTCTTGAGTAGGGGTGTATGAAATCTCTTGAATAGATGGAGGGCAAATTTTGGGGTATGACAGGTTGGCACATTAGTCGTAACGACGAGAGGAAGGCAGAAACGAGTTACGTTTAACGAGCCTAGGAGGTGGAAGAGTGGTTTCTATGGAGGAAATCAGTGGGTTATAGAAGATGAAGGTTGATAGTTAATGGTGATAATGGATGAAAGGTGGTCGAGGGGCCGTGAAGGCAGAAGGGAGAAGGAGGAGATAAATGGCGGAGAATAGAGAGAGATGAAGGAAGAAGGTTGAAGTTGGAAGTTGATGGTGAGGTTTAGAGAGTAGGCGGAGGAGTATTAATGGAAGAAGCAAGCAATTTTCTAGAGGAAGACGGTGAAGAGGAAAAAAATCATATGCGTGCGGTTTTGCAGCGAAAGAATGAAAAAAGACCTCAGGGTTTATGTTTTTTTTTTAAAAAGACCTTAGGCAGCGCTTTTGGAAAGCATTGTCTAAGGGGGGTTTTAGCAGCGCTTTACATGGGCCTCTAGCAGCGCTTTTGGAAAGCGTTGTCTAAGGAGGGGTTTTAGCAGCGCTCTTGAAAAGCGTTGTCTTATGTGGGCCTTTAGCAGCGCTTAGTATATGGTCTTCTAACAGCGCTTATGGAAAACGCTATCTAAGGTGGGGTTTTAGCAGCGCTTTGAAAAAGTGCTGTCAAAGGCAGGCTTTTAGCAGCGTTTTTTACAATTTCGTTTATACTTTATGTGTTTTATTTTTTTATTTAACCTATAGCAACGCTTTTGATATAAAGCACTGTCTAAAGTGAGCTGCCTAAAACCACTTTTAGTGTAGTGATATATATATATATATATATATAAGAAAGAAGTTACAAATACTATAAGAAAGTCGTACTGACACCAGGGCCATTCTTGGGCCAGGACAACCAGGTCAATGATTCAGGACCTCAAAAAATCGGGGACTTCAAAATCAGAAAAAAATTAAATATTAAAACTTAAATATAAGTAATAAATAAAATATTTCATAAATTGTTGCCATTTTTACAATTTCTTAATTTTATTGTACTTAAATGTCAACTTGTAACTTGTAATCATCTAACTAAACTAAAAAAAATTACATATGCATCCCAAGATATTTTCACATCCCAAGATCTTTTCCATTCTTCATAAATAAAGTTTAAATGGCATATAAATAATAATTAATTTATATTTAAAATTCTTATTTTTATTTTACTTAGAAGACAACTTGTATTCATATAACTAAACAAAATTACATAGGCATTTAAAGTCCCTTTTCTATTTTTTTAAAATTATTTTGAAATAATTATATTTAATATATATTTAAAAAAATATATTCTATAATAAATTCTTTTATTAATAAATTTTTATGATAAAATATAGGGTTAATAGCCAATTTCCCCTGCCGTATAGGCGAGTTTTGATTTACCTCCTTTAAAAAAAAGTTTTGGATTACCCCCTGTAATTTTTGAGCACCCCTTAAGCATGTAAGAACCAGGGGGATAAATCAAAAATGTATTTTACAGAGGATAATTTTTGCACATAGGGGGCAAAAAACTTAGCATTTTAACATTTTAGGGAGTAATCCAAAACTTTTTTTTAAAGGGGGATAAATCAAAACTCGCCTATATGACAAGGGATAAATGGCTATTAACCCTAAAATATAATACATTATTATTTGTGTCTAGTTCTATTAATTTTTAGTTTATTTTATAAAAATATATATTATTAAATTTTATTTTATAATAATAAATTCAAACTTAAGAAATTTAATATTATTTTTTAATAATTCAATAACATTTAATAGATAATAAATTAAATTATTAAAATTAAATTTATTTGAAAACTTGATTAGAATTAATCTAATTTGACGTAGTATTTATAATACTTTATAATTTTTTTAACTAGTTTAGCTCACCATATCCCTTATGTTTATATATTAATTTTAATAAAACTTAGAGGCTCTTACTGTCATGTCTTAACTAGTTATAAATTTAGAAATAAAAAATATTTTTAACTTTGTTTCCTTAATATTAGAAGCCAATTTTTTAAAATGTGAATAAAGATTTTAATTTTTTATTAAAGTTCAATTTTTTAATTTTTGCCTAAAGCCTCTAAAAAGTCAGGACCGATCCTGACTGACACAAGTAGTATTAAGAAAACTTAAAAAATAGATAAAACTCAACAAAATCAAAAATAAAAAACAAAAAAAAATCTACAAGTGAACACTTAACCAATCACCATCAGAATCAATAACCAAAAGTTGCACCTACAAAGCGAAGCGCAACCAAAAAATATTCAGCTAGAGCTCAGACCGCCAACATTATAAACCAATGAACAATGTTAAAGAAAGTCAAAACTCTTGATCCGATGTTGGTTAAGATACATAATGGGGGTTTTGAAGTCAGTCATAGAAAAAGAGAGAGAGTTCCCAAACAAAAAAAAAACTCTTATTTATCACATTTTCATGTTAATTGACAAATTAGAGAAAAACATATCATTATGAATTAATCATATATTTCACACAACAACATATGTCAAATAATGGTGAACACTCCTATAGACTTAACCGTCAACTCTAACTAGAGGACAAACTCGAAGAAAAATCCTAATATTCCTAAGAAGAGGGGATTGCATCAATAACCACCTGAAGATCCTATACCAAACACTAGTGGCTATAGCACATGTGACAAACAAATGGGAAATTTACTCAATCTACACCCCACGAAATATACAAGAAGTAGCCACAAGATCGACAATCACATTCTACTTTAATAGATTTTTCTCAAAAGGAAACTTATCTTGTAAAATCTGTCAGGAAAAGACAACAACCTTAAAGGGAGCCTAGTTTTCTCAAATAAGTGGAAGAGATTAAAACTCCCTATCTAAGGAAGCCTCTGAGGGATGGCCACAAGTTACAACTTCTTGATACCCGGAATCCACTAAAAATGTATCATCTCTAAAATTCCTCCAAACCTACCTATCACCCTCTTTTCTAAATTAGAACTAGAACTCTCAGAGTGCCAAGAAAAAAAGCAGAAACCAAAGATTCTTCAAGAATGAAGAATTATATATTCCACCTAAGGTCCTACAAAATACTTTCTTCTTTCCACCTCCCTATCTCACTCGTACTCCCGACTTTAATTTGGGATATGGTAAAACTTCTATGAAATCTAATCTTAAGAGGATTACTCGCTAACCAAGGGTCTTCCCAAAAGGATGTCTAAAGACCTATCACCGCCTTCTTAACAAACCCTTCCTCAAACCAATTAGGAGGTTCATTCTTTTTAGATCCTAAGATGGGAATGAAACCTAAAAGGAAGAATCCCAGTCTTGCAATGGAGGAGTTCCTTAGCCAAATCAAAAAAGGAAGTGTCATCATTAATCTCAATCAAGTTACTCATATAAAAATTTAGTCACAAGGTCAAAATAAAACTCAAATCCCTTTAGTATCGTGAAAAAGCTTTCTACTAGCTTTGATTTGCTTCATGAAGACAATTCAATATCAATAAGTAAAAATATGAAGATATTACGAAGGGTGGTCAATGAAAAACTAATGGAAGAATTTCAATGATCATCATTTTAAAGGTTCATATCTTAATTCATGTTATATATCACTTTGAAACTCTATAATATTAGGCTTAAATGCACTTTTAGTCCCCCTATGATGAATTTATTAACATTTTAGTCCCTCTTTAAAACAAACCAGGTATTAGGCCCCCCAATTTCGGTTTTGGTGAAATTTTCTTGGTCCCTAGCCACTTGTCTCATGTTTTAATGACATGGCACATAATTGTGAGACCAGTCACTTGCAACCTCATTATAAACCATTTTATTATTATTTTTATTTGTATTTATATTTTATATTATTTCAGAAAAATGTTTTTTTTTTAATTTAAGTGAATAAAAAACCATTAAATCTAGGTTATAAAGTATCAACCATCTTCTTCTTTGTTTGCAGATCCTCCTCCACTCTTCTTCTTCGTTTTCTTCGTCCAAAATAAGTGCTCTTTGACTTAGTCTTGCCCAAATAAAAATGTTGGAAAACGACAATGAAAACATATTTTGGACGAAGAAAACAAAGGAGATGGAAAACGAAGAAGAAGAGTGGAGGCGGATCTACAAATGAAGAACAAGAGTGGAGGCGGATCTGCAAATGAAGAAGAAGATGGTTGATACTTTATAACTTAGATTTAATGGTTTTTTATTTACTTAAATTAAAAAACATTTTTCTGAAATAATATAAAATAAAAATACAAATAAAATAATAATAAAATGGTTTATAATGAGGTGGCAAGTGACTGGTCTCACAATTATGTGTCATGTTATAAAAAAAATGAGACAAATGATCAGGGACCAATAAATTTTCACCAAAAACGATAGTGGAGGACCTAATACCTAATTTTTTTAAAGAGAGACTAAAATGTTAATAAATTAATTATAAGGGGACTAAAAGTGCATTTAAGTCATAATATTATTTAAACATCATCTTAAATAATATCAAAGATTGTGCACAGAATACACTGAAGCAAAAATGCCAAAACTGATATTTTTCAAAAAGTTTAGCACTGGTAATCAATTATAACCCAATGGTAATCGATTACTAGTTTGAAATTTTTTAAATATTGTGTAATGGTTTTTAATTAAATTTACATCGTAATCAATTACCACCTACAAACAGACACTTTTCTTGAAAAAAACCAATGTAAGGCATGACAAAGATCTATAGTGTTGGACAAGTGACTTCAAGCATAAGAAAGGGGGTGAATTGTGGTACTCAAAATTTGTTATTAATTTAAAAATAAAATTGGGGTAGTATTCAAAAAATCATAGAGAAAAACAATGACAATAAAATAAAACAGTAATGTAAATAATAAAATTTAAAGAGATAGGGTCACAGATATAACATTACAGAATTATACAGGTTCAGCTGAATGTTAGCCTAATTTTGTTCCCAAGAGATATTCTTTATATTACACTAGATTTTTAGAGAGTTTTTCCATGGAATGAACTCAAGAATCGAGCAGAGATTTCATTGTCTAATCTCAATAACTAAATAGAACATTTGCAGATTGAGTTCTTTAACCAAACAAAATTTGTATAATGGTTGATCTCAAGAGTCAAACTCAATTCTTCAAGAATATATCCCTCTTGAAAGTAAAAAATTGAAATAACACCAATACAACTCTTTCCTCACAAGGAGCTAAGACAACTTTGGTGAAAGAAAATATTTAAAGAGAAAAGAGAATTATAAACTGTAAAGAATTAGAAAAACTCTAATTTTCGGTGTTAAAGTGATAGTATTTATAGACAATGCATGGTATAAATTTGAAAACATTACAGGGAGAATTTAAGTTATATAATCGATTAGATAAGGGCCTAATTGAGTATTTAACCTAAATAATATATTAGATAAGCACCACTAGAAAATTGGCAAATTGCGATTCATTTTGATAAGGTACGACAATTAGAACCGCCGCAATTCGCAAGTCATGACAGTTCCAGTCATGTTGCAACAACGTGCAACTCGAGGCTGCATTGCTACAGTTGTCAAAACCATCACACCAACTACAGTTGTCAAAACCATCACACCAACCATCGTTCTCACTTATGACGATTAGGAAATTGATGTAAACTTAATATTGAGGCTATTTGGTTTGTGTCTTCATGTGCGACGGTTCAAACCATTGTAAATTTTATTTGTTGTTTCATTTTTTAGTTCTACGTTTGATAGTTTAAAACAGTCTAGGGAGGTTATAACTCCGGCTAAAATAACAACAAAAATTAACATGTTTTCCCAAAATATCAATAATTTTGTCTTTCTTAAGTACAAACTTTAGTTTTTGACATTGAACTAAATGAAGAAAAAAATAACACCCTAAAGCTTGTTCTTAAATCAGACGACTTCTAAATAGCCGCTGCCAATCATGCTTGAGATAGAAAGTCATTGTTGAATAGAAACCACTCATTCATCTCTTCATACCCTATCATGCATCTATCTACATCACACAGTAATTCTTTCATTACAAATAAAACACATATCTTAATTAGCAAAAATTATTTCATACCCAAACATTGTTGGATTATTACAACTGGCGCAAAAATTTAATTATTAAAGGATATAATTGATATCCAAATATGATGGAACAAACTTAAGGAAAATATAAAACTTTATAACTTGAGATTTGAATCTTGATCAGCAGCTTCAAAATATTGGCGCTCAATTAAAATAAGTGTACGTTCATTAAAAAGAACTCAATTCCTGCATCAATGGAAAGATAATCCGGAGATTGGCCGGAAGGTAAATAAAGTTCGGTAAACAATTATTTCATCTAAGGATCAAACTCACATAATACATGTTTAAAAACAAATTCCATCTACAAAACAATTACCTGCCCTTTCAAAAAATCTAGAATCGAGATCTTACATTAAGAAGATATCAAAATCGTAAAATATAAAATAGTAATTAAGATCGAAAGATTCTAGTCATTTATTTTTGTAGAAACGATAAGAAATATTAAAATCATAAAACATAAAATCGTAATAGAAATCGTAAGATTTTATCAAAATAAAAATAATACTAATAAATATATATATTACATTATATAAACTTAAAAATATAAAAAGAAAGATATAAAAATTATATGAAAAAGTATATTAAAAAAACAATTAAAAAATAAAATTAAAGAAAAAGAAGATATGTGTAGTGACGTGTTTGTGTTGTCCTGTCAGTCATACATTCACACTTTTCAAGAGAAAAGTTATTTTGTGATAAAGCGAAACTCAATTCACTATTAAAAGATGACATATCATGTGAATATAAAATTACTTATGTAAAATAGTTTTGTTTTCAAAAGCAAAAAGAAAACAAAAAAAAAATTAGAAAGATGAAGAACAAATCTAACAATGGATGTTTCTGAAGGCAAACATGGAAACACGGGTAAACGAAAACGAAAAATGCAAGTGTAGACAAAAACGAAGTCTGAAGCTTTCATTACGGAATGAGCAAAAACGTGCAAACGGAGCGATATCGGGTTGCAAATCGGGTTGCAATGGACCCGGGTATTTAAAGCTCGAGATTCTGCAAATCATGTGATTTCACAATCTGTTTACCAAAAGGAAGATTTTTGCCGAGATTTCCACTATTATACGATCTTGCTTGCGATCCAAATCGGTGGAGGTGGTTGGAACATACACAAAATTAAATTGGAGAATCACTGGTAAAAAATGGTTGATTGGAGATGATGAAATTTAGAGAGAATTTTAGAGATTAGAGAGAGAAGAAAATTATCAGTTGACATTATTCAAAACACACATTATAAAAGGTTATTTATAGGATACACCCAAAACAAGTTTGGAACTAAAATTTTCCTTCAAAATAGCAAATAAACATAAAATGTCGTGCAAGAAACCAATTTCCTGAAATAGGGGAACTGGTTTCCTCAAAAGGAAAATAACCAAAAACCGAAAAACTCGTGACAGAAACCAGTTTCTTCTTCGAAACTCGAAATTCTTCAGCTTTTCATAAGTGCTTTTCAAATAAGTTGTCTTGCACAAAACGACCACAGAAGCTTCTAGAATGTGTTTGAAATTATTATCAACATCCAATACACCACCTTAATTCAAATGCTCAACATTCTTCATTCCTAAACTCCGCACAAGCTTCTTTAACACATCATTTGTTACGTCTTTCGTCAACAAATCCGCTAGTTGTTCTATGCTTCAACAATATCCTAACTTCAGATAGCCTGCACACACCAATTTCTTCAAGTAATGAAATCTCATATCTATATGATTGTTCATCCATGTGCTATGGGATTCTTTGCAAGATTAATGGCTGAAACATTATTAACCAAGAGTGTGACAGCTTTTTCTACATTGTTGTCCATCGCCTTCTGCAGATTCACAACTTACACAACCTGACATGCACACATCAACGTAGTGATATACTCGGCCTCACAAGAAGAGAGTGCAACCATATGTTCTTTTTTAGAGTAACAAGAGATTGGACCTACGCCGAACATAAAGACATAACCATCAATAGACTTTCGATTATCCTTATCATTGCACCAATTGGAATCTGTGTAATTGAGTAACTTGCAATTTCTACCCGTATCAGCTATGGGAAATGGAATTCCACAACCAAGAGTTCCTCTGATGTATCTTAAGATCCTCGTAACTACTTCCAAGTGAGAAACCTTTGGTCTCTCCATGAATCTACTTGAAATATTGATATTAAACGTTAAACTTAACCGCGCATTGCACAAGTAATGTAAAAATCCAATCAACCTCCTATATTGAGTTGGATCCACATCTTGCTCATCTTCAATTTTATACAGCTACAACCTTGCTTCACTTGGTGTATTGGTAGCATTACAATGCTCCATATCACACCTTTTCAAAATCTCAAGAGCATACTTTCTTTGATTCATAGACAGTCATAATTTTGACTTGTGGAACTCTATGTCAAGAAAGTAAGTCATAGTTCCAAGGTCACTCATTTCAAACTCTTCCATAAGCTCACTTTTGAACTTGGAAATAATAACTTCATTGATGCCTGTAATAAATAAATCGTCCACATATAAGTAAAGTATAATCACATATTTCCTTGTATTCATCTTCACATAAACACTGTGTTCGGATACACACTTTTTGAAGCCAACCTCAACTAAAAAAGCATCTATGTGTCTGTTCTAGGCTCTAGGAGCTTGTTTCAAACCATAAAGTGCCTTCTTAAATTTGTATACTCTTCCCTTTTGATCTTCACCATAAACCATGAGGCTGCTCTACATAGACTTCCTCCTCAAGTGGATCATTCAAAAATGCAGATTTTACATCTATTTGATACATTAAACAATTATTTCTATTCGCAATACCAACAACCAGTCGTATAATTTCTAATCTAGCCATAGGTGAAAATACCTCATCATAGTCTATACCTTCTCTTTGCAAGAATCCTTTTGCTACTAGTCGAGCCTTATGCTTGACAATCTCACCTTTTAGATTTTCCTTCACTTTATAAATCTATTTCACCCCGGTTGGCTTTTTCTGTTCTGGTAAATTGACCAGCTCCCAAGAATTGTTTTTCTCAATACATTCCAGCTCTTCTTTCATTGTGCACACCCACTTTTAATTGCTTAATGCCTTCATCGTGCTCACGGGATCAGATTCAACCATAAGCGCAAAGTGTATAAGTTCATCGTCATCATCGATCTCCTTATCATGGAATACTTCACAATATCGAAACCTTTGAGGTAGATCTCTATGCCTTGTTGGTCGTCTACTGGACTCACCATTTTCGACTTTGACCGGGTGTTGAAATGCACCTGCAAAATTATGAATTTCTGCATTTTCTTGTGGAAACTGGTTTCCAGAAACAGGGGAACCAGTTTCTACTTCGAAAATTCTAGCTCCAAGAGTTTAGGATGCAAAACCTGTGGAGGAAACTGGTTACCCTCATCTAAGAAACCGGCTTCCACTATTGTTATGGATTTTTTATGTTGTCAAACAACCTCAACTCATCCACGACCACATCTCAACTTATCACAACCTTCTTGCTACTCACATCAAACAACTTGTAGCCTATGGTAGGATGATAACCAACAAGCAACATTATCTCTCATTTGTCATCCAATTTCTTTCAAACATGACCAATATGTCAAAATGTTATCGAACCGAAAACCTTTAATTGACTTAAACTTGGTTTATGACAAGACCATACCTCTTGTGGAGTCACTTTGTCCAGTTTCTTAGTAGGGCACCTATTTAACAAATAGGAGGCTGCTGTAGAAACAGCTTAACCCCATAGTTCCTTCGGCAAGCTTTTTCCCTTCAACATTCTACATACCATATTCATTATTAAGCGATTTCTTCTTTCTAAAACACTAGTTTGCTGAGGCGTATAAGGTAGCACAACTTCACACATTATACCCTCACTATCACAATAATTCTCAAAATCGATATATGTAACACCCCAATATTTCGATTATTAAATAATTCGAATTTTTAATTATTTATTTAATTAGAAATTTAATTATTGGTATTTTTGGGATTATTGGAATTAATTAAATAAAATAAGAAGGTTGATTTTGGGTGTAAAGAGTAGAGGAGGGGGTGTGACGAGTAAAAGACTCTAACCTTATTTTATTATTATTATCATTATAGAATAATAAGGAAAAGAAGAGAATAGAGAACCATTTGGGAAAAACTATTCGTACGTGAAAGTGAGAAGAGGCAGAAGGAAGAGAAGAACCAAAGAGTTCAAGAATTCAAAGGATCGCTCAGGTAAATGGTGATTTCTCCTAATTAATATGCCTTATAGATTTTGGGATCAATAGAATGGAATGAGTAGTTAGAAATCCCAATTTAGGATTTTCTAGGTTTGTGTGTGTTGACCCTAGATTGCCAAATTATGTGAATTGGAGTAAATCAATGTTATAGGATCATTGTGTATGGTTGAAATATGATATATTGCATGATTTTGCTGAGTATTTGATGATTTGGATGATAATTGTTGTGTTGGGTCATATATGGATGATTGGAATTGAGTTGGGAAACAAGCATGTTGTCAAAACTGTGTTTTCTGCCACTGCAGGTCGCAGGAACCAGTTCCTGTGTGGGAGGAACTGGGTTCTTGGTATAATTTCTAGGGAGGAGGAAATTATGTGTCTGAGGAACCGGTTACTCCAGGGGAGGAATCGGGTTCCCAGTGTAAATTTTTCAAAGAAAATTGTTTTTAAATCCAGGAACCGGTTACCTCCTGGGAGGAACCGAGTTCCTGGTACATTTTCCAGGGGGTTGTGTTTTTACAGATGTTGGGAACCAGTTACTCCTGGGGAAGAACCGGGTTCTCCATACAAATTCCAGAGAGCGTGTTTTCACATATTGTGGGAATTGGGTTCTCCCAGGGAGGAACCGGTTACCACTGTAACATTTTTGAAAACTACTAAACTTTGAAAAATCATATCTTTCAAACCGTAAGTCCGTTTTAATCATCGTTTTGGACAATATTATTTAAATTAAATAATCAATTTTATGAAATGAAGAAAATAATAATTAATCGATTTTATTTTGAAAAGTGATGGTTTTCTCGAATTATGGATAATTGTACTTGGTAGAGGAATATGATTGTACTGGTGAGTTTGGATTGGTGCTTGCATGCTATCTTTCTGTTGTTTAATTTATGATATGTTGTTGATATCATGTGTTATTGTTGATGTTGCTTATTCATGATATTTTGTTGATATCATGTGTTGTTGTTGATGTTGCTTATTCATGATGGTTGTTGATATCATGTGTTGTTGTTGATGTTGCATGTTGTTGATGTGCATGCATATACATTTGGTGGTATCTAATTCCCATTGTGTGGAATTAGTTAGTTCGCAAATATCCATTGTCGAGTTGGAATGGGCGGTGAGGTTTTATCTATGTTCGAGTTTGAATGGAATAGATGTTAATGTTGTGTTCGAGTTGGAATGGAACAGTATGTGAATTTAGTTCACTGTCGGTACCACATGCATAGAGTCTTGCATCACATTTTGTATGGATTATAACATGATAGGATGGTTTCCAGTGTTATAATCTTGTTGTGTATTGTGTATTATGTATATTATGACTTGAATTGTGAAATAAATCTGATTATCCTGAATAGGGCGGACTAATAACTTGTGAAATTATGTATTTTTGATGAATTTAAAATGCATGTTAATTATGATAAAGTCTCACCCTTACTTTGGTGATTTCAGATTGAAACTTTAGCGGCTTAGGAGTTGGTGAGGATGGCTCGTAGAGCTATGCTTTTATTTTGTTCGCGTGTCGATGTCATGCTCTGATCTTGTAACACTGGGGAACGTTTGGTTTAGAGTTATAATTAAACTCTGTTGTTTTATTTAAGATTTTTTTTGGATAATTGTTTGGTGAACTAAGGCATTGACCTTGAAGTTTTGTTGTTTTGAACTTATCCAAGTTTTGAGAATAATTCCGCTGTGTAGAACATGTTTCTTTCATGATTATTTTAATTATGTTCTTCAGTAAAGCATGACAGTATATGGAATTTTATTTTAATGAATTGTGATGCCCTTTTACACATGTTAAACTCTGAACTAATTATATATTTGCGGGGTATTTTAGAAGGGTGTTACAATAGTGGTATCAGAGCATAGTCGGTCGTTGTGACCAGTGTCTTAGTGTCGTTATCCCTTTTGTATGCGACTAGTGCAAGGTAACACTGTCGATACTTATGTTCTATTGAGAATGGCCGGAAGAGCTAACGGAAGAGACGATGCTGCAATTGCTGAGGCTTTGGGGATGCTTGCTTGTGTACTTAGAGGGAATCAGCAGGGAGCTGGTATTGGTGTTGACAGGAAATTGGGGAAATTTTAGAGGAACAATCCTCTGTTATTCAAAGGCACGCATGACCCTAAAGGTGATCAGAAGTGACTGAAGGAGATTTAAAGAATCTTCCAGTGATTGATTGTTTTGAAGACCTGAAGGTGGGGTATGGTACTTATATGCTGGTAAAAGAAGCTGATGACTGGTGGGTTGCTACCAGAACTGAGATGGAGCAAGATGGTACTGTGCTGACTTGGGCTGTGTTCAGAAGGGCTTTTATGAGAAGGTACTTTCTTGAAGATATTCAGGGAAGGAAAGAGATCAAATTTTTGGAGCTCAAGCAGGGTAACTGTTGGTGTAAGCCCTAGAGGCCAATACCTTTTGGTACTTGTATCGAATTATTAAATAATAAAAGGCTTTTCTTTATTATGTTTTCTTTTTGAAATAATAAAGTCCCTAGAATAGTTAGTTTGTTTAATGCAATGTTAAGTGTGACTTAATCATGAGATCTATTAAACATAAGGACATTATTCTTAAAGTATCCATAATCGAGCTTTATTGTGAAGTGGGATAACATTAAAGCATTAAGATTATTATGAAGATAGACTGATGATCACATCTCATGGATCATGGATAAGGAGTTATCAAGTCTTGACATAGGTATAAATATTAGGAGTAATATTTATACTGGATTGACCCGCTATGAGAGTACTACATAGAATGTTATGCAAAGTGTCATAAGTTATTCTCATGGTGATAAGTGGTGCATACTACCCTTCAACCTGAAACCACTATGGACCCTAGATGTAGAGTCAAGTGCTTTATTGCTGATCAAACGTTATCCGAATCGGATGATCATAAAGACATTGATGGGTACTTCACAAAGCATCCGAGGGACATGAGTGACCTAGATGGAATTTGCCCACCCTGCGTAACGGGATAAATGTCTGAGGGCCCAATATTGAACTGGACAAGGATGACACGGTCTATGCCTTGTGTTCAATATAGACATAAGGGCAAAAGGGTAATTATACACAACAAGTATTATCACGGAAAGGTTTTGTCAGATCACATGACATTTTCGTGACTTGGGTAGCAGTGATGTGTTGCTAGATACCGCTCACTGTTTATTATGTTAAATGTGATTTAATATAATTGTCAACGTCGCGGAAACCTACAGGGTCACACACATAAGGACAGATTAATGAGAGATAGTGAAAATAAGGAACATCGTAGGGTACGGTGTACTTAAGTGGAATACGGAAGTGGAATACGGAATGTGGTAAGGTACCACATGCTTAAGTGATACACGATACATCATAATGTATGATTTTCGTGTGCTTTATTAGGCTTTTAGTTTATAGCCTTTATTGGGCTTTTAAGCTTGTAGCCCACACTTGTGGTCTTATAAATAGGACCCTTGTGATGAAGTTTTTCACTTGATGCAAATTCGGTCCTGAATCCCTACCGAGATTTCGTTCACTCTCTCACTCAAGCCTTCCGTTCGTGAGCAGCTAGCACTGTGATCGGAAGCAAGCTGTTCGTGTGGACTGAGTAGAGACGTTGTTCTTCATCAACGTTCGTGATCACAGCGTCAGAAGAAATCTGAATCTCCACAAGAGGTAAAAATTCTCTATCACTGACCATGTCCATTCGTAAGGATCACAAAGGAAAATCGAATTTCCGCTGCATTTTAAGTCACGATTTTCCTTCAGTAACATGATTGTAAGTGAGTATGCTTCTAAGTTTACTGAATTGGCTAAGTACTATGCTCACTACAATAATGATGAAGAAGGAGAATTCTCTAAGTGTATCAAATTCGAGAATGGTCTCCGTGATGAGATTAAGCAGGGTATCAGGTATCAGCGTATTCGCAGGTTTTATGATTTGGTGGATTGCAGTAGGATTCTGGAAGAGGATCTTGATAGTACAACGACGAATTCTTATGGGTTTGTTGATAGGAAAGGAAAGAAACCGATGGGTCGTGCCAAACCGTATGACAAAAATAACCAGAAGTTTGGTGGTTGGAAAAGGCTTAGTAGGGGAGATTTTGATGCTCCTATTAGGTGCTATAAGTGTGGTGAGTTTGGACATCGAGTTCAGGAATGCAAGAGTGACACGAAGAAGTGTTACAATTGTGGGAAACCTGGACATGTGGCTAATGACTGTAGAGCAAGGAAGGTGACTTGTTACAATTATGGAGAAGAAGGTCATACTCGTCCACAGTGTACTAAACCAAAGAAGGAGAAGTCTGGTGGTAAGGTGTTCGCTTTGTCTGGGTCAGAGACTAATCCAGATGATCGATTGATTAAAGGTACTTGTTTTATTAATGACACCTTTGATTGCGATTATTGATACTAGAGCGACTCATTCGTTTATTGCTTTGGATTGTGCTAAAAGATTGAATCTGGAAATATCTGATATGAATGGAAGTATGTTTATTGACACTCCTGCGTCGGGTTCAGTGACTACTTCGTTTGTTTGTAGGAATTGTCCTATTATAATTTTTGATAGGGGCTTTGGTATGGATTTAGTGTGCCTACCATTAGAACAACTTGATATTATCCTTGGAATGAACTGGTTGGAATTCAACCAGGTTCATATCAACTATTTGGAGAAGACGGCTAGTTTTCCTGAAGTGGCTAGTGTCGAAGATTTGACTATGTCCGTTAAGCAGATGAATGTAGATGTTAGTGATGGTGCGGTAGTATTTATGTTGTATTCTTCGATGGAAGCGAAAGGAAAAGCTAAGAGTAATGAATTACCTGTTGTGAATGAATTTCTAGAAGTTTTTCCGGAAGATGTCAGTGAGTTGCCACATGAGAGAGAAGTGGAATTTGCTATAGATTTAATTCCTGGAACTAGTCTGGTGTCGATGGCGCCTTATTGCATGTCGGCATCCGAGTTGGCTGAATTGAAGAAGCAATTAGAAGAGCTACTTGAGAAGAAGTTTATTCGTCCGAGTGTTTCGCCGTGGGGTGCTCCTATGTTGTTGGTTAAGAAGAAAGAAGGTTTGATGAGACTATGTGTTGATTACATGCAGTTGAATAAATTTACGATCAAGAATCGGTATCCATTACCGAGGATTGATGATTTTATGGATCAACTGGTTGGAGCTTGTGTATTCAGTAAGATTTATCTGAGATCTGGATATCATCAGATTCGTGTAAAAGCGGAAGATATTCAGAAGACTGCATTTATAAAGAGGTATGGACATTATGAGTATTATGTTATAAGTTTGGAGTTACTAATGCACCTGGTGTTTTTTTGGAGTATATGAACAGGATATTTCATCCGTATCTTGATAATTTTGTGGTAGTTTTTATTGAAGACATTCTGATCTACTCAAAGAGTGATGAAGAACATCTCAGAATTGTGTTGGAGTTGTTGAAAGACAAGAAGCTTTATGCGAAGTTGTCTAAGTGTGAATTCTGGTTGAGTGAAGGTAGTTTTCTTGGTCATGTGATTTCCAAGAATGTCATTGTTGTGGATCCTACGAAGGTAGAAGTCGTATCTCAATGGGCTGTGAGGTTTTATCTATGTACGAGTTGGAATTGAATAGATGTTAATGCTGTGTCTGAGTTGGAATGGAACAATATAAGAATTTAGTTCACTGTCGGTACCACATGCATAGAGTCTTGCATCGCGTTTTGTATGGATTATAACATGATAGGATGATTTCCAGTGTTATAATCTTGTTATTGTTGTGTATGATGTATGTTATGACTTGAATTGTGAAATAAATCTGATTATGTTGAATAGGGTGGACTAATAACTTGTGAAATTCTGTTGTTTTGATGAATTTATAATGCATGTTAATTATGATGAAGTCTCACCCTTACTTTGATGATTTCAGATTGAAGCTTTAGCGGCTTAGGAGTTGGTTAGGATGACTCGTAAAGCTATGCTTTTATTTTGTTCGCGTGTCATGCTCTGGTCTTGTAACACTGGGGAACATTTGGTTTAGAGTTATAATTAAACTCTATTGTTTTATTTAAGATTTTTTTTGGATAATTGTTTGGTGAACTAAGGCATTGACCTTGAAGTTTTGTTGGTTTGAATTTATCCAAGTTTTGAGAATAATTCCGCTATGTAGAACATGTTTCTTTCATGATTATTTTAATGATGTTCTTCAGTAAAGCATGACAGTATATGAAATTTTATTTTAATGAATTGTGATGCCCTTTTACATATGTTAAACTCTGAATTTATTATATTTTTGCGGGGTATTTTAGAAGGGTGTTACAATATACCCACCTCCACCAGCCGTTTTTAGAAGTTTCAATTTGTGACCGCTTTGTTGCCTCGCCATGGATTTAAAACGTTCGAACCCATCAAACACTTTATTTTTCCTCTTAATTAGATAAATCCTCAGTTTCCTACTAAAATCTTCAATAAATGTGGCAAAGTACTTATTTCAACCATACGAATCGACTTGCATTGGACCACACACATCAGAGTATACCACCTCAAGATAATATGTGGTCCTATGACCCAAATCCTTGCTGAAACTATTCTTGTAGTGCTTCCCTTGAACACACTCATCACAAATCTTAGTTGGAATATTGATGTTGGGAAGTCCGGTCACCATACCATTTCTTTGCAAAGCGCCGATGTCGCTAAAATTAAGATAGATGTCTGTCGCACCCCAAATTTTACCCTGCTATTTTTCTACTTACATTCTGTTTATAAAAAAAACAGTCATTCACTCATTGCATTTTCATCATTTCGTCGTATTTAAACTGATCAAAAGTCAGTCTAAATTGATATTCGCATCATTTAGTTAAAATACCTGTTATCTTACTTCATGCATTTTTACCTCTCTGCCTGTTTATTGCATTGATTTTAAATTATTTATATGTCGATGATATCGATATTTCGATTTTATAAACAGACTGTTAAAAGCAATTCAATACTGTGCAAAAAATCAGCGGGAAAATATTTCAAGTTTTCATCTTTCACTCACTTTTTTATAAATTTACGTCGCGTAAATCATAAAAATGTGTTTTCCCTAATCTTTCGGTACATTTCGAAGTCTTGTTTTTAACTGTAAATGTTTTAAAGTCGGGTATTCTTTATTATCATTTTATTTCGATTTTAATTATTTTTGATAATTTTTCTTCAATCTTTGATACCTGTATTTTATTTTAACGTAATCATTTTATTTTTCGGATAATTTATTTTCCGAACTTTTACCATTTTTCACAATTTTAGGTGTCCAATTTTTATCTTCAAAAATCAAAACAAAAATGTTTTTGGATTCAACATTTTTTTATCTTTTGGGCTTTGTGGCCCATTTTTATCTAAAGGGTATTTTTGGTATTTGTAAAAAATAGAAAACCCTAATTATTTGTGTATATATACATGTTATGTTACTGTTGCAAGGGGAGGCCAATTGGAAACGGATAAAAAAACACATAGGGAGTCCAAAATTGGAAAATGAAAGAGAGGCTGACCAAAAACTAAAATTATATAAAAAAATACACACAGAAGAAGTGTTTTCCTTCTTCTTCATCATTACCCCCTTTCTCCCAAACCAAACTCCCCTGTCACCGCGTCTCACCTCCATTTTCAATCCCTCATATCTCCGCTGTAAACTCACGCTACTCAACCGTAACCACCCCTGTTTCAACCACAACCACCATACTCCATACTTCCTTCCGCCGTAAAACCCCCTCTGTTGTATCTCTCCCTGCCATCTCCTTCTCAACGCCCCCTTGTCTTCAACCTCCCAAATCTCCACCGTCACCGTCAACCTCTCCTCACCGTAACATAAACTTCAAACTCCCTCTGTTCTTCTCCAAGACCATCACACCGTAACCCTCTGTTCATACTATCATCACCTTCAGACCACTGCCTCACGGTTTCCTCCATCCCAACAAAAACATCTTCATCGCCGTACCAGCACCAAACCCCCGTTGTACACCACTGCTACAAGTTCCCACCATTCATTGTCGCCGTTGTTCCCATCCTTCAACCCGCCGCTCACACACTCTCTGCTATCTCTTCAACGACTCAACCTCCATTTCCTTCACGGAACAACTGAAGTTCCATCTGTTTCTGCAATCTATACAAGCATATTCCGCTTCAGACAGCAACGTTGATATCCGAGGATGGTTCAAGCATACATTTTATACTGTTGCATTTAGACATTTTTTTATATATACTGTCATTTATATTTATGTTACTATTTATATTTAATATTTAGTAATGTACATACAGTATATTTAGTATTTTATTTTTATACTGTAAATTTAATTATACATTATACTTTTATTTTTATATGTAGTATTATATATACTATATACATATTATTTTTATGCTTTATCTACTCATCAGTAAATAAATTCAAATTATACTGTAATATAGTGGTTGCATTCCTTAGAATTAATTTCATAAATTTATTCTAAAGTTAATTAATCTATTACAATAATCTGCATTTAAGTTTCTCGGCATTTAACTTTTGTTAATATTCCGTTAAGATACAGTTAATTTACGGTTTCTCTTTAATTTATCTTTATCCCCATTTGTAATTAATGTATCCCTCTCCTTACAAAAACTTGTAATAATGAATTAGTTCGCGTTTATCTTATTTTAATCATCACTTAAACACTTTCATAACAAAAAAAAACCAAGTATTTAAATCGTTGGTTGCTAGACCAATTGTTTAAATACTTGTGCAAATAAACTCTTAGTCTTTAAATTGTTGGATGCTGTTCCAATTGTTTAAAGGCTCTTAAAAAAAACGTGAACTTTGTTTCACCAGCTCCTCTTGTTTCTAGTATTTGAATCGTAGGATGCTAGTCCTATTGTTCGGTACTTTTCACCCATAAGTCGACACTTACACAAAACCAAAAATCATAGGATGCTAGTCCTATTGTTTCTCCTCCATTTCGCATTCCCTCGCGTATCAAATTTTAAAACACTTTCGTAATTAACTAACAAACCTCGATCCAATGTCGAGTGCATTTTCAAAACTCTTTCACAATAAAAACCCAAGTATCTAAATCGTTGGTTGCTAGACCAATTGTTTAAATACTTGTGCAAAATGAACTCCTAGTCTTTAAATCGTTGGATGCTAGTCCAATTGTTTAAAGATTCTTAATAACGTGAACTTTGTTTCACTTCACTCTTTCATAAGAAAACTTTTGGGATGATAGACGACTCGTTGGGCATTGAGTTCATTTTGTTTCTAGTATTTGAATCGTAGGATACTAGTCCTATTGTTCGGTACTTTTCACCCACCTAAAATCAATTCAACTCACTTAAAATCCTTTTCTTGCTCATATGCGATCATCAAACTCTTTTCTTACAAAGAGTGTGCAATAGCCATTTCAAACACGAACGAGGACCTAAGCTTTTCAAACAAACCAAACAAGTCTAAGTTCAAGCATTTGAAATGTATAATGCATGATTTTTCTTATAAAATCAACACAACCAACTTAAAACCTTTTCCAGAGGAACTACTGAGTTTTGACTTTCCCATTGCACAAGGGAATACGTAGGCACACGGTTTTTGAAACCGTGCCAAACTCAAAATAATAATAAACAAATTCTTTTTCTTCTTTTGGTATTCATAACTTAGCATTAAACACACACACAAACACGTAGAACTAAATGGGTCCCATCGAGTACGATGGATGTAAGGGGTGCTAATATCTTCCCCTTACATAACCGACTCCCGATTCCATGTTTTTGGTCGTAGACCGCCTTATCCGCATCTGTGGAGTTTTATCTATATTTTCCCGTTCTTTTTAGAACAAATAAAATTAGGTGGCGATTTCACTAATTTTCGAATTTTAAATGATTTTTGAAAATCGAGTTGCTTCAGTTGGCGACTTCACTGGGGAAAATTTTTAAGCGAGTCAACCCTAATTTAGTTCTTCGCATGTGTGTTCGTTTGTTGCTTTGATATTTATTTGTATACTATACTGTTGTTGTATTTTAATATTGGGGTATTTGTTGGTTATGGTTCATAGATAAGCCCAATACCCAGGCTTCTAGGAAACATTAAGCTTAGAGTGGTTGAGTAGCTTAGGTCCATTGGACATCCGTGTTCCTTGGATCGACGTGAAGACCACAACTTAGAGTTGGTCATTTTAAGGGGATTGTTGCACCATATGCTAGTGCGGGACAACAATTTCTAGACAAATGGCCTACAACTCTAAGTATTAGGATGTCCAAAACTGAGACCAACCGCTCAAAGGTTTTTGAGTATCCCTTTAAGAGCCGTTTCTTGGAGTATACTTTTGAAAATACTGTTGTCATGGCAATAATATTTTTAAAAGGGGATCTGAGACTTCGAGAAACATTTAACAAAAAACATTAGAACCAACCTGGATTGAGGAATTGTTGGGTAGACGTCGAAACCATGTCCGACCGTCCTTTTAAACCCTTGTCTGTTTAACTTTACATGTGATTTTGCGCATAACATCAATATGTATCGCATCACATTGCATTCTTACATGCATTACCATCACATTGCATTCTTACATGCATCACCATCATATGGCATTCTTATATGTATTACCTTCATGTTGCATTCTTACATGCATTACCATTACATTACATTTGTATTCTTTAATGCATTATCATGCATTTCATTTTCATCAGAAAAATCATTTCATTTCTTATGTCCAGAAATATCAAACTGTCTACTCGACGCACGTTCAGAACTCCAAGGATGTCTCAGAGGGCTATAGACGAGCTTCAACGTGGTCAGGAACTATTGAAGGTAGAAGTTAATCATTTGAAGAGTCAGATGAGCCTGGTCATGGATCTCTTGCAAGTTGTGTTGAAGAGAGAATGCAACACTACACCAATTTCCGCAAACTTGGTTACCGCTCTATCATCTGGTGTGCCTATGAGTCAAGGACATCCACACGTAGAGAACTCTCCAGTTCAAAATTCTCCTACTAGACGTCATCATCGTCCTTCACCTTCGAAGATTCCTCGACAACAGCAATTGCTTCCCTCCTGCGAAAAAAGAAGGATCCAAATCAGCATATTAATCCGCATTACCGCCGATATACTCAACAGGATATTCAGCCAATCCCGATATCATATTCTCGACTATTGCCTTACTTGATTCAAAGTGGTGTTGTGATACCAAGGGAATTGAAGCCAGTACCAGGGGTTGCTAAAGCTTGGTTTGATGAGAGTGTCAAATGTGCTTTTCATGCTGACTCTGCAGGACATGAAACTGAGTTTTCTTTCGCCTTCAAATGCAAGGTTTAGGAGCTAATTGATGACAAGATTTTGTCTTTCAAACAGAACGACTCGAGTTTAGACATTTTGGTTTCAAATTCGGATGATAGCAGCCTCGAGGGATTTCTAAAACTCATTGGGACAATTGTTTGCCAAAATGGAGTTGAGAATCAGCAGAATAGTGTCAGCAATGAAGTAGACCAAATGATCACTTCAGAAAAGGTGGTATCCTTCAGCAAAGATATCTCAAGTTGTAGCAAGGGGAAGTCAGTTGCAACACCGACTCATTATCCTCCATTACCGTCTTTCAAGTCTTTTCATCAACAACTTTTGTCTGATCTTCCTTAACTTCAGAGTCGGAACTCTCAAAATCAAACCGTACCTCGAAATAATCTAGAAAGAAGGGAGGCTCCTCTTGATTCAATTCCAGTGACCTACGGTCAGCTTCTGCCATATTTGGTTCAAAGTTCATTGGTGGTTCCTAAATTTCTTAACCCGCCAAAGTTATTCCCTCTTGGTTATGATCATAACGCACGATGTGGATACCATGATGGAACAGTAGGACACTCGACAGAGGACTGCAACGCTTATAAAGCCAAAGTTCAACAATTGATTGACCAGAAATACTTGACTATTCAAGGTGGGAATCTGTTTGTGAATGGAAACCCCATACTTAAGTGAGCACCAAGACTACTGAAAGTCATCTGAATCAACAAGTCAAGATGGAGCTCAAGTCTCCTCAACAACGACAGTCTTTTATTTCTTTACTGCATTTTCATGTGTATCTTGTTTAATTGTTTAAACTTTGTTTGCATGTAGAAACTTGTTTGTTTTTATCTTAATGCAATGAGTATGTTTGTCTTGAAGTAATCCATTCGTTGTCACTCAATCCATTCGTTATTACTCTTTAAATGATTTGCGAGCATTTTGATACCAACGTTACCAATCCTTTCGCCTAGGCAAAGATTGGAGGGAGGATGACGATGATTGAAAAATGCCAGGTCTCTAGTCGTATGCTTTCGAGTAAAAACCTTGCTGATGATGTACAGGCCTTGTTTCAACTCGCTGATGTATGGTAATGATAGTTTCAAAGTTGGTACACGTCAGGTACTCGTTTATCGCTTTCTATAGCATAACATGTTTAGGAAATTTATCATTTGTATAATTACCATGCCATTCATTCTTTTTCCATTACTTACTCATGAATTGAATCACTTTAGTTCTTTTTTTAACCATAAATGTGAGGAAGTTTTCCATTATTTACATATTGAAGGCCACATTCTTGTTTTAACTGGATTTTATTATGCTTAATCTTTTGTTTTGTGTTGATTGTATGAATGCATGAAAAGGATCAAGTCATTTTGTTTTATTTTGAGCATAACTACCTTGGTCAAATATTCAATTCACCTTGTGAGTGTGTGAACCTTTGTTAACCCTTTGAGCTTTTATCAACATCCATTTTTATTTGAATTTGATACTTGTCTATGAGTGTCAATTCACCTTTTTTGTATGGATGTTGATTTCTTTGTTTCCTGAATTCTCAACTATATGTTGTTGCATGAATTTTTACCTTGCCTTAGAAAGTATGGAGTATTCACATAATGATGTTTGTTGAATTCAAATTGGGGAGAGGAATGTTTATGTACTTATATTGTGGTTGGTATGAGGTTGACAAAAAGAAAAAGAAAAGAAAAAAAATATTATAAAAAGAAAGAAAAAAATGAAAAAGCTTTGGAAAAGAAAAAAAAAAGAGTATGGATAATGTTGTGTTAATAAGTGAGGTGTTTTGGTTTGACAATTTGTGATGAAGAAGAAGTTTGATTGAAATTGTATTGTTTGGAACTTTGTGAGTTGATCACTTCCTTAGGTTTAGGCAAGTTTTTGTTTCAATTAGCTTTAGTACTTATCACTTGTTTGTTAACCAAGCCACATTACAACCTTGAAAAGCCCTTGTGATTCTTGCATTTGTATTTTCAATACATTTTTGGATGAATGAATAATTTAGTCTTTTGTTTGCAAGATTGTGGATGAGTATTTTTTGTCCCTCATCTTTGTGTGTTCTTCATCTACTGATGAATTTTTTCTAGGTGTGATTCATGATTGAGCTTGTTTTGTTTTAGAATGTTTTGCATGATTTTTGTACTTAGGATTTATTTCGTTTATATGTTATCGTTG
Organism: Vicia sativa; assembly: GCA_021764765.1. NCBI lineage: Eukaryota > Viridiplantae > Streptophyta > Magnoliopsida > Fabales > Fabaceae > Vicia > Vicia sativa. The sequence goes on along the minus strand of CM038795.1, from coordinate 112,681,899 downwards.
TAGGATAATGGTAAGTTTGTATTTTGTCGTGTACGTTTTTGTTTGAACCATACATTTGTTTTCCGTTTTAAAAACTTGTTGATTCGTGATTCTTTGATTATCATTCTATGTTTCTTTGAGTTATTTGACTTTGTTTGAGGACAAAAAATGTGTCAATTTGGGGAGAGTTGATAAGTGCCAAAATGTAGTTATTATATATATATATATATATGTTTTGTGGCATTTATCCGTTCTTGTTTGTTAAATATCATTGAATAACCCCGCTTTTTGTTGTAAATACATTTTATTGCGTTTTGTGTACATATTGTATTGTTTGATTAGTTTTGTATATATTTTGTAAGTATTTGTTTCATTATTGGAGCATTGAGAATAAAGTCCAACTGGATCTCCAAGATGCAAGTTGATCAATAAAGGAATAAGGCAAAAAGATTGAGCCATTGGAAGTTATGAAGGAAAACCAACAAAAGTTGCTAGACTGTCAAGGATCGTCGGTGATGGCCAGGAGAGGGCCATCACGTCTGCGTCTCCGGGCGACAGTCAAGCAAGAAGAAAGGAGCAATTTTGGAGTTGATCATGCCTTGTTTCTTTATTGGTCGCTGGGAAAGGAAAAAAAGAGTTTTCGGGCGACGGTAGATATTTTAGTCAGATGAGGACGTGGCCAGTTGTGAGCCAAGTTTATAAGAAGGTTCGTCGGGCAATTCTTTATTTCACCTGGCGATTCTTGCGAAATAGAATTTTCTTTATCTTTACTTTTCATTTTATTTTTGAGAGTTATGGTTTTGGGGTGTGATTTTTGTCTCCCAATTCCATCACTCATATAGTTTTTTGATAGATTAGCTTAGAAAACAACACTAGGGTCTTGCTCATGGATGATTAGAGGTGGATTTCTCTTCGATAGGCTCGAACAAACTGGTGTAAATGAGTGGTTTATCTCTTCTCTTCTCTTTGTATTTCTCTATTTTGTTGGTTATATATGTATATTTACCTTGAACACATGTATATAAAGTTTGCTTTACGAATCTGTGTTGGTAATTGTCTTAGGTTTTTACTCAATGTTAGGGGTTTGAGCTTTGCTAGAGATAGATCGCTTAGATTCTTACCTAGGATGATTATCTGTTAGTTTCTGAATGTTAGAAATGGGTATAGAACTGACATTTACTTAGAGTATCTGATGTTAATGCCTTTGTGTTGGTGAAGTATGCTAGAGCTGGGTATGGAGGTAACACAGTTGAATTCTCAATTTGGGTTAGAAATAGCTTAGATTGTGAGAGGTATGTGATGACACAGACAAGTATCATAGGATGAGTATAATTGGATGGTAGATTTAAGTCTGTGACGGGTAGGTGTAATACGGTGAACTGACTTTGTAGGATTTTTGTATCCAAATGTGCGGATAGCAAGAGTCGCCACCGACTTTTATTTTTATCCAATTAAGGGAAGGTAAAAGTAACAGAAAAAGACCTTCGTTAGATTCTGAGTTCGGGAGAATGGTTATGAAAAGGGAAGGTATTAGCACCCCTTTCCATCCGTAGTTATCTACGGGCTCTTAGTTCTCTAGATCACTTTTTAAAATTGCTTTCTGTGTTTGACAAAATGTTTGAAAAGGCATTTCGCTTTGACTTTGTAATGACTCATGTAGGAGTGTATACAAAGTGTTCGGAAATGTTTAGTTTTGAAAAGAATTTGAACTTTGAAAAAAGTGTGTGGTGTGAAAAGCATTTGATAGAGCAAGCAACTAAGAGACTTATTTACCCACTCAGAATTGGTCGTTTTGTTGTACTTCATTCCTTTAGAATAGCGCTAGCCATACCATTAGTTAGTAGGTAGCTCCATTCGTTGGATGTAAGCGGGACATTCGAAGGGACATCGGATGGTCATAGAAGGCAACTTGTAGGAAGTATCCTAGCACATTCGAAGGGACTATCATCATTTTTCGTAGGCGACAATCGAGGGTCAAGATCATGTATTCGGAGGCGACATCGTGGGTCTATGATCTTTGTATCGAAGGGACTATGATGATTTGTTTGGAAGGCAACGGTGCTAGGATACCTCTACGCTCGAGGGACATGACCATTTTGAATTGAAAGGCATCGAGAGAATTACCCTAAGGGTGCATGTGTGAGAAGTGTGTCAAATTCAGATATTTTATCTTGAAGATTAGTGTGAGCTATGTCCAATTATTATCTTGCCATACACGCCTAATTACTAGCAATTGATAAGGTGCGGAAAGTAAAATGCGGAATGTAAAGGTGCGGAAAATAAACCTACGCTTATTACATGGCTTTGGGCGTATACATAATTTAAACTTATGGAAAATAAAACCTAATTTAAACTATTACAACCCATGAGCAATTACATTATTGGAAAAATAAACGATAAAAGAAAAAACGTCCGAATCGGAGCAACCGTGAAAGAATAAGAAAATCGGAAATGCAATATGAATTGAACAAGAGAAAAATGTTAGAAAAATGCAAATTTTAATATGAGAAAATTAATATATGCTGGAAATAAGATAAATATATTAAAATAATTTTTGGGATTTTTGGAAAAGATTTAATAATTAAAATGCAATTTATAATGATTTAAATGCAAAATAAAAATAAAATAAATATGCATGCAAAATTATATTTTTAATTTATTAAATTAAATAAAGGTTTTATGAAAATAATGTAAAAAGAAAAATGTTTTTGGTAATTTTTTAATGCAGAATAAAAATCATGAAAGTTAATTAAAATGAATGAAAATATTGAAATAATGTGAAAAATATGAAAATAGAGTTTTGTAAAAGTGAAAAAGGGATTGTCGAACCAGAATCGAAGGAGACATCCTTTCAAACCTTGAAAACCACATGCTTGACCAACTGGTGGTGCAATTTGGAAACGGAGCGATTTGAAAATAACACGCGTCGCCCATCTCGCTTCCTCCGCGCCATCGGTCATCTTCAACCTTTGAATTTTGAAAGGTAGCGTCGGCTTTGGTTCGACGCTGAACCCTAGCAAAAAGCAAAATATACATAATATAAATTATATCTATGGCCATGGTTCGATTCCTTGAAGCATTCGAATGCATTGGTACTAGTCTCGTGGTCCAATTTTTCCTAATAAGAGAAACCCTAAACGGCATAGGAAACCCTAATCATGGCATAACACGATTCAGCCATGGAAATTCAATTGAAGCACCCGAAAGTTTGCAAATACATCACGATCACAAAACAAACACAAAACATGTTAACAATGCATGAATCAAAGAATACGATTTTTGAAATTTCAAGAACAAACCAAATTCGGTTTTCACGATTCTGGATGATTTTAAGCAATGTGAGGGTCTGGATCGATTCAGGAGATGTCAAGCAAAGTGTTGGACACCTCAAAAACGATTGAAAACGGCTGGAAGTAGGGTTCCCACTTGCTTGTGCACCACGGTTTTTTGAGCTTTGGAATAGGGTTTGTAGAGCAATTTTTTCCTCTTTTCTTGATAGGTATGCATCATGTATTTATACTGGATGGATTTGGGATTGAATTTGGAAAGAATCAATCAATATTCAATGGAAATCAAATTTGATATTTCCATGAAAATCAAATCTTCAAAGCTTGATCAATTTCAATCCAATCTTGCCTTTCTTGCTCCAATTTCGAATTTGCTGGCATTTGTGAGTTAATTGGACCTTAAGGAAAGAATAAAATCAATCTTTGCCATTAATTTCAATTTTATAATTTATTTTAAGATTTAATTTGCATTTAAATGAATAAATTACAAATTAAATAGAAAAATAAATCAAAAATTCGTGGCTTTGGGCTTGGACACTCCTAATTGCTTGAGGAACAAGTTAGGATGAAGAAAAGTAGGCCCATTTGCAAAGATTTGATTTTTGAAGTATCTCTCTTTGTGCATTCTTCCAAAATTGCCCAACTTGTGGATGGTGTAACTTGCTCAATTTTCCACATTTTTGAGTGTTCTTGGACTTTTGGAAGCTCTAAGAGTCCTCTAACCAATGTCTTTGGTCTCATCTCAATTGGAGTTACCATGCTCAATATATCTTCAAAACAAAAGTTGACTTTTGTTGACTTTGAAAATGACCTGTAATGTTTTGAGCTATACCTCTCAAATGAAGCATTTTTTGGACATTCTTGTGAGACATGAAGTTGTAGAGAATTGAATTTCCTTCAAAACAAGAGGTGGTGGAAAAATTTCTGAGAAAGTATGAGAAAGTTATGATCACCAAAGTTCAGTTGACTTTTCATCTAGAAACCCTAATTTAGAAAGTTTGACTTTTGAGCAAATCTTGAGTTTTCTTGATGAATCATGATCAACCCTTGATCAAATGATGAATGTAACTTCAAAATGAGGATGTTGACCAAAAATCAGAAGTTTTGACTGCATGTTGACCACAGTTGACTTTTTGTCCAATACACCCGATTTTCAACCATCTGAGCAATTGTCTGAGGAAACTTGACTTGTGAAGCTTGAAACTTGACATGGAGAATCTTTGAAGCATATGAGGAGGCATGAAGGCCATTGGAGATGTTGGAAATCCATCTTGACTTGAGAGATAACAAACCCTAGTTTGGGTCGATTGTCTAGGAGAGAGTTTGTCTGATCAACTCTTGAGGAATCCTTGAGTATGGATGCATGAAATCTTTTGAGTAGATGGAGGGCAAATTTTGGGGTATGACAGCTGCCCCTGTTCAATCTTCTTGTACTGGAAGGTTAGATTGACATGCTTGTCTTTCGCGACCTGAAGGTAGAAGATGATTGAACACTCGAGTACACCTGAAAATTTGCACTCGCTGTTGGTGGATGATGCGGAAATGGGCTTACAGATGCCATTTGGAGAAGTTGGAGACTTCGCTGGGGAACGAGTCGTACGCTAGACTCGAGGTTGTTAATAGGAGGCGGCGAGATGGGCTTAAGATGCCATCCGGAAGGTCGATCTTGGGTGAGTCGCATGTTAGACTCGTGTTCACTTTGAATGAAGTTATTGGTCCATTTGATTTTTAACCATATATGCAGATTCGAAGTGAAGAAATGTTGACAAGTAGTCGGAGATGGGCTTAAGATGCCATCCAAGGCAAGTCGTCACGCTAAACTCATAGTTCTTGATAATAAGGAATCGAATAAATCTTCGTGTTGATTACTCGAGGGAGATTGTAGTTGGCAAAATGTGGATAGCTTCCTGTTGTGCATCGGTGTTGATCCATTGCCTATTATCGGAGGATAACCGAGGTGGTCTTCGGATAGTTTTCCGCCGATTCGGGGCTTAATCTCGGACTGTTCGGAGGTGGTCTTTCAGATAGTTTTCCGTCGGCTCGGGGCTTAATCTCGACCTGTTTGTGAGGCGGTCTTTCGATAGTTTTCCGCCGGCTCGGGCTTAATCTCGACTGTTTGCGTCGAGTGATACCTATTTTGGAGAAAACAAGAGAAACTTTGATAGAATATTCGTTAGTTTTATGCAAAGTATGATGCATGACAGTGTATATGAATGACATATGCATGAATTATGATTTTATGAGAAATGTATGAATGATGAATGTTGTGATATTTCAAAACATATCCATCTTGAAGAAGATGCGGATGCTTTGTTTGAAGATTTCCGACTTCTGTTTGGGGAATTGTGTAGATGAAAACCCCGCTCTCGAAGGAGGAGAAAGATATCCGGGATTCCTCCGATGCACTATCTGACCAAGTCCTGGGCCTAGATATTGTTGAGGAAGGTAGAGATTTGAGAAACCCGTTGTTGGAGATCTCATAGACCCTGCTGAGGAGAATCTAGGAGGCGATCCGTTGGGGACCTTGCATGTAGATCCTGCTGAGGAAATTTAGAAGGCGTTCTACTGGGGATTCCGAGTGTAGATCTCGTTGGAGAGCATTTGATGGTTGCTGAGAGACCGGGCTAGAAGAGTCAGGAGTCCGTTGTAATCTCTGGCTGGGGAATAAAAGGTGTATGTTTCCTCCGATGCACTATCTGACCAAGTCTTGTGTCTGGATACTGCTGCCGGGGAGAAGGGGGAGGATTGAGACACGTCCGCTGGGGATGAATACCTTGACTGGGGATGAGGTGTTACCGGGAGACCGATGTAACATTGCTCGGTTGAGTGGAATCACCGCTGGATTAACATATACTCTTGGGAGGTTTGTGGTGATGACACTTTGGGGATCATGCTCGTGGGGAATGCTTTGGTGACTTTCGTCGTCGTCCCAATTCCTGGAACCTGTAGTAAGTACCTTTGCATGTTCACTTTTCGTATGTTTGTGATTAGATTCTTATTGTCAAATGCGTATAGTCATTCAAAGCAAACGTTGGACTTATTGCAAATAACAACAACAGAAATTGTAAAGAGAAAGAATTTGTATTTATTTGAAAGGTGGCGATGGCCAAGTAGTTTGTACACAAGAAAGGTAAAAAGCTATACGGAAACAATCTCGTTAAGTCCCAACTATGCTAGTACTCATATATTTCGACTATCTCATCTCCTTGCTGTTAGTAGAAAGTGAGTAGATTGATCTTCGCCATTTGAACCTTGAATGCTGATGGTAGTGCAGGCGGTGATCTGAAGAGACATAGTCGTGCGCTTAAATCCCTAACTTTTGCCTAGACCGCCCTTTCGGTTTTCGGTCTAACGGATACCCTTTTTGCCCAAGCCGCCTTTCGGGTTTCGACTTGCGGGTGTACATGTTTTGTATATATCCTTAATTTTGCCCGAACCTTTTGGTTCGTCAGATGCCTTATTTTTGCCTAGGTTCGACCTAGCGGGTCTATTTCATGCGTAGTATTTTTGACTATGTCTGCGTTCAGGTGTGGGAAGTCTTCACCATCCATGGTGCTAAGTATCATAGCTCCTCCGGAAAATACTGTCTTGACTACAAACGGTCCCTCGTAGGTGGGAGTCCATTTGCCCCTGGGATCACCTTGTGGAAGAATGATGCGCTTGACTACTAGATCACCGACTTGGTAGACTCGGTGCTTGACCTTTTTGTTAAACGCTCTGATCATTCGTTTCTGATAAATCTGTCCATGGCAGATGGATGCGAGTCGTTTCTCATCAATCAAATTAATCTGGTCAAGGCGCGGACCCAATCGTCTTCGCTTCGCCTCTGGAGGACTCGGTTGAGGGTATCCGAACCTCGATGGGTAAGACGGCTTCCATACCGTAGACAAGAGAGGGGTTGCCCTGTTGATGTTCGTGCTGAAGTGCGATAACCATGAAGAGCAAATGGTAACATTTCATGCCAATCTTTGTAAGTCACAGTCATCTTCTGTATGATCTTCTTAATGTTCTTATTGGCGGCTTCCACTGCGCCATTCATCTTAGGCCGATATGGAGAAGAATTGTGATGCTTGATCTTGAACTGCGTGCAGAGTTCGGTGATCATCTTGTTGTTGAGATTGGAACCGTTATCTGTGATAATCCTTTCGGGAGTGCCATACCGACAGATAAGATTATGTTTGATGAATCGAGCCACAACATTCTTGGTAACAGATGCATACGAGGCTGCTTCTACCCACTTGGTAAAGTAATCAATTGCCACAAGGATGAAACGATGTCCATTGGAAGCCGTGGGCTTAATTTCTCCAATCATGTCAATGCCCCACATTGCAAAAGGCCAAGGAGAAGTTAAAACATTTAGAGGTACTGGAGGTACGTGCACTTTGTCGGCATAAATCTGGCACTTGTGACAAGATCGAGCATAGCGGTGACTTTCAGCTTCCATGGTAGACCAATAGTAACCTGTTCTCAAAATCTTCTTAGCCATAGTGTGTCCACTGGAGTGGGTACCAAATTCGCCTTGTAACTCTTCCATGATACGCATTCTGTTTTACGGTCTACAGTGAGTAAGCACAAGTCGTGGTTGCGCTTGTATAAGATGTGTTCTTGAGCAAGAATTTGGAAGCGAATCTTCTCATGAACTTCTTATCATTAATGAGATGCCCTGCTGGATATTCCGAGTCTCAAGATATCTCTTCACGTCATAGTACCAAGGTTTCTCTTCTCAAGCTCATAACAATATCTTTGGTTCGTCGAATTTCTCAATGATGATCCGGGAGCCTCGTTGTCCCATCTAACCTTGAACATAGACGACATAGTAGCCAATGCCGTGATTCTCTTCTCGTGGAATATGATTGAAAGTGATCTCTTGAGTAGGGAATCAAACTCAAAACATGCTCGATATGGAATGAGATTCGGATGCTTCGTATCCCACTCCCTTTATCGGTGATCACTAAAGCGAGTCTCCATACACTTGTAAGAACTTGATTCTTAAGTCAATAGCGACTTTAAGACCCATGATGCACGCTTCGATTCGCCATGTTGTTCGTGCAACTGAAACATAATCTGGCGGTGAAAGGCGTATGTCCGCTTGTAGGGATGTAATGATGGCGCCAATGCCATTGCCAAGTCGTTTGAGGCTCCATCAAAGACCATAGTCCATCGGGATCCTTGTTCGGTCCTTCGTCGGCCTGGTTCTTCGATCTGTAACTAGTAAAACATCTTCATCTGAAATTGAACGCATAGACGATAGTCATCTACGGCTTGATGAGCCAAATGATCGGCTACTACACTTCCTTTGATCGCTTTAGAAGTGTCTGGATGTCATATTCGGTCAAGATCATTTGCCATCTTGCTATTCTTCCAGAGAGCTTTTCTCAAATATGTATTTTATCGGATCCATCTTGGAAATCAACAAGGTAGTGTGAGTCAACATATCTTGTCTTAGTCGGCGAGCAGCCAAAAGCGTTGCAAGTTTTCTCGGTGTGAGTATCTTGTTTCACGCGGTAAACTTTTTGCTAAGGTAGTATATTGCATGCTCTTTTCGACCAGACTCGTCATGTTGCCCCAACACACACCCCATTGAGTTCTCTAACACCGTCAAGTACATGATAAGAGGTCTTCCTTCGGCGGGCGGCATCAGGATAGGAGGATTTTGAAGGTATTCTTTGATTTTGTCAAAAGCGATCTGGCAATCGTCGTTCCATTCCACTACTTGATCTTTCTTAAGTAACTTGAAGATTGGCTCACAAGTAGCAGTTAAGTGTGCAATGAATCTGGCAATGTAGTTCAATCGGCCCAAGAAACCTCTGACTTCCTTCTCGGTGCGGGGAGCTGGCATCTCTTGAATAGCTTTAACCTTGGCGGGATCAACCTCAATACCTCTTCCACTGACTACAAACCCTAGGAGTTTTCGGATCGACTCAAAGGTGCACTTGTTGGGATTAAGTCTCGATCACTTCTTCAATCATCAAATAGTTTCTGCAAATGATCAAGATGTTCTTCTTCAGTCTGTGATCGAGCTATCATGTCGTCGACGTAGACCTCTATCTCGTGATGAATCATGTCATGAAATAATGTCACCATAGCACGCTGATAAGTGGCGCTGCGTTCTTCCGAACGGCATAACCTTGTAGCGAGTGCCCCTGTAACAAAAGTAGTCTTCTCCATGTCTCGGGAGCCATTTTGATCTGATTGTAACCGGAGAAACCATCCATGAAGGAGAAAACCTTATGCTGAGTGGTGTTATCAACCAGAACATCAATGTGAGGAAGTGGGAAATCGTCTTTCGGACTTGCTTTGTTCAGATCTCTGTAATCCACACACATTCGTACCTTACCATCCTTCTTAGGTACGGGTACCACATTAGCCACCCACTGGGGATAGGAAGTAACGGCTAGGAAACCAGCGTTGAACTGCTTCATAACTTCGGCTTTGATTTTCTCTGACATCTCAGGACGCATGCGGCGAACCTTCTGTTTCACTGGGAGAAAACCTTCTTTTGTCGGCAATCGGTGCACCACAATATCAATGTCCAAACCAGGCATGTCTTCGTATGACCAAGCAAAAACCTCAATATAGTCTCGTAGCATCTGAACCAACCTTTCTTTAACACTGTTCTCAAGACCCGCTCCTATCTTGATCTCTTTTACATCTTCGTCGATACAAATTCACAACCTCAACTTGCTCTTCGGTGTGGTGTATAACTCGCTCTTCTTCTGTGTGATCGGCAAGTTCTCCGGCACTTCACAATCTTCCTCACTTCGTCTTGACTTGGTAGATCGGATTATCGAAGTCATATTTAGCACTAGCATAGTGTTATTAACGAGATTCGGAGTGATTGCGTGTATCACGTGGGTGTGTGTAAAAACACATAGCTTTTGAAGGGTGATAAAGTAAAGAAAGAACAAACAATTGAATGCAAAAGTCCAACGAATTTATTGAATGAAAATACGCAAACAACGAGATAATAACCCTACAACGAGCCATGATGCCCGGGCAAGGCACTAGCTTTCAAAGTTTATTGTTCAAACATAAAGAAATACGAAAAGCAAAACAAAACAAAAGCAATTACTCACGGCTAAAGGAGATTGGTATAGCGTCTTGATCTTCCAATTGTTGAGCCCATGATCGGAGTTGGGAAGATCCATTCTTGATGTCGAGTTGTTGTCTTCGTCTTATGGATTCCACTACGGCGATGCGGAAAGGAAGTTGGTCGGCACGTTCGCGTATCATCTTGACCCTTGATGGTGAAGCCTAAACCGGTCTTGAAAGGAAGATCGGGGAGCTGACCCCAAATAGCTACCTCCTTGTTCAACGAGCATCTTTCAATGAGGCCATCCTAGGCGGAGCTTGTGTAACCTCGGGAGTGACGGGAGAGTCACAGGCATGACTGGGTATTGTTTCAAAAGCTTGACAGGGTCTCAAGAATTCACCTTCCATCTCGAGGTATCGGAATGACGTAGATGATGACCATATACTCTTCTTCACCACATCTTGTAACAACCTTCCCTTTCACCGGTATTTGACACGATGTAAGGTAGAGTAATGCCCATGTATCCAAGGCGTCAAGTAGGCAGAATAAGCTGGACGGATGTCCATGACAAAGAAAGTGGAATCAAAAGTCGGGAACCGACTTTAATAGGCAGAGTGAGCTCTCCAAGCGTGCGCTTAGAACCATCAAAAGCTCTCACGATAATGTCACTGGGTCTCGAACCAACCCTTCGACATCAAGCCGATCAAAAGCGGTCTTGTAGGATATTCGAGGCGTAACCGTGTCAACCAAAACATGAGACAGTAGTACCCTTGCATTCAAGAGATGTGCAAGGCTTTGTTATGTTTCTTTCGAGAGTCAAATCGACATCGAGAGCCTAGGCCGTTGTTGGTAGCCGGGCTAGCAATACAAACTTCAAACGATCGGTGGTAGTGTCTTGCGGTACATGAGCATTCTTGAAACTTCACCAAGGCATTAGCATGAGCCTCGAGCGAGCAAGCATGGAGATCTTGGACGAGTCTGTCCTAACTGCTTCCACAACATTATAATCACTCTTCTTGATGATCTTGAATTTCCTCCATTTCTTGTTTGGAGGTGTCTTGACAACTTCCTTTGGTACTTCGGTGAGCGGGATGAGTCACGGTTCTTTCCTCTAGTGGGATATTGATTGAGTAATGGAATGCGAGCTGAGTCGCAGTGTCTTTTGGAGGAGAGATCTGGAGAAATACCCTTCGGTTCTGGTCACCTTGGATCCGTGATGTTGTCAACGTCGGAATAGAAACTTCAGTAAGATCTTCAATAATCGAGAGGTCTTGCTTGACGCCATGATAGTAAACATCGATCCATAATTCCAAGGGATAGCCTTGTCGGAGGAATATGGAACCGGTCTTGGAGAAGTGATAATGAGAGGTGCCACTCTAGGCACGGGATCGAGAGGAAATCCTTATTGTGTTAACATCAAGCATAGTCTTAGGGAAATCGTCACCCCATCCGGTCGCTTTAACATCTTCAATAGGAATCTTGTAACTGTCAGGAACAATGTACTTCACCATGTAATCATATTTTCCACTTGGCTTCCCAAGGTGTCCCACACAGATGGTACAGTTTCGTTTGCATTGTCGATCTTCAACTTAGACATTTCTTCACGGTGTGGTTTCGAAATAGTATCTCACGGTTATCCATCATGCATGAACACGTCTTCTCAACCAAGCACAACCATCAGTGCGATGGGCACCAACGACAATCCTTTGGGCATCTGGATTGACACCGCTTGCAACAAATTTTTCTTAATCATCGAGGAATGGTCAAGTCATCTATGTTGAAAACATAAGTATCGTCACCAACACATTGGAACTCTTGTCATGGTTAGGCATAGGCGCATTGATCACATTGGTCTCAACGGAGGATCAAATTCAATCTGCTTAGCTTCAATCATATCTTGAATCTTGTTCTTCAAAGCCCAACAATTATCAGTGTCATGCCCTGGGCTATTGGAATGGTAAGCACACTTAGCATTAGGATTGTATTTCGGAGAGGAAGTGTTGACATTCTGAGGAGGATCCCTCAAGGTTATCAGCTCTGCGTTTAACATGTGTTGCAAGGCTTGCGACAAAGGCATGTTGATCTTCGTAAAGCCTTTGTGGCGTTGCTCTGCGCGTTGTCTCGTGAGGTTGTCTTGATGTAGGATTGGAGATCACTGCCCCCACAGATTGAGCACGGTCGGACTTGGTTCGGCTTTTCTGACCATACACAGCATTGGCTTCTTTCTTAGCACCAAAAGATCTCTTGCACATTTGAAGATGACTCTACATGGATCTTCCCTCTTGATACCGACAATCGCTGCTGTCAATATCAGCTCGGTGAATCCGGATGAAGAATTTCCAATCGGATGATTGAAGAACGGCTGTCGGTGTTCCCATAAACATATCAACCAACTCCCTATTGGACAAGGGTGGTTGAACTCTGCTAGATCTCTCACTTGAGCATACTCTTTGAACTTCGTCACGACCCATAGACATGCTTTGTAGTTGCATGCGAGTGGGTGTCAATTCAACATTGTACTCATATTGTCAGAAAGCATCACCAAATCACTCCAAGTACGGATACGGTCATTCTCTAGTGATAGTACCATTCCAATTGGGTTCGGACAAACTCTCTTGAAAATAGTGCATCCACAACTTTCATCATGTGGGGTTGATCTTCGGACATAGGACTTCAAATGCACTTAGGGCAAGACATCCCATCATACTTGGCAAAAGTAGGAACTTTGAACTTGGGAGGAATCACAACACGGAACAAGACTCGGATCATCAAAGTTCAGCCGGACATCTTCAAGTTTTCCACGACATTGACGATCTTCAAGTTGCTTGTACTTGTCATCTTCCTCAGTCTTGCCATAATCGAATGATCCTCTCCTCCTTTCTTTGGCTCACGCGCTCACCTTCATCACCCTTGGTACTCCCCTCGGTATGGACACTTCCTTCAGAGAGCTCAATACGGCTGACCACTTTAGGACCTCCTTTGAAACGTCTACCCATGTTGAGGAGACCAACAACCTTCTTCTTCTTGTTGATGAGCTTCTTCAGATCTTCTTGGCCTTGGACCAAGTTGGTGAACATCTGCTGGCCAGCATTACGAGCTTGAAGATCTTTGACAGACTGTTCAAGAGCCATTTCTGCTAAAATAAATAGCGAGCAAATGAGAAAACCAATCTCCAATGTACCTGTGATGCAATGTTATGCTATGCTATGTGATGTTTATGCGAATGCAATGCAATGTTTTCAAGGACCTAAGAGATTTAAATTTGTTAAACAAGCAATGAACAAACATTTATTAGTACTTCTCATTATTCTTTTTCTTTTTAAGTACAAGAGATAGTTCAAAGCAATAAAAGAAAACATAAACATCCTAAAGCTCTAAGTCTCCCATGGGCGCTTCCTCTTGGTGCCGATGTAAGCGTTGATGTTTCGCTCCTCGTGAAGTAGCTTGGTTAACTCTAGAACTTTCTTCTCACTTGCATAGCATTGAGCTTCAAAGGTATCCCTCTCTTCTTTGAGCTGAATCCAGGATCTCTTCAAGTCTTCAAAATCAGTAGGCATGTCAGGATGGAGAACAACATAGGGTACGTCACCTATAGCAACAGGTTCCATAATTACGGGTAAAACAGGCGTGAATGGCATCATGAGGTTTTGAGCTCGAGCTCGCACCCATCTGAGGTAAGGTTCCCAAGGAATGGAGTTCAGGTGCCCCAAAGTCTTGGTATCAGTCTTCTTTACCATGCCCCAAGCATGTATGAACCTTCTTCGGTAATTCTGGAGATCGTGATTGTAATCGAACACAACATCTTGGAGAAGCATATCATGTGGACCATCTCTTCGAGCAAAACCAAACTGACGTAGAGCTAAAGAAGGGTTGTAAGTAATACCTCCCCTTATACCAAGTAGTGGTACATTAGGGAATTTTCCACAACGCTCGATGAAGGTGAAGTCCTTTTGAGAGAAAAGATTCCAACGGATGTCGGAATGAGAGAGTGACATCAACCTTTGAGACCATCTCAACCTTTGTTCGTTCTTCAAAACTGATGGAGGAAGGTGCGAAATAAACCACCTTGAAAGTAACGGGACACAAAACATGAGAGTTCCTTGTCGCTTAGCGATGCAGTGTGGAGAGAATGTAGGATGTCTCCAAGTAAAGTAGGCGGATTGCGGGTAAGGAACAACTTGATGGCATTGACATCTATGAATTGATCCGAATTAGGGAATAGAACCAAACCATAAATTAGCAAGGCCACAATGTTTTCAAATGCATGGAAACTCATAACTTTGAGGAATTCTCGGGCTTTCTTAATTAGGAACTTGGAAAGTAAACCCTTAACTCCACTTCTAGTTTCCCAATTGGCTTCAATGTCGGCGCTTAAGATGTAAGGCGATGCAATGTCTTGAACTTAGGAACCTTTTCCAAACCGTGAATGGTATTTGGTCAGAATAGGTACCCCAAGTAGCTTAGAGAACTCTTCCAAGGTAGGAACCAACTGATAATCGGGAAATGTGAAGCAATGGTGTTTCGGATCAAAAAACTGGAATAGGACATGCATCATATCTTCTTCAAAACCGGAGATAACCAAATCAAATAGATAACCGTGTCTTTTGATGAACTGAGCATGGTCGGGAATTTCAAAACCAATTCTTTGAGTGAGAAGGATACCCATGAAGTTGATTCGGATAGTCTTTCTAGAAGCCATAATCCCTACAAAACAGAGCAAAGATAAATCCCTAGGTCCTTGAAATAGTTAGGAATGATATGCAATGCAAATGATGTCATGATGTCATGTTTAGCACACAAACAATTCACACAATGAGCCTAAGTTTAAGGCTTGCATGAGGTATAGGTGATTACCCACCAAAAGTTTGAGTTGGTTCATCTGTCCTATAATAGTAACCGGTTCTAGGAATCTCATATCACGATCTTTCTCGTAGGCGCTTATTTCAATACGACGCCAAGTGGTCGATCGAAATGTCCCAAAAGTCTAATCTCAATGAGCGTAGCATCGAGTATCAACCAACCTCGGTCTACACAAGGCCGCCATCTCACTACCTTCTAATGGCCAAGATGGGTCAATTAAGGTTCTAAAAGTTTAGTTAGCGCTTGATGACACCACGCGAAGCCAAATACTATCTTCAACTTGGGAATGAAGAGTATCGGGACAACCAAAGTGTCACGCTAACGTAGCCATCATGTTGACCGCGTAGTTATCGTCTAGGTCGCGATGATCTAATGCCACTTACCTAAAAGGAAACCCGGATCCGGTGTAGGATCCCCAACAATATAATACCCAAGCAACCCTTAAAGATAAAGCATACAATTCAAACAAAAGCATTAAAGGTTATCTAGAAATCCCTAAGGCAATTCTCTCTTTTAGGGTGTTTCCCAGTAGTCGCCATTACATGTCTGAACCGACTTTGTAGGATTTTTGTATCCAAATGTGCGGATAGCAAGAGTCGCCACCGACTTTTATTTTTATCCAATTAAGGTAAGGTAAAAGTAATGTAAAAAGACCTTCGTTAGATTCGAGTTCGGAGAATGGTTATGAAAAGGAAGGTATTAGCACCCTTTCCATCCGTAGTTATCTACGGCTCTTAGTTGCTCTAGATCACTTTTTAAAATTGCTTTCTTGTGTGTTTGACAAAATGTTTGAAAAGGCATTTCGCTTTGACTTTGTAATGACTCATGTAGGAGTGTATACAAAGTGTTCGAAATGTTTAGTTTTGAAAAGAATTTGAACTTTGAAAAAGTGTGTGGTGTGAAAAGCATTTGATAGAGCAAGCAACTAAGAGACTTATTTACCCACGAATTGGTCGTTTTGTTGTACTTCTACATTCCTTTAGAATAGCGCTAGCCATACCATTAGTTAGTAGGTAGCTCCATTCGTTGGATGTAAGCGGGACATTCGAAGGGACATCGGATGGTCATAGAAGGCAACTTGTAGGAAGTATCCTAGCACATTCGAAGGGACTATCATCATTTTCGTAGGCGACAATCGAGGGTCAAGATCATGTATTCGGAGGCGACATCGTGGGTCTATGATCTTTGTATCGAAGGGACTATGATGATTTGTTTGGAAGGCAACGGTGCTAGAATACCTCTACGTTCGAGGGACATGACCATTTTGAATTCGTAAAGGCAACGAGAGAGAATTACCCTAAGGGGTGCATGTGTGAGAGAAGTGTGTCAAATTCAGATATTTTATCTTGAAGATTAGTGTGAGCTATGTCCAATTATTATCTTGCCATACACGCCTAATTACTAGCAATTGATAAGGGTGCGGAAAGTAAAATGCGGAATGTAAAGGTGCGGAAAATAAACCTACGCTATTACATGGCTTTGGGGCAGATACATAATTTAAACTTGCGGAAAATAAAAACCTAATTTAAACTATTACAACCCATGAGCAATTACATTATTGGAAAAATAAAACGATAAAAGAAAAAAAACGTCCGAATCGGAGCAACCTGTGAAAGAATAAGAAAATCGGGAAATGCAATATGAATTGAACAAGAGAAAAAATGTTAGAAAAATGCAAATTTTAATATGAGAAAATTAATATATGCTGGAAATAAGATAAATATATTAAAATAATTTTTTGGGATTTTTTGGAAAAGATTTAATAATTAAAATGCAATTTATAATGATTTAAATGCAAAATAAAAATAAAATAAATATGCATGCAAAATTATATTTTTAATTTATTAAATTAAATAAAGGTTTTTATGAAAATAATGTAAAAAGAAAAAATGTTTTTGGTAATTTTTTAATGCAAAATAAAAATCATGAAAGTTAATTAAAATGAATGAAAATATTGAAATAATGTGAAAAATATGAAAATAGAGTTTTGTAAAAGTGAAAAAAGGGATTGTCTGAACCAGGAATCGAACTGGAGACATCCCTTTCAAACCTTGAAAACCACATGCTTGACCAACTGAGCTGGCGTGTTGCACTGTTTGGAAACGGAGCGATTTGAAAATAACACGCGTCGCCCATCTGCTTCCTCCCGCTCGCGCCATCCAGTCATCTTCAACCTTTTGAATTTTTGAAAGGTAGCGTCGGCTTTGGTTCGACGCTACAGACCCTAGCAAAATTGAAAACGCAATATACATAATATAAATTATATCTATGGCCATGGTTCGATTCCTTGAAGCATTCCGAATGCATTGGTACTAGTCTCGTGGTCCAATTTTTCCTAATAAGAGAAACCCTAAAACGGCATAGGAAACCCTAATCATGGCATAACACGATTCAGTTGGAAATTCAATTGAAGCACCGAAAGTTTGCAAATACATCACCGATCACAAAACAAACACAAAACATGTTAACAATGCATGAATCAAAGAATACGATTTTGAAATTTCAAGAACAAACCAAATTCGGTTTCACGATTCGGATGATTTTAAGCAATGTGAGGTCTGATCGATTCAGAGATGTCAAGCAATGTGTTGGACACCTCAAAACGATTGAAATGGAAGTAGGGTTCCACTTGCTTGTGCACCACGTTTTTGAGCTTTGGAATAGGGTTTGTGAGCAATTTTTCCTCTTTTCTTGATAGGTATGCATCATGTATTTATCTGGATGGATTTGGGATTGAATTTGGAAAGAATCAATCAATATTCAATGGAAATCAAATTTGATATTTCCATGAAAATCAAATCTTCAAAGCTTGATCAATTTCAATCCAATCTTGCCTTTCTTGCTCCAATTTCGAATTTGCTGGCATTTGTGAGTTAATTGGACCTTAAGGAAAGAATAAAATCAATCTTTGCCATTAATTTCAATTTTATAATTTATTTTAAGATTTAATTTGCATTTAAATGAATAAATTACAAATTAAATAGAAAAATAAATCAAAATTCGTGGCTTTGGGCTTGGACACTCCTAATTGCTTGAGGAACAAGTTAGGATGAAGAAAAAGTAGGCCCATTTGCAAAAGATTTGATTTTTGAAGTATCTCTTTGTGCATTCTTCCAAAATTGCCCAACTTGTGGATGGTGTAACTTGCTCAATTTTCCACATTTTGAGTGTTCTTGGACTTTTGGAAAGCTCTAAGAGTCCTCTAACCAATGTCTTTGGTCTCATCTCAATTGGAGTTACCATGCTCAATATATCTTCAAAACAAAAGTTGACTTTTGTTGACTTTGAAAATGACCTAATATTTTGAGCTATACCTCTCAAATGAAGCATTTTTGGACATTCTTGTGAGACATGAAGTTGTAGAGAATTGAATTTCCTTCAAAACAAGAGGTGGTGGAAAAATTTCGAGAAAGTATGAGAAAGTTATGATCACAAAGTTCATTGACTTTTCATCTAGAAACCCTAATTTAGAAAGTTTGACTTTTGAGCAAATCTTGAGTTTTCTTGATGAATCATGATCAACCCTTGATCAAATGATGAATGTAACTTCAAAATGAGGATGTTGACCAAAAATCAGAAGTTTTGACTGCATGTTGACCACAGTTGACTTTTTGTCCAATACACCCGATTTTCAACCATCTGAGCAATTGTCTGAGGAAACTTGACTTGTGAAGCTTGAAACTTGACATGGAGAATCTTTGAAGCATATGAGGAGGCATGAAGGCCATTGGAGATGTTGGAAATCCATCTTGACTTGAGAGATAACAAACCCTAGTTTGGGTCGATTGTCTAGGAGAGAGTTTGTCTGATCAACTCTTGAGGAATCCTTGAGTATGGATGCATGAAATCTTTTGAGTAGATGGAGGGCAAATTTTGGGGTATGACAGTAGGGTACATTCGTTCCGAACAAGATGTCTATCCTTTATACTTTTTATTCATTTACTTTTTGTCTTTTCTTTACAACCATTTAATCTCAAACTTATTAACTACAGAATTGTCGAACAACGAATCAATAACCAATCTCTGTGGACACGATACAATATAACATAACCGATATATATCACCTGGTAAAAATAAATACCAAACTATTTTCTTGTCGCTATATCGCTTCAACACGAGGTAGGTATTAGTACCCCACACATCAGTTCAACAAGAATCATTTAGTTAGTTTTGCAAATAAGAGTGTTAGTCTACATAGTTCTTCGTATAAAATGATTGCGTGTTGGTTGATTTTAGAGACTAAAGCTTAGGTTTCTTAGAGAGGTTAAACATTATTTGTTGCTCAAACTTGAAGGTTAAATCTTTTTCATTTGTACTGCGTCGAAATGAATAAAACATCACTCGTTTATGAAAAAGGTTTTCATCACGCTGAGGCAGAAAAGTATGTTTGATAGGTTGGAGTTGTTTTTAGGTGGAAGAAGAGTATTTGAAAGGAAAACTATATAGCATGTATCCAAATACTCGGGAAGAAAGAGACATACACTTAATTAATATTTTTTTCATCCGATTTTATTGTAAAATATGTGTGGTGAATTAAGTCAGGATTCTCTAACGAAAGACAATTATCCAAAAGGCAAGCTATAAAGCTTATATCCGGATACTCGAAGAAAAAAGAGGCATACGCCCAATTAATCATTTTCCTCCATGAAATAATGGACCAAATTCAGTTAATTATTATATTTTTGAATGGAAGACAAGTATTGGAAAGACAAACTATACAACTTGTATCCAAATACTCGGGGGAAAAAGAGGTATACGCCCAATTAATTCTTTTTCATCCGATTAATTGCACCAAAAAAAATATTTTTGATATTTTTTTTTATCTTTGACCTATTTTGGAGAATGGCTTAATTATTTATTTGTGAGAATTAATTAATTAATTTGTGAGAATAATTTGGTTGAGTTTGAAAAATGTTGTTTATACTCACTCATTTGATAATTAATCAATTTAATTAATTAAAATATCATATCAATTAATCAAAATAAAATAAAATAAAAAGGGGTGCAAACATTCACATGGTTGTGCAAGCAGAAAAAGCAAGTAACGGGCTTGAGGCCCAAATAAATAAATAAAAACAAGGGGGCACTTGCTGAAACCAGTGGGTGGCCTGCTAGTAAGTTGATTTGGGCCCAAATCTGAAAGGCCCATCAATCAAAATCAAAGTGATAAAGCTCTAATGTGTGTGACCGTTATATCTAAAATCAAAGGATACGATCTAAACAAATCTACAATGTTGGATGTCATCTATAACTTAGATGTGAGGGATCATCATGGGTACTCTTGTAGATAAATCCCTTGATCCAAAATCTAAGGGCGTAGAATGTGCCACATGGCTATCAGGGTGAGGAGATGAGCGTTAACAAAATCATCTCCACCAAATGATGGGCCAAAGGGGTACCAGCATGAAAGATGCCCTCCACCGGAGTCGCCATCACCGAAATACCTAATAGTACTGAGTTTATGTGTATGTGTGTTTACGTAATATTTTATGTTTTTATTTGTCTATTTTGTTATGGATCTTGTCTTTTCTTTCTTGGTTTTGGGTGTTTTAAGTTTGTACTCAAGGTATTTGATAAAATGTCTCAAAGAAGCTTGGATGAGGGAGTTGTGTTTTTAAGTAAGAATATTGCTAAGGACGTGGCAATTCAAACTCATGCTTCCAGCCAACAAATGTTTCCTCCACAAATTAAAATTAATCATTTATAAAAACATGCATAATCAAATTGGGTCCGATAAAGCTAAATAAATTATCTATAACTTGATAGATTTAAATATTGAGGTTCCAAAATTCATCTAACTCTTGCGGAAGAATTTTGATTGATTGATTGATTGATTTAATTAAGAATTTAGATTGGTAACCTTCTCCGGTGTTCTAATTTCTCAAAGTTTTTTTTATGTCTATTGTTTATTTAGGTTATTTATTAGTGTTGTTGTTAAATAGTGGATGGAAAATTTCCAAACACATCTTCTTTTCTCTATATTTATATTCTCTCCTTTTCATATATTGTATGAGATTGTTTACTGGAAATAATTTTAGTTCACTATGCCAAAAATGACCTACGAAAGCGCTTTTTTTTGGGCTTTAAAAGTGCTTTCGTAGGTGGCGCTGCTAAAGGTTTTAGCAGCGCTTTTTGTTTAGAAAAAAGCGCTTTCGTAGGCCTACCTATGAAAGCGCTTTTCACCAAAAAGCGCTCTCATAGGTAGACCTAAGGCAACGCTTTTTTCTGGAAAAGCGCTTTCATAGCTGCCTACAGAATTCCATAAAGGCATTCTAAATTAGGCCTATGATTATATATACTATTACCTTTTTCACTAACATCTCTTTCTTTTCTTGGTAGGAATATGTTCTACTCGTCTCTTAACAACGCGGACGGTTGGATTGATTCAAATACCCTCATTATGATCATTTCTAATACATGATTCATTCTCATTTTGATCATTTCTGGTAAAACATTCAATGTCAACACCAATATCGCTTTGATCTCCAATGTTTTCATCAATTACTTTGTTAGAGAAAAGCACTATAGACCATTTCGTACTTGTCAGATCAGTGACATAGAACACTTGTTTAGCTTGAGAGGCTAGAATGAAAGGCTCATCTTTGTACCCTGTAACACCCCTTCTAAAATACCCCGAATAATCCTAATTATATCAATGATTAAAGACATATTCCATCAGAGTTAACACGGAACAAGGGATGTCACAACTATGAAATAAAATAAAACCTCCAATAAAACAGTAGCCATGCTACACTGAGGATCATTATTCAAATAATTTCATCAAATTAAGACCATGTCCTACACAGCGGAAATTACCAAAACTGAATAAACCAAAACATAATTATTCCCAATGGGATTCAAAGAAACAATTGAATAATAATAACTAATTCCTCAACTAAACGTTCCCCAGTGTTACAACCTAATCAGAGCATGACACTAACACGCGGACTTAAATGACAAGCTCTAGAGCCATCCTCACCAATTCCTGAGCTGCTAACTTTAATCTGAAATTGTTAAAGTAAGGGTGAGACTTCTCATAATTAAAATACATTATAAGCTTCTCAATCAACAATATATCACAAGCATATTATTTCACCCATTAAGTATAAATTCAAATTCAACACACAGTTCCAATCATACAAGTCATTATGCATAATCAATAATTCAACAAAAGAAATGTAACACTGGAAGACATCCTAACATGTTACAATCCCATGCAACACAAATGCAGACACAATGCATGTGGTACCAACACGTGACCAAGTCACCCAACACTGATCCATCATCAACCGAATACAGTAACCATCGATTCGTCCATAAACACCCGGACACGAATCCAGCCTAACCACCCATCCTCACCCGGGTATCGGTTAACGGCAATCCAAGTCAAATTCCGCACAATGGGAATTAACTTCACCAAAACAATGCATATGCACGCACGTCACTAGCATGCAACATCAAAATTAGTCTATGAAATACATCCGTTTATCATAACTGAATCAAAACCAAAAACATAATATCTCAACGATCATGCACACCATCAGTAGCAACATAAACATGCTTTTCATCCACACAATACGAATACATCCATTCATCACAGTTTCACTGTCACATACACACCCATGTGCGTCAACCCATAATCACTTACTTCGGAAATTCGACTCATTTTCAAAATAATTTCAAGTTTTAGGAAATCTTTTAATTTTATAAAATAGAGCATTAAATTTAAGAAATAACGTCCAAAACGGCACTCAAAACGGACTTACAGTTTAAAAGTTATGAATTTTCAAAGTTTGACATTTTTCAAAAAAATACAGCAGAACCCGGTTCCTACATATACAGGAACCGGTTCCTGAGAAGTTTCAAAATCTCACTTCTGGAAAATTGTATGGGAACCCGGTTCCTACCCATACAGGAACCGGTTCCTGAGTGCATTTCTGCCTGTTTTTACAAATTTTCACAGTGGAACCCGGTTCCTCCCCACTGGGAACCGATTCCCACGTGTTGCAGAGTCAAATTCTGCACTTTTGACAGCATTCATTCATTCTCAACCAAACCCAAACATACCCATACGAATTGTAACATGGGAAACACCAAAATGCGTCCGTTTAACACCATTATAACCTCAAACAACAATATTCCATCATTCCTATTCATTATCTGACACTCTAATTGTTTTCAATCTATAATCCGACACAATAGGGACAATTCTACGGAACCCTAGAAATTCTAAACCGGGATTCCTAACATACTATGATCCATACTATTGCATATCTAAACCGATAATATGAATTAAATAATCGAAATCACCCCTTACCTTGTGGGTTCTTCGAATTTTGACACCTTAGGTTTTCTTCCTTCCTTTTCCTCTTCTCAACTTCACGTATGTGTGTTTTCTCCAAAAATAACTCTTTTTCCTCTTTTCCTTCTTTTATTCCTTTTATTCCTCTAACATAAATAAAATAAAATAAATAATGTGAGTAGAGTCTTTTACTCCTCACACCCTCACTTTACTCAACACACCTCTAATAATTTCATTCCTTTATTCCATAATTAATCCCAATAAATCCAATATATTAATAAATTATATTCTCAATTAAATTAATAATTAAAAATCATAATTATTTAATTATCGAATTATTTGGGGTGTCACATACCCCGCCCTGTTAAGATCCACTTGCAAAAATCCTGACTTATCCGTCCGTATACCATTATTATTTTCAACCCACTTGCAACCGAATATAGGAATATGAAATTTCTCGTAATCAAAGATCCAAATGCACTCGATAACCCCAAAATACGACAGATTTGCAAATTTCGGGTTTAAGTCCTTCACACTTGATATGTGCATTGCTTCAGCTACCAAGGTGACACCACTATTTTGCATAGTACTTTTATCATCTTGTTCTTTGGTATAAAACGTGTATCCATTAATTGCGTATGCGCTATAAGAAAACACAACCAAACTTGGACCATATGCTAAACATCTCAACCTTTTTGTTACTGAGGCGGGATCTGAACGATACTTTGAATAAATATGTTCCTTAAACCATGGTATGAAACTTTATGTGCAAAAGGCTTGCCAAACTGAATATTCACATCTTTCACCTTTTCAAAAATTTGATCACCTGTCAATCCAGGCGGAGCTCTACGTTGTTCGGTATCTCCATTGAACGCTTTTCTCCATCCACGATGCTGATGTTTAGAAGTTAAGAACCTACGATGACCGAGAAAGACATTCTTCTGACAAAGTTTCAATCGCATCGTATCGGTTCCGTCTTCACAAACAGGACACGCTTTTTCACCTTTAATGCTATACCCGGATAGATTTCCGTACGCTGGAAAATTGTTAATTGTTCCAAACAACATCGCCCTCAAGTTGAAACTCTCTTTCCTATAACCATCATAAACCTCCACATCGTTCTCCCACAAAATCTTCAAATCTTCGATTAATGGTTCCAAGTATACGTCTATGTCATTTCCTGGTTGTTTAGGCCCAAAAATTAACATAGATAGCATCATGTACTTACGCTTCATACATAGCCATGGAGGTAGGTTATAAATCGTAAGAATCACAGGCCATGTGCTATGCGAGATACTTTGAATACCGTGTGGGTTCATTCCATCAGTAGACAATGCCAAGCGAAGGTTTCTTACTTCTTTTCCAAATTCATGATAATCATTATCAATTTTCATCCACTGTGGAGAATCTGTCGGATGTCAAAATTTTCCATCAATAATTCTTTCATCTGAATGCCAAGTCAAGTGTCTTGAATCAGTTTCACTACGATACATCCGTCTAAATCTCGGGATTATAGGAAAATACCATAAGACTTTGCGAGACAACTTTTTCTTATATCGAGGGCACCGCATTTAGGACACTCATTTAACGATGCATACTGCTTTGAAACAAAACGCAATCTTTTGGACACGCATGTATCTTATCATAGCTCATGCCAATAGAGTACAACATCTTTTTGGCCTCATACGTTCGATTGGGAAGAACATTATCCTCTGGTAGCATATCTTTCATAAGGGCTAATAACTCTGTGAAACTTTTATCCGACCATCCATTGTCGGCTTTTAAGTTGCACAACTTTAACACCGCAGACAATCTTGTGAATTTTGTACAACCATTATACAACGGTTTCTCTGCATTGCTTACCAACCTCTCGAACATTTTGGAACAATCATTAAGATCTTCTTCAAGCGCTTCTGCAATTTCTTCGACTCGATCATAATCGTATATATCTGTGCAATCATCATTTGAAACATAGGTCCTCTTATCCCCCGATTCAACATTCTCGTTACTTTTCTCACCATGCATATTCCAACATGTATCACTTCTATCAATTCCATACCGAATTAAATGCGATGCCAACTGAACTGTGTCAACCCGGTTCCCATAACAACAATATAAACAAGGACATGTCATTCGACTGGGGTCTTTGGCGTGCGCAACAGCAAACTTAACAAACTCCGAAACACCATTCTCGTAGTCTTTCGACAATCGATTGGAATACATCCATGTCTTATCCATATCAACTAATTAGTGCACAAAATAGTATACTGCGTTTCTGTCAAAATGCAAAGTATACACGGAATGGATCCGTATCAAGAAAACGCAACATACGAAAGGCAATTTAAGACAAATTCATCACAATACCAGTAATTTGAGGAAGAAATTTACCTCGGATTTATCGAACTTAAAGAAACGCGGAGAATGAGCGTCGTACGTCGAACTAGGCCGAGAAACGCTGTTAAATCAAAGAAAAGAAAACTTATATTATAAAAATTACATAAAATGAATGTACATGAACATTTCACTAAACGACATGAATGAACGTAAGTGAAACTATCATGATAAACCAACGACAGTTACCAAAGCTATGCTACAACCGATTTACTCATTATTCTCAACTTAAACATGTAGCAGCACAAACTCATTATATTGAAATTCTCTGGATAACATACTAACAATATTCGAAACGCTTCATCCACTCAAAACCAACAAACAAAAATTATTTGTAATTGTCAAACATCTTACCTGTTTTGACATTGTTCTTTTTGTTATCTTTTGAAATTTGAATCCATGTTGTTGATTCTTTGTGGGGTTTGAGCATATCTATTGAAATTATCAGAGCTACTTGTTATCAAATAATAATTTAAACTAAACTTATTTGATAACTTAATTCATGTATCTTACAAAGTCGCTTATTTATTATTCAATGCAGAAGTAGGTTTATAGGATCAGATTTTTCACAACCATACTACAGTTGCTGATTCCTCACTTAATATAGGAAATTTCAAGAGAGCATCATCACTTGTGACATTGATTCAGTAGAAGATGCAACTTGTGAAGGCTATTTCATTCTTCCTATTGTTATAGATGTCGATTTTCTTCCTATGCTTAATGTTAGTCAAATTATAAAGTCATCACGAAATTAGGTGATACTTGTGTTGAAAGAGATTACATTTTTCGTATTCCTTTTGAGTTCTGACAATGCATTTACTAACAGCATACTAACACCAGAATACACTAACAGTGTTAGTCTTGGTCAGATTGAGAGAATTTCACTAACAGCATACTAACACCAGCATACTAACACCATGGAAGAAGAAGAAATCTTTATCTATCTCTACAAATCTGTGAAACGAAGAAGAAATCCCTATATCTATCCCTAGAAACCGGAACAGGTTGCATGTAACTAAACGGAACAGAGAACCCATGGAAGAAGAAGAAACTTACCAAGGACAAGATGAACCCAAACGACGGCTGAACGGCGGCGACGGTGCAAGATGAACGGAGGCAGTGAACGAAGTGAACGCAATGAACGCAAGAGTGAAGGAGTGAAGATGAACAACAAACAAGAATGGGATTGTGGAAAAGAAAAACGTATTTAGGGTTATTATTTTAATTTTAAAATAATCTATGAAAGCGCTTTTAAAAGCGTTTTCATAGGCCCAGATATAAGAGCGTTTTTTTCTCCAAAAGCACTTTCGTATGGTAGGCCTATGAAAGCGCTTTTAAAAGCGCTTTCGTAAGTCCACCTATCAGAGCGCTTTTCAAAAGCGCTATTATAGGGCCACCTATAAGAGCGCTTTTCAAAAGCGCTTTCGTAGGTTAGATATTTCAAATACCTATGAAAGCGCTTTCGTAGGAAACCCTATAAAAGCGCTTTTTTAAGTGAAATTTCTTTTAAAGGCTACGAAAGCGTTTTTTCATAAAAATGCTTTCGTAGATGCGCTGCCAAAAGTTATTTTTTTTGCAGTGGTTTATAATAATTTTAAGGGATTAAAGTTAATGATCAAATACAAAAGTTATTTTTTTTGTAGTGGTTTATAATAATTTTAAGGGATTAAAGTTAATGATCAAATACAAATTCACTTTCATTTTCGACGGATTAAAGTTAATGATAATTTTATACTTAAAGTTATTTATAATTACAATGTGATGATATATGTTCTTATTTAGTAATGAATAGATGAAGCTTCTGATTGAAAAATATTCTCCAAATTCTTATTGATGGTATACCTCAATAATCTTGTTGCCATTTCTTTCTCCAGAGTAGATGGAGCTTCTTGAATGGTTGATATTGTGCATTCTGCAAAGTCTTGGAGAGATAAGATATGAAGAAAGACTGTACAAAGACAAGATATGAAAAAAATGAGATTTTTTTAGATAATATTTTCTCTGCTCTATTATATAAGTCACAATTTATTTTTTAATTGATTAAATAATTAATATATTTAGTCTATAAATCTATTAAATACATTAATTATTCAATAAATTTAAAAAATAAATTAGTTTTATATATAAAAACATAATATTGTGAAAAGTGACGTGTGTTTTGTGTTTATTAGTATTCAATATTAATATCATAAACGATGAATAAATGTGTTTAAACCTTAATTTATAATTTTTCCAATGTTACCACATACTTTGAACTAAAAGTAATTGTTTTTGACAATATGGACGTGTTTATTAATTCTCTTTGATAACATAGAGTCTATTAATTACTTTAAATATTAATCTAAAATTTATTTTAAATTTTTTTTCCAAGATACAAAATTTTTGGATTGAGAGTTAAATATGTTTTTAGTCCCTATAAATAAGCGATCCTGCAATTTTGGTTCCTCTAAAATATTCCTTCGAATAATGATTCTCGCAAACTATTTTTCTTGGAGTTTTAGTCCTTCGTTATTTTCTAAAATTTTTAAAATGATTTAATTACCTTTAAATTTTTAAATTTTTGAATAATTTTTTTCATATGTGTTCAGAATACTATACAATATTTATTTACTAAATTTTAGAATTTTTTAAAATGAGAAGAATTAAATATGAATTTTTTAAATTTCAAAAGATATTGATAAAAACAATGAAAATCTTGATTTATAAATTAAATTTTGAGTTCTTTTTTTTCGAGGAACTTTTTATAACCTTCTACACACATCTGTAAAATCATCATTCAAAAATACACATCGGTTTAACAACAAGGACTAAAACTACATGCATAATTATTTTGTGAGGATCATTATTCGAAGGAAAATTTTAAAGGAACCAAAATTGTAGGGTCGCATATTTATAGGACTAAAAATATATTTAACCCTACAATTTTCACCCACGTCTAGATATCATAACTAAAAAAAATTACTTTTTTTACATTACACATTGTAGGTAAAAGGTATTTGTCATAATAATAGATAAATAGTCATATATTTGATATGAATGTGGTGACTTGAACATTTATAAAAGGGTGAATTCATTAACTTATTAATTTACAATTTTAAATCGACAAGCGGTAAGTCAAACTTCTTGTAGTGGTTCTTTGAAATCTTGGATTTGATTATTGTGTATGAATTGAAATAGTTGTTATGTTTATTTTTTACATTTTATAATTATAATATTTTTGTAATATAAACTATATGACCATGCATGTTATTTATTTATTTTATAAACTAGACCAACGATTATGTGGTCCGGTCAATAACCACGGATCTATTTAATAATTCAATGATCTAATGTCTTGATTTTGTTGATCAATCCAGATTTTAAAACTTTATTAGAGAGATGAGCAATTTGTTTACACATTGCAATTTGCACACTCACTTTGTGAATATAAAATTTTGACAATAAAGCATTTTCATTCTAAAGAGGTTTGTAAAGGTTTCTAAGCTCTTCTAATATATAGTCCCTTAACTCAAAACCATTAGGAACACAATAATCTGATACGGGTTCAGAGCCCCCTTCAAACCAAAATTCTGTTATTGGGCCTAACGAGGTTGGAGGCCCAGTGTTGAGAAAGAGTCAAAGGGCTAGAAAGCAGCCCATTTGGATGCAAGACTTTGCCTAAGTGAAATTTCTACACTGCTGCCGTCACTTTCTGTTTTACTTTTTACCTTTTCATTTTAATTATGTACTAGAAGCTTCCACTGGTATGGATCATGTAGCAGCTGTCATGTGATTCGGAAATCTAGGGAATTTGTTAGAATGATTTCCATTTCCTTATAACCATCTTTTACATGAATGAAAGGCAGCCAAAAAATTTCTTCCAATTTTACATTGGATTCTAACCTCTTTCTTCTTTTCTAGAGTTGCCCTAACTCGAATAGAGCTGATAGGTTAATACCCTATCATTTTGGTGCTTTCATTTACCATGCCTCGCGGCGATTCTTCTGAAATAACACCAGAAGATGTGTTAGCTCAGATGAAAGAAATGCAACTGACGTTTGAACGGCAATACACAGTAATGGCAACCGAAATTGCATCTCTCCGAGAGCAAGTTGTTACCCACAAACCTTCAGGTAGTGGTTCCGTCCCTCCCACTCCTGCTCCCAAAGCGGCCAAGGTACGATTGTCTCCGTTTGATGGTTCCAACCCTCTTGAGTGGATATTTCAAGCGAGCATTTTCGACCTCACGAACACGCCAAACACTCAAAGGCTCGCCTTGGTTCCGTTCTTTATGCAAGGCCCAGCTCTTGGGTGGTTCAAATGGCTTCACTCCACTCAACAACTCTCGACGTGGTCGGCTTTCACTCGCGCGTTAGAGTTACGTTTTGGCCCTTCCTCTTATGTTAATCATCAAGCAACATTGTTTAAGCTCCGTCAAGTCGGCACCGTGACGGAGTACCAACTACAATTTGAGACGATTTCCAATCGGGTGTTGGGTCTTTCAACCGACTCTTTGCTTAATTGTTTCATTTCAGGGTTGCGTGCCGACATTCAACGTGAGCTTGCAATTTTGCAACCTCACTCCATTACTCAAGCAATTGGGTTGGCAAAGTTGGTTGAGGCGAAAATTCTAGATTCCAAACCTTCTTATGCAAGACCGCCACGAAGTGCCAGCTCTCCCTCGTTGCTTGGTCCTGCAGGAAACCCTCCGCCGTCTTCTATACCTATTCGCCGGTTATCCCCTACTGAAATGCAAGAGCGGCGTAGCAGAGGGCTTTGTTTTAATTGCGATGACAAGTTCAGCCCGGGTCACCGTTGTCAGAAAAAGCAATTTCTTCTGCTTTTGGCGGAGGAGGAGCCGCCTCCAGAGCCATCAACTCTGCTGCTTAGACTGCGTTGCTCGATCAGAGTTGAACCTTGCTATATCGGTGGTGGAGGAACTGAATCAGAGTGTTGAACACTTTCAGCTTTCCCGGGCAGCGCTATTAGGTCCACCCTCTCCAAAAACTCTGCGTGTGAATGGTAACATTAAGGAGTTGGGGGTTACAATCCTAATTGATTCAGGAAGCTCTCACAACATTATGCAACCCAGGATTGCTGAGTTTTTGGGCATTCCAGTTGTGGCACACACTCCCTTTTCGGTGATTGTGGGCAATGGAGATTCCATTCAATGTAATGGGTGTTGTCAAGACGTGCAGGTGAGAATTGCTGAACAAGATTTCCATATGTCGTTCTTTATATTGCCTATTCATGGAGCAGACCTTGTCTTAGGAGTTCAATGGTTACAAACTTTGGGTTCTTTTCTGTCTGACTATTCGATTCCGTCCATCCAATTTACCTATAACAACAAACCGATCACCCTTACCGGCTCTACTTCCATGACCCCTACTGCGGCATCTTATGCTCAGTTTTGTAGGTTTATGTTCACCCAAGCCATTGACTCTATCCATTCACTTCACCTTACCTCCTTTGATAAACCTGATTCAAACACCACAACCAAACCAGAGTACGTAGTCAACAGTAACATTGACCCTGCCCTTAAAGACTTACTTCACCATTATGCCACCATCTTTGACACCCCTCAAGGCCTTCCCCCAGATAGACACCAAAACCATCATATACACCTAAACCCAAACACTCACCCCGTCAATATAAAACCGTACCGTTACCCGCAATTCCAAAAAGAAATTATGACAAATATGATCCATGACATGCTCCATGAGGGAATCATTAAACCAAGTACTGACCCTTTTCTTCTCGGTTTTATTAGTCAAAAGAAAGATGGCACGTGGCGATTTTGTGTGGATTACCGTGCATTAAATGTCATATGCTTAAGGACCGTTTTCCTATTCCCACGGTCGATGAACTTCTTGATGAACTCCATGGCTCCTTGGTTTTTTCTAAGCTAGACTTGCGTTCGGGGTATCACCAAATACTCCTTGCACCGGAAGACACTTTTAAAACAGCTTTTCGGACCGTGGACGGACACTTCGAGTTCTTAGTGATGCCGTTTGGACTCACCAATGCTCCATCAACTTTTCAGGCTACAATGAACGAGGTGTTTCGACCATTTCTACGCAAGAGTGTGCTTGTTTTTTTTGACGACATACTGGTTTATAGCAAGGATTGGCAGTCCCATTTGCACCATCTCCAACAGGTGTTAGAAATTTTGGTCGAACACAAACTGTTTGCTAAATTCTCCAAATGTGAATTTGGAGTTAATCAGATTGGTTATCTTGGGCATATTATTTTGGCCGATGGAGTGGCAGCTGACCCAGAGAAACTACAGGCTATAGCAGCATGGCCCGTGCCTACTTCAGTTACAGCCCTTCGTGGTTTTCTTGGATTGACAGGTTATTACCGCCGTTTTGTTCGAGGTTATGCAGCCCTTACTAGTTCCTTAACAGACCTTTTGAAGTCCAAAGGTTTCATTTGGAATGAGCAAGCTGTAGCGGCATTCCAAGCACTTAAGGATGCTATGATCCAGTTGCCTACCTTGGCTTTACCCTGTTTTGAACTTCCGTTTGATGTCACCACAGATGCTTCTGGTATCACCATTGGAGCAGTGTTGTCTCAAGCTACTTACCCTCTTGCATTCTTTAGTAAGAAGTTGTGCACACGAATGCAATCAGCATCTGCTTACGAGCGTGAGATGTTTGCGATCACGTCGGCTGTGAAGAAATGGCGCCATTACTTACTTGGTCGTCATTTCCGCATCTATACGGATCAAAAGAGTTTACGGGGCATGTTTTTACAAACAATCCAAACGCCGGCGCAACAGAAATGGCTCACCAAATTATTGGGTTTTGATTATGAAATACTTTATACTCAGTAGCAGAAATGTAGTAGCGGATGCTGTCGAATACGTAACCTACGATGTCGGTATACTAGCACATCGAAAGTCGCCACTATTGTTGACACAATTGGTTGATTTTTATGCAAATACCCAGATTGGGCTGGAATTATTGTCTAAATTGAGTAGCTCCAGTAGCACACCCATTCACTTTACAATGCAACATGGTCTTCTCTATTTCAAGGGTCGTTTATTCATTCCTTTCGAAGCCAATTTGCGCTCTCATTTGCTACATGAGGCACATGCTTCTGCTGTAGGAGGTCATTCCGGGGTCAAAGCGACGATGGCACGTTTGGCAGCCACTTATTATTGGCCCCAAATGATTAAGGATGTCAAGTGTTACGTGCGATCGTGCAACTGTCGGAACAAGACTTCGACGAAACCAAAGTGATTGAACCCATTACCCATTCCGGGTCAGATTTGGGAAGACATTAGCATGGATTTCATAACTCATTTACCTCCGGTGCAAGGAAAAACGACTATTTGGGTTGTGGTAGATCGGTTATCCAAGTATGCACTTCATAGCACTACCTGCTGCGTTCTCCGCATCTATGCTTGTTTTATTTTTAGTCAAGTCAAGCTTCATGGTATGCCAAGGACTATTGTGAGTGACCGAGACAAGGTTTTGTGAGCAAATTTTGGCGTGAACTATTTCGCTTAGGTACTACCTTAGCTTTTAGCAGTTCCTACCACCCCCAAACAGATGGCCAAACGGAAGTAACCAACCGCACTTTGGAGACTTATTTGCGTTGCTTGACTGGGGATACACCAAAACAGTGGCTGTTTTACCTGCCGTTGGCAGAGTATTGGTACAACACCACTCACCACTCTGCCATTAAAATGACCCGTTTGCCGTCTATGGCCGCTCTCCCTCCATCCGTTCCTACATCACGGGGTCCACGGTGGTTGCATCTCTTGATGAAACCTTGGCAAGACGACACCGATGTTGCGGCTCATTAAGAGAATTTGACATTGGCACAGATGCGTGTCGTAATCGTGCCAATGCTCATCGACAAGATCGTTCTTTGAAGTTGGTACTTGGGTTTGGCCGTCTCCAACCATACCGACAAATCTCGATTCGGAAGAGCTTCACCTAAACTTTCAAAGCGCTATTTTGGACCATTTCAAATTCTACGCCTTGGCCGGTTGCGTATGAGTTAGCATTACGGACCAGCATTCACCGGTTTTCATGTTTCCAAGCTCAAAAAATATTACGGAAACCCGCCTTTGGTCACTCCTTCTCTGGACCCATCCGTCATAGGCACCCGGGTTGCCCTCCAACCTTTCGATTCTTGGAGCTCATGAGCAAACACCTACGGAATGTGCAAAGCTTATTGATTCATTGGGTAGGATTACCTGCCGTTGAAGCCACTTGGGAAGAGATCAATATGCTCAAGGAAACTTATCCAAATTTCAACCTTGAGGACAAGGTTGTCGTGGAAGAATGGAGTAATGATACGGGTTCAGAGCCCCCTTCAAACCAAAATTCTGTTATTGGGCCTAATGAGGTTGGAGGCCCAGTGTTGAGAAAGAGTCAAAGGGCTAGAAAGCAGCCCACTTGGATGCAAGACTTTGCCTAAGTGAAATTTCTACACTGCTGCCGTCACTTTCTGTTTTACTTTTTACCTTTTCATTTTAATTATGTACTAGAAGCTTCCACTGGTATGGATCATGTAGCAGCTGTCATGTGATCCGGAAATCTAGGAAATTTGTTAGAATGATTTCCATTTCCTTATAACCATCTTTTACATGAATGAAAGGCAGCCAAAAAATTTCTTCCAATTTTACATTGGATTCTAACCTCTTTCTTCTTTTCTGGAGTTGCCCTAACTCGAATAGAGCTGATAGGTTAATACCCTATCATAATCATAAATAAGACTCTATATAAATTAGGTAGTTACTATCTTGAAAGGTTAAAAAATAATAAAATATTGGTAATACATAAAAATTATCATTTGGAAATGTTTTTCATATAACTTCCTGATTAAAGATGATAAAGAGACAAACACAAGACACTATTGTACTTAGAGATATTTAATAATTATTACAAATATTCATCTTATTTTTTATTTTTACTTTTCTATCATGAAGGGCTATAAAATATTTATAATTTGAAATAGTAAAACAAAATGAATTCTTAATGTTGGTAAATTTTTTATCTAACCACCTTACCGTGTTTCTAAAGGAACAAACAAAAAACATTGATACATTTTGTATTTTCTAACTAATTACAATGTTATTCTTATTTTGTGATTTTCTCTTTTCTACCATGAAAGGTTATTAAATACTAAAAACTTGATATGAAAAATAGCTAAATAACTATTATGAATGGAAATTTTAATAGAACCATTCAACAGGTCTGTTAAAGGGACAAACACAACACATTAGTGTATATAAAAGACAATTCATAAATAATATAATTTTAAGATACTTTTTTTATAACTCAACAAGCTCTTTGCATAAATAAATTTATTATTCCTACAAACTATTTAATTGATCTTAGTTGAACTTGAGATGTATATATATCATCGATTAATTGGTAAAATCATATCCTAGTTGACTCATTCATATAGTATAAAATATGGCAAAGTGTATTAACTTTATTTATGTTATGTTTTTGGTTTTCTCTTTCTTTTTTGTAGCAACAACGGTTAACGGTAAGATACTTTCTTTATTTTCAAATTTCCTTCGTTACATCATCTTTTAACTAATTTATTAAGTTTATTAATTACAGCGGGTGGTAAAAAATGTGTTGATGTTGCTGATTGTCCAACTCATCTGTGCGCACGTACCTTGTCACCAATGTGTTATTTTGGTTATTGTATATGTAAATGAGTATTCCATGAGTTGTGATTTAGTTCTTGACTTTGGCATCTAATAATTTAGTTTTCTTTTAATTTTAATAATTACAAGGATCTTGTTGTTATGGCCTTGTACTAAATCTAAGTCGATGTTCATGAATTGAAATAAAGCATACAAAATATAAAATTGTCTCATTTTCTTTCAAAGCATGTAAAATTAGTCTACCATTTTATATTTCTTTCATAATATTCTTAGACTTTTGATTATTTTCACACTTCAATTTATATTACTTCTACATTTTAACTTTTAAAAAACATTAAATGTTTTATGTTTATAAAAAAAATGGAAAACTACAACATCACTAAATTTATAAAACATCCAAATTTTTAAAAATGCTACCGTTTAAAAATATTGAGTTCCTAATAAGATATCAAATAACCAAAAAGAAGAGGACGAATTTAAATCTATGAGTATATCTAACGAATAGCCTACTATAGAAAAAGCGTCCACTCCAATTCACACGCAAAGTTGGTCCAAGTGATTACTAGAAAAGAGAAAGAATCAAACAAATGATCAAACATCCTCTTCTTCCAAAAATTAAAACGGACAAATCACATTATGAGCACTATTGGTAACTCCATGCTTAGCCAACTCCATTATCGTAGACAAGTTTTTAAGAATAAACCGCCAACCAAAAATAAGAATTTTGCTACGTACTTTAGTTTTCTGAAGACCAACTAAAGCTTTTATCTTTAAAGGATCCACAAGATTTCCTGAATTGCTAATCTCAAGAATGAATTTCATTTGTATATGTTCTGCACTACGCCAAAAATAAGTTTTGGCAGCACCTCTACGAAAGCGCTTTTAAGAAAAAGAAAGCATTTTCATAAGTCTTAAAAAAATTTCGTTTAAAAAAAATTCTTTTATAGGGTACCCTAAGAAAGCGCTTTTCAAAAAGCGCTGCTAAAGGCCTTAGAAAGATCTCATTTTAAAAGCGCTTTTCAAAAGCGTTGCTAAAAGTTAACCTTAGAAAGCGCTTTTCAAAAGCGCTCTTATAGTTGGCCTTAAGAAAACGCTTTTAAAAGCGCTGCTATAGGCCTATGATACGAAAGCACTTTTAAAGGAAAAAACGCTCTTATATCTGGGCTTTAGAAAGTGCTTTTAAAAGCTCTTTCATAGATAATTTTATAATTAAAATTAATAAACCCTATACTCACTCATTCTTTCATTCTCAAAAATCGTTCGACCGTCCCTGTTCATCTTCATCACTCTCACCGTCTCCGTCTCCGTCTTTGTCTCTCGCCGTCTCCGTCTCTGTCACCGCCTTCACCGGAAACCTCCATCTCCGTCTCTGTCGCTGCCTCACCGGAAACCTCCGTCTCCGTCTCTGTTTGGATTTGTTAGATTTTTTGTGTTGGCAGTGTTTTTTTATAGATAATGGAAAATGTTTTCTGTTTTAGTGATTTGTGATGTAATTGTTAGTTCGGGAATTTCGATTGTTCATTACAAATAATCACTGATATACTCGTGGAAGAATATTAGCTTGGTTTTGTTTGATTGTTGAAACTTTCTAATTTATTAGTGCCTAAATTGAGTTGAGATTGTGATGATTTAGTTGAAATCTGTGAACTGATTTTGGATACTTAATTTGTTTGGTCAACTTGTTAAAAGGAATTGGGTTGTTACACTCTCTAATTTGTCAATACTCTCCAAACTTTATATTTAGAGGTATTTCACGGATAAGAAATTGATAAGAAATTGTCAATACTTAGTTTGTTTGGTCAACTTATTATACATTCTGTTTTAGGGATTATTATTTCAGTTGATAAATTTTTAGATGAATATCTCCAACTATATAACTATTTTTATGCATGAGTTTGTGGACTGTGTTGGTTTGTTCTATACTCTACTATATTTTAAATTATTTTTTAGTGTTGAATGAACCTTAGAAAATCTACATAGACATGAAATGAAATTTATATAAGTGTGGCTACTAGTGTAACTATACACCAATGGCTGAATTTTCGTGACGTCTTGGCTGAATTTTTAATTTGAACTCAGAACGGTGACTTTGGTTATGGTGATGTTGTGAATTCAGTTTGCGTTGATATAAGTTTCTTGAATTTTTTTATATGTTATGACTTATCCTTGAATTGTTCATATGTAAGTTTCTTGAATTGTTTTATATGTTATGACTTATCCTTGATGTTGTTTTATATGTACATCGCCCGTTCCCTGTGTTTCCGTGAGTCTGACTTCTCGACGTTGTTGTTTGATAAATCCAAGGTAAATTTCTTCCTCAAATTACTGGTATTGTGATGAATTTGTCTTAAATTGCGTGAATATGTTGCGTTTTCTTGATACGGATCCATTTCGTGTATACTTTGCGTTTTGACAGAAACGCAGTATACTGTTTTGTACCCTAATTTTTTTCTTTATAGTATATATGATTATGGATTTTTATATTTGTCATATGATTTTATTTTATTTTTCTTTATTACAGGTCAAATGGCTAGTAATCAAGAAAATTCACAAGATGAAAATGTTTTAGAAGATACTTTAAAAAAAGATATTACACGAGGCATAACTATCATGAGGGGAATCATTCGTGATAGAGATAGAGGAGTTACATATAATGTAGATTGGAATAATGAGGACCAACTAATTGGGTCTAATGCTGCAAAGTTGACAAGCTACATCGGTACACTTGTTCGTATGCATATTCCGATCACCACTCCTAGATGGAAAAGAGGAGAGTTGGATGAGGCTAAAGAAAAAATTTGGACTGAGATAAAGGTACCATATATGGTTGTTGTTATTTTCTTTATCTTGACGATAATGTGTTTAAATTACTTATACTAACACACTCTATTCGTATGTTTTTTTGTAGAGGTATTTTAACATTAAAGATACCCGCAAAAAGTATATAATGGGTTTGGCCGGAAAAAGACACAGAGGATGGAGAACTTTTTTAACAAACAAGTATCTTAAAGATGAGGAAGGAAATTTTCTTGAAGAGGATCCAGAACGTCCAAAGAAATATGAGAGCTTCATTACACCTGAAGAATGGGTTGCTTTTGTAGGCCAAGTAAGAGATGAGAATTTCAAGAAAGTGAGTGCCGTAAATCGCGAGAGAGCGTCAAAACCCACATATCCATATAAAAAAGGGAGTTTGGGATA
Source organism: Vicia sativa (assembly GCA_021764765.1). NCBI lineage: Eukaryota > Viridiplantae > Streptophyta > Magnoliopsida > Fabales > Fabaceae > Vicia > Vicia sativa. The sequence continues at coordinate 112,643,233 of CM038795.1, read as the reverse complement.
TGCACGCTTACAGGAAAAAATTGTAAGTAACTATAAATTTTACGATCTTATTAATTCTCTCAATGTGTTATAATTGATGATCTTATTATTTGTAACAATGCGTAGTTAGAAGAGACGAAAAGTGACGAAACATCACTACCCGCACATGTGTTGTGGAAGGAAGCTCGTGTTGGTAAAGATCGAGTTGTTAATCCCGATCTTCAACATGTTTATGATGAATGTGTAAGTATAACATTGTGTCTTTAATTAAATTATATTAAATGTTTATTAATATAAAATTAATTTTTTATCTCCACTAATAATTTTCGATATGTAAATGAATTACAGGAGACCCTATCGCAATCAGTATCCATAGGTGAGGACCAGAATACCAGGAGCGTACTCAGTCGAGCACTACATATTGCTGAGTATTCGGGTCGGGTGATGGGTAAAGGTCATGGTGTGACTCCAACCTCTTTGTATAAGAATCCAAGGAAAAAAATCATAGCAATGCAGAAGTGATGCAAACATTACAGGAATTACAAGCACAAGTCTGTGAATTGCAGAAGGATAAAGAGAGATATATGACGAAAAAGAGCAGTTCACAGTTGAAAGAAACTAGTGACAAGGCTAGTATCAACTGTCAACATAAATTTCCTAAGGTAATTAAGATGATAATCTATTGGAGAAAGTTTAATGGTAATTTATAAAGGAAGTGAACTGAACAATATAGATCTGTTTATTATTACATAATTTTTTTAGTCACTTCTAACAGTTATTATTGGTTTAGGGAATTTCATCTTGTCAGTTGTACCTATCGTCACCGACTTATGGGCTAATTGGCAAGGGAAAAGTGCACAACACTTTGGGAGATTCACTTCACCATAGACCGCTCCCAGATGGACACATGAAAGTATCAGTTGATGTTGCTTTAGATCTGGATGTGTTGCTACCGGTACCTGACATTGTTGTTGAGACCATATTGATGCGAGATGCAGTAGGATCTTTTGTTGCATGCCCATCAGACCTCATTTTCATAGATGATCAGGTATGTTGAAAACCATTATGAATCTTTAAGTATTCAACTGACAGTTCTGACCTCATTTTTTTACATGGTAATTTTATACTCCTACAAAACCCGCATCTAAGGATAAAGGGATTTTGCAGCACGGTGATTCTGTTGCATCACAAAAAGAGGTACGTTTAAAGTGTTAATTATATGATCCAAATAAAAAAATGCATAACTTTATAGTTTACCTAAGTCTATATTATTTTTAGGTTCCTTTTCAAGGGTCACAATAAGTGATCCAGAAAGTTGGTAGGGTACCACCCAAGAAAAGGGTTTCTGTTAGAAAATTTGTGCCTTGATTTCGGCAGTGTCTTGAAACACTAGTGGACACATCAGATTTGATGAATGGTGGTATTCGTCAAATGGATATGGATGCAAGTATCTTTGGTTTTCAATGAAAATAGTCTAATATTAATTATGTTTTTATTTAAGGTCGTTATATAACAAATTGATGCGCGGGAATCAATTGTCAAATAGATTCCATTTCGTGTCTTCCTCCCGTGTCAGCGGAGCGACAATTGCTAGGGAACCAGAGTCAGTAAGAGAGCACTTAGTCGAGAGATTCATCGCAACTAGCAGTATAGAAAGCTTGTATCTTTTGGCGTATAATACAGGGTTAGATTTTCATTCTAAGTTCATTTTAATATTTGTATTTTTTGCATGAAAATTTTCGTCTAAATTGTTGTTTTAATTTATAGATGTCACTGGTTGTTGCTTGCTACCGATCCTATAAAAGAAGTGGTCTATTATCTGAATTTGGTTGGTGGTGATTGGACAAATTATCCGGATATGAAGTTAATGATTGATACGTAAGTGACATTATTCTAAATATTCGTGTGTATTTATATATTTAATTATTTCTGTGACATTGTTCTAAATATATATTTTTATTTTGTTAGCGCAATACAAGTATTCCGATGTCAAAGAGAAGCTCGGGTACCACGGTCTAAATCAAACAACATTAATTGGATCAAAGTGCCGATATATAAATTTCCACAATTTTGCTTGTAATATTTATGCTACTTGATAAAACAAGACAACTATATATTCTTATTTGTTTTTCTATGTATTGTCCTCAACAACAAAACGACATAGATTGCGGATAATTTATTTTGAAGTTTATCAAAGAAATCCTTCAAATGAATCAAATAGAGATTCCAATCACGGTATGGATTTATAGCTTAGGATTTGTTTTATTATTTAACGGATATTTCATATAATTTATTATTTTTAACTAAATCATGCATATTATTTGTTTTGTTATGTAGTATTTCGATGAACACAAGTGTGCATATTACACGAAACAATATTTTATTGAGCAAAGAATCCTATAAGGTATGAATACATTATTGTGTGAAAATGGTTATGAATACATTATTGTGTGAATACAATAGTGACCTTATGTTCATATCTTGCAGGATCAGGACCTTGAATATATAATTGACCGTGTTTTGTTCATACATTAGGACTGATTTAGTTATTGTTATAGTTGATTTTGTTAGGGTTGACTTTGGTAATGTTAAAAATATGTGAATTGAATTACAATGGTGTATATATATATATATATATATATATATATATATATATATATATATATATTGGATAACAATGATATATAACGTTATTTGTATATAATCTCTTTGTTGAAATAATGGGATTAGGATTGTAAGTTACTGGTTTATGAATTATAGGTATATGAATTACAGGTTTATAAGTTACAGGTTTATGAAATAATGCTGCAAAAAATGCAGGTTTAAAAATTATATAAACTTTTGGTTTTATAAAACCCTAAGGCGCTTTTTGAAAAGCGCCTTAGCCACCTATGAAAGCGCTTTTTGAGTAGGCCTAAGGCAACACTGTTTATCAAAAAGCGCTTTTGTAGGTGGCCAAAGGCAGCGCTTTTACTAAAAAAGCGCTTTCTTAGGGTGCCTACAGAAAGCATAAAAGACATTCTAAAGTAGGACTAAGAAATCACTTTTCTAGAAAAAAGCGCTGCTAAAAGTCTACTTATGAAAGCGCTTTTTAGCAGCGCCACCTACGAAAGCGCTTTTAAAGCGCTGCTAAAACCTATAGCAGCGCCACCTACGAAAGCGCTTTTAAAGCCCAAAAAAACGCTTTCATATGTCTTTTATAACGTAGTGCTGGACTGAACCAACATCTAGCCCACATCTATTAAGGCCCAGTCCAATGGACATTAAGGACTTGGAGGCCTATATACCCATAACCGCTAGGGACATCCCCACGTGCACGTTAGGGCCACGTGACCAACGGTTACTTAACTGTCACCACGTCCTCTGAGAATAACGGGTCAACCGCCCCTTATATCTCGGAGCTGTAACTAGGGAGAAGGCCACGTCCTAGACTTCTTGCCCACGTAAGCCCTGGCAGTCCCTTAGTGGGCCTCGCTGAAGCAGCCGACTAACTGGACACGAGAGGGTCAGATATTATTTAATTCACTCAACTTTTCTACTTGATTTCTCCTCTCGTTGTTTCTCACTTTGGCATCAGAGTAACTTGCAGGTACCCCCATCTATCTCCAACCATGACAGCAGCTTGGACCATCGACGATCCTCCTGATCAGGTACGATCAATGGCGCCTTCTGTAGGAGAATTTGTTTCCCCGTATCTTTTCTTCAAAGAACCAAAACAAACTCTTCTTTATCATCATGGCCGACCAAGCAGATAACGCTAATCAGAACAGTCTCTTCGCCGACCAGGCCAACGCCAACAACAATAACAACGTCCCTGAAACTGATCCAAGGGACGGTCGAACAGCCTCTTCCTCGACATGCTCCCATAGGGGCGGCTCACACCACTAACAAGTCCACAAGCTGTCCTTGTTTCAAGAAATCCAGGCCCCGGTGAACGTTGATCCCACCACCTCCAGGCTCTTCGCGGCCATCAATCAGACGAACCTCATGTTGTTCACCCAAGGGGGGCGTCTCAACATGCTGGAAACCTCATGCCGCTCGCCGAGGAGATACCGAAGGCCAGACTCCTTGTCCACTCCCCGAGAAGACATCGCTCCCATACTCCCCTACAGAGGACTAGGAGGGGGAGACTCCTAGCCCGAACCGTCGATCGAAGGGCCGGGGACTTGTCCCCGAGAGAAATCCTGCTGAACATCCCGCCAAGAAGTGAGCCCTTTCCCCTCCCCGTAGAGATCGCAGAGCGGAAGAGCTGAAGAAGAACTACGACGGAAATCCTCGAACAGAGGAACCCTCCAAGAAATATTGCCACCACCATCGCTCCCCATCCCGCTCCCCCGAGCGAAGCGACGAAGAAGACCCCCGCGGTCCCTTATCCGCTGGTATTATGGAGGTCCTCATCCCTAGGGGCATGGAGAAACCTCCCTAATTCACTAGCTACGTTGGAATGGACGACCCCATCGACCACATCAACGGATTTGAAGCAATGCTTCACTATCTCAACGTCGGAGGACCGATCAAGTGCAAGTTGTTCCTCACCACATTGAGGAAGACAACCATGGATTGGTATAAAGGCCTGCCCCCCGGGTCTATCCACTCTTGGAGGTATTTGAAAGCCCAATTTACCAACACATTCACTGCCTCCCGCCGACACCCTAAGACTAAAGCCTCCCTCGAGGCCATCATCCAGAAGAGCGACGAGGCTCTTCGCGAATACATCTACCGCTTCAACAGAGAAGCAATTCAGGTCCCCTATGATGATCACATGAAGATATACTTGTGGGAGAGAGGAATCCTCCCCGGCAGAGACTTCAGGGAAGCGGTCGGCATCGAGCCCAACGCAACCTTCGATGCCCTCCTTGACAAAGCCTGTGCGTACATCACATACGAGGAAAAATAGGCAGCCAATCAGGCTAGGGAGTCGAGGAACCGCGAATCAACCAATTCTGCCCGACATGTCAACCTCAGACAACGAGAAGCAGGATCCTCCCGGCGCTTTGGTGAAAAGAGGAGGGAGGAGAAGCCTTAGAGGTCCGCGAGCATCGCAGCCCTGCCGAGCGCTTTACAAAATACACCCTGCTGGCGACCTCCCGTGAGCGGATCTTGCCCGAATGTTCGGCCGCAGAATTGAAAGACGGAGGGGTCAGACGCCCAAAGCCTACACCCCCTAAGCCTGGGGATGACAGGACGAAATATTTCAGTACCACCGGAGCCACTGTCATCATACCGAGGATTGTGTCCATGCAATTGAGATGCTAATCAAGGGCGGAAGACTCAGGCAATACAAGAGACTCGAGATGTCTCGAGAGACCAGGGAAGTCAAATAGGTCGACGATGAGACCAGGCCACAGGGGGATGCAGGCCCCTTTTAGATCGCCTACTCGGTAACCAGACCCGAGGACTTCAAAGTCCCGAAAACCATGCACGAGGACCTTTCCCTATTCACCCACAGTTGGTGGGAGAGGTTCCCCACGGCCATGGTCATATCCGAAGGGGGGGACAACAAATTATTTGTCAAATATGCTAAAAGGAAGTTCGACGAGTTGATCGAAAAGGCCTCCTTCAACGAGGTTTCCCTCGAGCAATTCTGTGAAAGGTCCGAGCCAATCACCTTCTATCTCGAAGAGCTCCCTTGTGGTGCGCCGAACTCCCACATTCCCCTCCTCATCAAGGCAAAAATGAAGAATTTTGAGGTGCATCAAATCTTGGTCGACGGGGGCAGCTTTGTGGACGTGATGTACACTGACCGCTTCTGCACCATCCAACTCGACGAATCCCACATGTCACCATATGTGGGATTCGGCCTGCAATGATTCAACGGTTCAACCTCTTAACCGTGGGGCTACGTCGAGCTCTTGTCACCTTCGGCGAGGATGTCGCATCTCGATAGATCAAGGTGCGCTTCTTGGTGGTAGACTACCACTCGCTATACAACGCGATTCTTGGAATAACCACTATGGCCGAGCTCAACTCCGTACCCTCGACCGTCCACCTCAAAATGAAATTCTACACCAAGAGAGGACGCGTGGCCACCATCTGTGGAGATATCAAAGCAGCCAGAAGGTGCCACAACGTCGCCGCCATGGGACAGACCCTGGTGGACCCGAGAGCCCAGCAGGTCAAAAGGCGGGACGGGCAGGACAACCCCTGCGTCGAGCCTCCCCAGATCGAAGAGCCCCAAGGTCCCAAGGTAGACTCGGTGGACCTCGACACCCGATTTGTGAAGGAAGAGGTCGAAGGGAAGAACTGATACCAGGATCCACTCCACCCAATCCCAGACGGCGAGTTCGAGCTCGTTCCTCTCGGCGAGGACCCCAACAAGTGTGTGAAGATCGGAGTACGACTCCCCGACCTAGCCAAGAAGCAGCTCAAAACTTGCCTCATAGATAACTCATATCTGTTCGCCTGGAGCGCCGTGGAGATACCCGGACTCTACCCTGAGGTCGCCTTCCACCAGCTAGCCATAGTTCAGTCCGCTAAGGCCATAGTACAACGTAGACGTAGGTCGTTTCCTGAAAAATCGGAGGCTGCTGAAAAAGCTGCAAAAGACCTCATAGAGGAAAATTTTATTTCCGAGGTCAAGTATTCAAGTTGGCTCTCCAATGTTGTACTTGTCAAAAAATCTAATGGAAAATGGACGATTTATGTTAATTATACCGATCTTAACCGGGCATGTCCTAAAGATGCTTTTCCTTGACCTAATATTGATATGCTGGTCGACAACTCGGCTGGCTATAAACTGTTCTCTTTTATGGATGCGTATTCAGGTTACAACCAAATACCAATGGCGATGGCCGACAAACACTGCACGACTTTCATGACAGGCTCAGGCAACTATTACTACAACGTAATGTCGTTTGAGATGAAGAACGCGGGCGCCACATACCAGAGGATGATGAATAAAGTCTTCCGAGATGAAATTGGGGACATGCTCGAAGTTTACATGGACGACATGATTATCAAATCTCGGGAAGAGACCAATCACGCTGCGCATCTAAAGAAAGTGTTCGACCAGGACCGACGATGTCACATGAGGTTCAACCTAGAGAAGTACACCTTCGGAGTCAAGGTCGAAAAATTCCTAGGATTCTACCTATCCGAGCGCAGAATTGAGGTAAACCCCAATAAACGTCGGGAGTTCTTCGAGTTGCCCACACCTAGTTCCAAAAAATCCATCCAAATCTTGAACGACATGCTCATGTCGCTTTCCCGTTTCGTCGCCAAATCCGCTTAACACGCACTTCCATTTTTCAAACTTTTATCGAAGGGTCTAACCTTTGAATGGAACGAGGAGTGCGAACAAGCTTTCCTCCACCTCAAAAGGGATCTCTCTCAACCACCAGTGTTATCACGACCACAAAATAGGGAAACCATATTCCTGTACTTGGCAGTCTCAAATGAGGCCGTGAGGGCGGTCCTCATCCGCGAGACATAAGAAGGGCAGAAGCCCGTCTACTTCACAAGCAAGGATTTGCAGGGACCCGAAACTAGATATCAGTAGATTGAAATGGTCGCCTTAGCCCTCGTCATCATGGAGAGAAGGCTTCGGTACTACTTCCTTGCCCATACCATTATTGTAAGGACCGAGCAGCCTATAAAGCAACTCTTAGCCCGACCGGACATGGTTGGGATGCTCTAATGGCCCCTCGAGCTCTCAGAATTTGACATCCATTACGAGGGCAAGAACGCTCTGAAAGCACAAGAACTGGCTGACTTCATCGTCGAAATGACTGCCCATGAACTATCTCTAAGCGGAGACAAAAGATGGACTATTTTCGTCAACGGAGCATCAAACTCGACAAGAAGTGGGGCGGGAATCCTCCTTGAAAACGAGGAGGGAGTTGTCATCGAACATTCTATTACCCTCAGCTTCCCAACGTCGAACAATCAAGATGAGTACGAAGAATTACTCGCCGGACTAAGGATAACCTAAGATCTAGGCGCACGAGAGATCTAGATATTTACAGACTCCCAGCTCGTCGCATCGAAGGTTTTCGTAGAATATCAGACGAAAAACGATAATCTCATTGAGTATCTCAACCTCGTAAAGGAAAAAATGAAGAGCTTCGACAAGGCAGAAATCAAACACGTTCCCCGAGAGCAAAACACTTATCTTGTCAAAGCTTGCAAGCACCAAAAAGAAAGGTGGAAACAAATCTATAATCCAAGAATCCCTTTCCTGACCGAGCATCGAGAGGCCCCCTCCAATGCTCGACGTACACGCCATTGGGGACGCAGACTGCTGGATGACCCTAGTATTCAACTACTTGACCAAGAGAGAACTACTCGCTGACAAGAAGGAAACCGCCTCTACCAAACACCGAACATGTTCATATGTCGTCCTCGAGCAACGCTTGTATCGACGAGGGTTCTCGATCCCCCTCCTAAAATGCATCGAGGAGTCCAAAGTATCCGACGTATTGCATGAGATACACGAGGGCATCAATGCCCAAAACTTTGGCGGACAATCAATCGCCCGAAAAGCATTGCGGACATGATACTATTGGCCCATTAGGCAACAAGACGTTAAGGAACATGTAAAAAAATGCGACAAGTGCCAGCGCCACGGGGACATGCATGTAGCTCCACCCCACGAGCTCACCACCCTCACATCCCCGTGGCCTTTCAATTTGTGGGGAATGGACATCCTCGGGCCCTTCACGCAAGGCTCCTACCAAAATAAATACCTCATCGTGGCCGTCGACTACTTCACAAAGTGGATAGAGGCCGAAGTCCTCGCCAATATCACCTCCTTTAACATCCTCTGTTTCTACAAATGAAACATTCTTGCTCGCTTCGGCATCCCTCAAGCACTCGTAATGGACAGCGAGATATAGTTTACCGACCAGAGTTTTCGAAGTTTCGTTGCAAGGTTGGGTACAAAGCAACACTCCACCTCAGTTGAGCATCCCCAGACCAACGACCAAGCCTAAGCCGCCAACAGGGTCCTCTTACAAGGACTCAAACGGCGACTGGGTGACGCCAAAAAGAGATGGGTCGAGGAACTATATAGTGTGTTGTGGGCCTATCGTACAACCTCTCGTTCGACCATCGGAGAGTCTCCTTTTCCGACTATGTACGGAATGGAAGTGGTCATCCCTGTGGAAATCAGGGAACCATCGCGACGCACCGAATTCCCTTTGGATGAGGAGACGAATGACAAAGCACTACGCGAGGAGCTGAACTTGGTCGACGAGATCCGCGCAGGGGTAGCTCTCTGAGAGGCCCGACTGAAACATCAAATTACTTTGCGCCACGACACTAAAGTCATCAAGCGAGAGTTTGAAGTCGACAACTTGGTCCTATGGAGGAATCAAAAGGAATCATGTGAGGGGAAGTTGGCCGCCAATTGGGAGGGCCCTACCGCGTCCGTGGCAAAACGGGCACAATGCGTATTATTTAGAAAATCGAACTGGAGTACAACTCCCTCAACCTTGGAACACTACGAAGCTAAAGCAATACTACAGTTAAGTCCCACAACTCTTGCCCGGGAACTTAGAAGTCAACGAGTTACCTCCACCAGCGGGAGTCGCTCGACCTAGGGTCGTAGGATGGTACTAGTGTGCACCCAAACTTCACAGATAGATGGTTCCTTGTAAGTCCTTGAGTAGAGCCTCTTCACGACACGTAAAACTTGAACAAGCTCCACGGACGATGAAGTACCTTGCGTTAGGACGTCCAGCTTGCAACGAATAGTTCACACCCCGAGGCCAGAGTCCCAAACGCGACTATGGCCTCCTTTGACAGCCTCTGAGGCCGCCCTTTCGATATGTGTGCTAAGAACAATAACAAGGTCGAGCAGATAAAATAACAGACAACAACATATGAAGTGACAAAACATGTCGAGCATGTGAAACAACAACAAATATTAATAAAGTCGACCACTGAGGCCGACACAATATTACAAAACAGGCTCATAGGCGAAAAACTAAATGTGTAGGGAATTGGCCCAATATAATCCAAATCAAATAAAATGGCACATAGGTCAAACATAACAAGGACACACAGTTCCAACAAAATGCCAAAGACACACTTCTAGACCTCGGGCGGAGGCTTGATCGTCCCATCGACCACTCGGTGGAAAGGACCAATCCCCATGGTCACTAGATCGACCCCGTCGTTGACCACCTGTATTTGGAGTATGATTTGGTCAAAATGAAAGTTGAGCGCCTCCACAGTGTCGTCTTCAAGCACCCGAATCCTGCCAACCACATCACTCCTTGAAGAGAGAGCTTGCTCGTCGGAAGATTCCTCCTTAGCCGGCGCCACCAACTCCTCGAGGTCTTTCACGTGGGTAGTCAACTGCTTGTTCTTCGTCGTTAAGGGGTCCACCTGTAACCTCAACTCGTTCAGCTGCTTGGCCAGTTGAACATGCCTATCGTGCTACCCCCGAAGCTTCAGAACTTCATTTTGGTATTCATTGTTCTGAGTCTCTAACTCGTATATCTGGGAACGAGCCTGGTCGAGTAGCTTTTGAAGAGGTGGCATCATCGTTCATTGTCAACACCGTCTCGAGCACCTTCATAATGGCTGCAACATTGTTGTTTAGGTCTTGTTTCCTGGTCCTCTTATCGGTCGAGATGATGGTCTCCCTTTTAGCCTCCCGCACCCCTAGGGAGTTCTCATTGTCAAACATGTTCTGATTCCCATAGTAGGGGGAAGCACGAAAGTCTCCCCGATCTCTAGTAATGTCCCTAGAACTTCTCGCTCAGTGCGCTCTCCACGCCTCCTCTTTTAAGGCTGATCAGGAGATAACCCCGACTTTGTCCGAGGAGAGGGAGTGGGTACGTCCACATGGTTCTCCATCTTTGCTCGTCCATGCAGTTCGACAAAACGATCTTTGGCTGGGCCACAAGAAGCTTTCTGCCTTAATTTCAACATACGTTCCTCGAAAGCCGGTATGCGAGCTGCAAACAAAAAGAGCAAAAGTTAGAAACCAATTGCAAACAAAAAGAGCAAAAGTTAGAAGCAAGGCGGGCACCAAGGGTCCGCGAGGAGGTTACCTAGAAGGGCCAACTCCCCCTCGTCATATTGAAGGTCCATAAGGGCCTTAGTGTTCATAAAATGATGAGCCACCTCGATATCCCCACGAGCATTCAAGAGTACATTACCCTTCCGATCCACGTAGATGGCTGGGGTAAAGCTTTTAACGTATGTCTCCACCTTCTCGTACGAGAGCTGATCCTGCGCATATAATCGCTCGTGCTTCACGGAATAAAAGTCAGCTCCCTTGTCATAGTGTTTTTTCTCCCACTCCAACGGAAATCGTGCTTTCAACCTTTCGACCTCATTTCCCTACTCGTCAACTTCCACATACCTAGTAAAGAGTGTGTCGTTGGTATCCCTCGTGAGAGGCTTCACCACGTAGAAAAGCTTTAAAATCTCGGACAAATTCCATGTAAGGTCAGAATAGCTTCCTCGACTATTTAAAGGACACCCAAGCCTGAAGTTAGCCGACAGTCTGCCGCTGGAGGTGAAAAATTGGAAGAAGAGGGGCAGAGTGGCCCCGATGTTAAGGTATCGACATACCGACTCGAAGACCCTCATGAAAGCCAGAGCGTTCGGATGAAGTTGCAAGGGGGGAAATCTAGCCATGTAAAGACCCCGACCTGGAAGCTTGTGAACGGTAGGTGCATCCCCGCCTCTCGAAAGGAAAATTAGTATATAGGAAACCGCGTCGAGGCATAAGCGGAGCAGATCCTCCTAGACTAACCGGGGATTTGGACGACCCACGAAGGATCTGTTCCCTCCTCCAAATCCTCAACTACGTTAAAAGTTGAGCTGGGGACAATGGCAAACTCTGACTTGTCACCTTTGGATTCGGGTGTAATCCACGAGAAATTCGCGGCACGCCGAGTATGTGGCAGACTGCTTGAGCCTTCGCCACCCGTACCCTCAACTAGTCGGGCCACAGTACCTGAAAAGCAGAGAAAGGAAAGTGAAGTCGACATCATCAAATCCACCCTTCCACCGCAAGTCAAGTGAAAGGGCGAGATGCTCAGCGTGACGAACTCCACAAGGGAATACCCGCAACTCAAACCCTATAGCTCATGAAGTCGATCAACCTGCCCAATGAAACATCCAACTTAGGGATCACATTCACTGCGGGGTCCAGTGATACCCGCAACATTCACGGTCTCCCTTGAAAACTTAAGCATTTTCCCCGCAAAAATTAAGTTGTTTCCCGCGGCCGTCATCTATCTCTTCGAGGTATTCTCACAAATGCCCGCGATAGTCACATGTGTGTTCGGGGGATTCATGGACCTCCCCGTAAAACTCTTATATCTTCTCGGGGGATTCATGAGCTCCCTCGCGAGATTCATATATCTCCCCGAGAGATTCACAACCACCCCAGCGATGTTCACGAATCTCCCTGACATATTCATCCCAAAAACAAATATCCCTGACACATTCATCCCAAAAATCCCAGATTTATGAAGAAAACATGAAGAATTCGAGAAAGGCTTACCTGTACCATCGGGACTTTGAGACATTCTTGAAAACACTTTGAAGATTCTTGGAGCTTCGTGCAGAGAATTCTAAGATGGATTGGATGAAGAATAAGTCAAATGAAACGCTAAAATCCTTTTATAACCAAATTTTCCTAGGCATACAAAGAGTCACGCCCAATGGAGACCTTTACACTTCCCCATATTGGAGGGACAATCTGAACGACGACATGTGCCTGTTGCACCCCAAAATTTGCCCTCCTATCTCGATTTTATCTGGTTTAGGCTTCGCGTTTATCATAACACTCACATGCATTCATACCATTGGTTCTATGGTTACGGGTTGGAGTTGACTCCCAAAGATTTTCCGTTGAGCAGAAAAAGACATGGTGCTTTCAACCAATCTAGGCTATTTGAAAACGACAAGATTTAATAATGAATCTTTTCTTTTCTTATCTTTCGGCTTTTGGGCTTGATTTTCGATTTTTGAAATGAGTGGTCTCTTTCTTGATGGAACTATGGAAGCTTTGTTATATTGAATATCATTACCTCCTGATTCAAAAGATCAATTCATCACGAGTTTAGGGTTTGCTGGTGGTTCGAGATTTTACTCTGCAAAGCCTGGTGCCTTGATTTCTTCTGGTTATTTAGTTCATTGTTCAAGAAGTAAGAGGGTGGATTATGATTATCTGATTATTGATCAACAATTCAAGTTCTTGTGCATTTGGCTTGCTCGTCAACTTTGTTCGTTCTTAGCAAGAGTTGATGTATGGCATGTGCGAAAATACTCATCTAGAGGGCTTGTTTATAAGATTTAAGAATGTCAAGTTGCCACATGTTTAGATCTTTTCTAGTCGCGTTCATCGCTCACGAGATTCAAGGAATTCATTGAAAAATTAGAAGTTTCTTTATGAATTTCGTTTGGTTTCAAATCTTTCTCTACTACCGAATATGTTTCGATTTGCAAATGCGGTGATAATCCCATTAATTTCAAGTGGAATCTATCGCTTAATTCTTAAAGAATCATGAAATCGTCAAGTTGACTAAGGTTTTGAATCAAGAACTTTATTTGAAACTTAGAGTTTCGATTTTTGTTTCAAGTGGCAAAGGGCTCGGAATTTCTACATGAACGGATAAACACGAAAGCTTTATGGCCGGGAAATTCAAAGGAATTCAAGTATTGCTTAAATCTGAGTCATCAAACCGTCTTTGCATTAAGAGTTTAATTCTCAAGTTTCACATACTAGAGGATTCAAGTTCTGAAAATACAACAACCATGTTACTACTCGTTTGATTCAAGACTACGAATTGGGGTTATGGATTGATTTGGAATTGGCGCATTTTTTTTAATCAACATTTCGACATGGTTTGTTTTAACCAAATTAATTTTGGTTCATGACAAATTTTTGGAATATTTGTTTCACAACGGATTCCCAACTTTCATCTATAATTGCTATAACGATGAAGATCGCATTAGTAGTATTTAAAGATCTAAAACTAAGAATTCAAGTTGATACATAATTCTCGAATTTTGTGTTCGTGAAATTTCAAGAGTTTCAAAATTACTCCAAGGTTTTATTTGTACAAGAATACAAGAACAATTCAGGATACATGTATTACAATTCATCAAATCTTAAAATACAAGTTACAAAGTTCCTATTGAATACTAGTGTGTTCTAAACTATTTGTGAATCCTCCAAGCTGCAAGTTTATCTATGGATATGTTCTTGACTTTGTTCTCAAGCTTTCCATTCCTCCAAGCTTTCCTTCATCATTTTTCCGAGCTCGTAGTGGTACTCACATTCATGAAACAACAAAAAGAAGCAGTTAGTAATAACGGACAGCAAACAAAGTTTCAAAACAGTTTCTTATCTCATCATTAGGGAGTATTGTTTGGGATCAGTTTATGTCAAAGGTTTGTTTATCATTCATGTTAAAGACCCTTTTCCTTTTGCAAATCACAACAACTATGTGTTGTTGGTTCACAAATGGGGGGTGTGGTTCAGACACCATCATCACCACTACTGCAACAAGTACAACCTAATCAGAAAGCAAAAATATGGCAGCCCAATACCTCAAACAGCCAGCATAACAGAAAACAATAACAGCCCATTTAATCAATATTGCTAAATCCAGTACAAGAACAAGGCTGGCATACAGATACTGACCCAACAGACCAAAAACATAACACCAAAGCCCATGTTTCGTTTTTCTCAAGCAGCCCTTGTTTTCAAAACATTTCATCAGAGTAAAAACCCTAACTCAGACAATATAAAAGCAGTGAATGCACAGTAATCAAGGAGGCAGCCACTATTGATTTTCAAAAACCCTAACAGAACATATTCAAACAATAACCGAACCATAAACTCAGAACATACCCAGAACAATGTTCATCATAAACTCAAAAACATACAAGAACAGCCATTCAAAACCCAGAATATAGCAACCAAACTGCATATCAAACCCAGAAAGCAAGAACGTTCAAACATAATCATCATTTCCTAAACATACCCCCTTCAGAAATCCGAAAATAGCCACGAGAAAGAAGAAATTTGAAAGGTATTACCGGTTTAGCAGAGGAAGGAGGAGGTTGCGAACACTGTGTCGCCATCCTTCTCCTTTTCTCCCTGTTGTTTTTACATTTTCTGCATCATCACCATCGATGTCATCCCTTAGGGTTGGGTTTCTCATTTCCCCTTTTCCATTCCCAAACCTGTAAACACAAAGGATCAAACGTTTGTTTCAGAAATCAAAGTAATAATAGCAGTGTAATCGAGTGAGAGAGAGAGATTAGATCGCGACGAGGGTTCGAGAGCGGCGACAATGAGAGATTCCGTGAGGACCATCAGAATCGCGGCGATGAGAACGGCGAGAGAGGAACCGGAGAGCGGCGGCGAGACCAGGCGAGAGGGATGAGGGGCGGCCATGTAAGGGTTTGCATGTGATGAGAGTGAGATCGTGAGGAAGGCGAGAGAGATGAGCGAAACAGATGAGAGATCGTGAGATGAGGGATGAGCTTTTGTTTCTTTTTTTTTAATTATGTTAATTAGTTTAAGTAGCAATTAAGTTTTTATTTATTTATTCTGGTGAGTTGTATTTTCTGAAAAGAAAACAAAAAAATATAATTTCAGTATTAATATTAAATATAATTAAGTTTTTTTGTTTAGATAATTAACAGATAAAATAAAAAAAACATTAGCTTAAACACCTTTTTATGTATATATTTTTATGGTTAATGTTTTATTAGTAAATAGGTTAATGTAGTCTTAATAGGATTTTTAGCTTTAGGATGTGTTGTTTAGTTCAGGTGGTGACACTTGTCACCACCGTAATAACTGTTGAAAATGGTGTAGATACACTCATGGTATCCATTTGCACCCTCTGCTGACCATCGGATCTGTCAAAGTCCAGATCCGACGCTCCAGAATGGTGGACCATAGTATGCCTCATGGAAGCACTCATACAAGATCCATGACATTGTTTTGGGCTTGGGCTCGTTCTTTTCATTAAAGCTCCAATCAGACCCATTTCTAACTCTCTCTTTAAATTTATTATTATGCAAGTTTTTTTATATTGATGTATTAAATAATAATTAGTATAAGATAGTTTTTATTTGCTAAATTATCAATTAAATTATTAGTTGATTTTTTATCAAGTAGAAAAAATCTATCCTAATAATTATTTAAATTCTGGTTTGTATTGTGTGTTAATTTATTTTATTATCCGCTTTATTATGTTATTCGCTCGTATTTTTGTTACGCGATTGTACACTCCACTCATTAATTAACATAATAACAACAACGCCTCCGATCTCTCATTATTGGTTACCCACACCAAATTCTCTAAGGGTCTCATGGTTGGGGATGGGCATGGCCATCCTCACGAGGTTAATTAAGGCCCTCGTTGCCTTGATTAATCATAACCCGAAAAACAATTGGTCCACATGCAATCACCATGCACGGGGTCTCATGGTTGGGGATAGGAGCACCTATCCTCACGAGGTTAATCAAGTCCATATACTTGGTTAATCATAACCCGAAATATCATTTCTCTACGTCCATGCGCAATTTTCAAAACACTTTCAAGTCAAAAATAATTAATTGAACTTGTTCTTTCAAAATCAATTTTTCTACAAAAAAAAACATGGTGCTATGGTATTTAAGTAAATCGTTAGAGGATAGCCCGACGATTTAATTAAAATGTAAAATATTTGGGCCATTAGAGGTAACCCAATGACTTAAATACTTTATTCCATACATAATAAAAGTGAACTTTGTTTCACCTCACTATTTTCATAATAAAGATTTTGGATGAGAGATGATCGGTTGACCTCAATCACCAATCTCGAGTTCCTGAACACTGCACCTTGCGGAGAACCCTACAAGAGTTCGGAAGGTAACAACTCATTTGGCTCGAAACCCATACCTTTGAAGGCCTCCCAGTAGAGGACGTCCGCGGAGCTTCCCGAGTCGATTAACACACGCTTAACGCCCCAATCCCGGATCTGCACCTCAATCACCATTGGATCGTTTTCATGTGGAAGAACTTCTTTGGCATCTTCCCGAGAAGGTTACCGGGATCAAACCTCGAGGTTCCAATCTGATACTGCCGGAGCCCGAGCATATCTTTTCTGGTGAACTAGTGGAGCCACCTCCTGCAAATCCCCCAGAGATGGTGTTTAGAGTATGCCGGGTTGACCTTGCTTCTTTCACCTCTTCCACAGCCTTGCCCTTTTTCTTGGACCGGGAATCAGAAACTGGGTCTCGTCGTGGGGATGAATCCCGCTTGCTGGTCCGCCCAGGATCTTCCTTCACATATGTTGATAGTTTTCCTCTTTGAATTAATTTTTCAATCTCCCTCGCAATTATACCTTGGACTACATGGTGTGTCCCTTGAGCGATGAAACTCACACATGCTCTGGATCACTCCCTAAGCAGTGTTTGATCCACTTACTGCTGTAAGGTGGGTGGCGACTTCAAATGGTAGCGTCCCGGAGGATATCTTCCCTTCGGTATTGAGGGGTGTAACGTCTCCTTGGAACAGCCGATCGTGGGCGGAGTCGTGCATCCGGGCTCGTTCACGGGTGGTGGCGTATCCGTGATCGGACTGGTTCGTCACGTCCGTCCCCATCTTTAGAATCTCGAGCTCGCTTTTCCATGTTACTTTCTTCTCCCTTCACGTTCAACGAGTAATGATCTAAATCCATGCTCTTGGCGGGCTTTTGGGCTATGGACTCATTGAGCTATCGGCCTTAAGGCCATGCTGGAACGCAGCCACAAATATCTCCTGATTAGGATGTGAGACCTTGATAGTCTCCTCGTTGAATCTAGCCATGAAGTCCCGGAGAGATTCGGAAGGGCGCTGTTTCACATTGAAGAGGGAGGTATTGGCTACCTTGCGATGACGATTAGCTGAGAACTGCTGAATGATTTTCCGGTTGAAATCCTGGTAGCTCACTACAGACAACCGGGGAAGCCCCATATACCAGCGCAAGGCCGATTCTCTGAAGGTACCGGCCATCAGCTTGCACTTGAGGGAGTCGGTTGCTCCAATAAGTGCCATCGTGTGTTGACGATGATGTGCTCTGGGGTCCGTCTTGCCATCGTATGATGCGATCGAGGGTTTGAAATTATCTAGAACGGCATCCTCCCAGATTGCCTGAGACAAAGGTTGTGGCTCCAGAGGTTCTACTTCTTGATCTTCTGCCTCGTCCAAGCTCTTCAGTTGAAGGGCTTGAACGTTATCCTGAAGTGTTTCGTTATCTTGTGCGGGTCATCGATCATTACCGAGTGAGATCCGGTGGATCTGTTGGTGATACTTGAGACATTGTCGAATGCGTATGTGTGTTTTGCTTGTGCGGCACAGGAATGATTTCAGGGGCCCCGGTGGGCGTAAATGTTCTTGCGGGAAAACCTTATTAAAATGATTTTAGGGATTTGGAAGCTCAAGTGTCGTAACTCAAGTTCCAAGCTTGTGATTGTCTTGCTTATCCATTGGCGAAACCTATTTATATCATTCCTTCCTTGAAGCTATTTCTTTCCTTCCGTGCCTCAGCTCATTAACCATGGCTTTGAAGGCAAGGAGTTAGCTATTACAGCTTGTAATCATTCACTAGTAACGTCTCATAAAGACTCTAGGAACTCTTCATCTTCATAACGTCCATTCAACCGTTCCTCTTTGGAGTACCCGCGAGCTACACCTCGGGCCTAAGCCGTCCTCGTGTCTTTCCCCGAGATCCAAGTCGGACATAGATCTCCTCTTTGATGGTCGAGACCTATCCCGGATCCTTCCATCCAGGCATCCATCTCGGCTGAGGATTTTGTGCATGATCATGTATTGTGTGTTAATTTATTTTATTATCCGCTTTATTATGTTATTCGCTCGTATTTTTCTTACGCGATTGTACACTCCACTCATTAATTAACATAAAAACAACAACGCCTCCGATCTCTCATTATTGGTTACCCACACCAAATTCTCTAAGGGTCTCATGGTTGGGGATGGGCATGGCCATCCTCACGAGGTTAATTAAGGCCCTCGTTGCCTTGATTAATCATAACCCGAAAAAACAATTGGTCCACATACCAATCACCATGCACCAGGGTC
Source organism: Vicia sativa (assembly GCA_021764765.1). Classification (NCBI taxonomy): domain Eukaryota; kingdom Viridiplantae; phylum Streptophyta; class Magnoliopsida; order Fabales; family Fabaceae; genus Vicia; species Vicia sativa. The sequence goes on along the minus strand of CM038795.1, from coordinate 112,624,202 downwards.
TCATGGTTGGAGATAGGAGCACCTATCCTCACGAGGTTAATCAAGTCCATATACTTGGTTAATCATAACCCGAAATATCATTTCTCTCGTCCAGCCGCAATTTTCAAAACACTTTCAAGTCAAAATAATTAATTGAACTTGTTCTTTCAAAATCAATTTTCTACAAAAAAATGGTGCTATGGTATTTAAGTAAATCGTTAGAGGATAGCCCAACGATTTAATTAAAATGTAAATATTTGGGCCATTAGAGGTAACAATGACTTAAATACTTTATTCCATACATAATAAAAGTGAACTTTGTTTCACCTCACTCTTTTCATAATAAAGATTTTGGATGAGAGATGATCGGTTGACCTCATCACCAATCTCGAGTTCATTGAACACACCTCGCCGGAGAACCCTACAAGAGTTCAAGGTAACAACTCATTTGGCTCGAAACCCATACCTTTGAAGGCCTCCCGGTGGGGGCGTCCGCGGAGCTTCAGGTCGATTAACACCGCGCCCCGATCCGGATCACCTCAATCACCATTGGATCGTTTTCATGTGGAAGAACTTCTTTGGCATCTTCCCGAGAAGGTTACCACCGGGATCAAACCTCGAGGTTCCAATCTGAAGTACTGCCGGAGCCCAGCATATCTTTTAATTGAACTAGTGGAGCCACCTCCTGCAAATCCCGAGATGGTGTTTAGAGTATCGGGTTGACCTTGCTTCCTTCACCTCTTCCCGCCTTGCCCTTTTCTTGGACCGGGTTAGCAAAGGTCTCGTCGTGGGGATGAATCCGCTTTGGTCCGCCCAGGATCTTCCTTCACATATGTTGATAGTTTTCCTCTTTGAATTAATTTTTCAATCTCCCTCCATAATTGTACTCGGGACTACGTGGTGTGTCCCTTGAGACGATGAAACTCACCATGCTCCTAGATCACTCCCTAGAGCAGTGTTTACGGTCCACTACTGCTGTAAGGTGGGTGGCGACTTCAAATGGCCGGCGTCCGGAGGATATCTTCCCTTCGGTATTGAGGGTGTAGCGTCTCCTTGGAACGAAAGCCGATCGTGGGCCGGAGGTCGTCATCCGGAGCTCGTTCACGGGTGGTGGCGATATCCGTGATCGGACTCGTTAAATCACGTCCGTCCCCATCTTTAGAATCTCGAGCTCGCTTTTCCATGTTACTTTCTTCTCCCTTCACGTAGCTTTCGGCCAGTAATGATCTAAATCCATGCTCTTGGCGGGCTTTTGGGCTAAGGACTCATTGAGCTCGGCCTTAAGGCCATGGAACGCAGCCACAAATATCTCGATTAGGATGTGAGACCTTGATAGTCTCCTCGTTGAATCTAGCCATGAAGTCCGGAGAGATTCGGAAGGCTTTCATTGAAGAGGAGGTATTGGCTACCTGCGATGACGATTAGTGAGCTGCTGAATGATTTTCCGGTTGAAATCACGGTAGCTCCTCTGACAACAAGAAGCCCATATAGTAAGGCCGATTCTGCGAAGGTGCGGCCATCGGCTTGCACGAGGGTGTCGGTTGCTCAATAAGTGCCATCGTGTTGTTATGGCGATGATGTGCTCCTGAGGTCCGTCTTGCCATCGTATGATGCCGATCTGGGGTTTGAAATTATCTGGAGCATCCTCCCGGTTGCTGAGACAAAGGTTGTGGCTCGGAGGTTCTACTTCTTGATCTTACGCCTCGCCCAAGCTCTTGATTGAAGGGCTTGAGCGTTATCTGAAGTGTTTCGTTATCTTGTGCAGTCATCGATCATTACCGACAAGAGTGAGATCCGGTGGATCTGTTGGTGATCTTGAGACATTGTCGTCTGTATGTGTGTTTTGCTTGTGCGGCTGTGAATGATTTCACGAGGCCCCACGGTGGCGTAAATGTTCTTGCGGAAAAACCTTATTAAAATGATTTTAGGGATTTGGAAGCTCAAGTGTCGTAACTCAAGTTCAAGCTTGTGATTGTCTTGCTTATCCATTGGCGAAACCTATTTATATCATTCCTTCCTTGAAGCTATTTCTTTCCTTCGTAAGCCTCAGCTCATTAACCATGGCTTTGAAGGCAAGGTTATTTATTCGACTTGTAATCATTCACTAGTAACGTCTCATAAAGACTCTAGGAACTCTTCATCTTCATAACGTCCATTCAACCGTTCCTACTGGAGTACCTGCCGAGCTACACCTCGGGCCTAAGCCGTCCTCGTGTCTTTCCCCGAGATCCAAGTCGGACATAGATCTCCTCTTTGATGGTCGAGACCTATTCCGGATCCTTCCATCCAGGCATCCATCTCGGCTGAGGATTTTGTGCATGATCATGTATTGTGTGTTAATTTATTTTATTATCCGCTTTATTATGTTATTCGCTCGTATTTTTGTTACGCGATTGTACACTCCACTCATTAATTAACATAAAAACAACAACGCCTCCGATCTCTCATTATTGGTTACCCACACCAAATTCTCTAAGGGTCTCATGGTTGGGGATGGGCATGGCCATCCTCACGAGGTTAATTAAGGCCCTCGTTGCCTTGATTAATCATAACCCGAAAAAACAATTGGTCCACATACCAATCACCATGCACCAGGGTCTCATGGTTGGAGATAGGAGCACCTATCCTCACGAGGTTAATCAAGTCCATATACTTGGTTAATCATAACCCGAAATATCATTTCTCTCGTCCAGCAATTTTCAAAACACTTTCAAGTCAAAAATAATTAATTGAACTTGTTCTTTCAAAAATCAATTTTTCTACAAAAAAAAAATGGTGCTATGGTATTTAAGTAAATCGTTAGAGGATAGCCCAACGATTTAATTAAAATGTAAAATATTGGGCCATTAGAGGTAACGTGACTTAAATACTTTATTCCATACATAATAAAAGTGAACTTTGTTTCACCTCACTCTTTTCATAATAAAGATTTTGGATGAGAGATGATCGGTTGACCTCAATCACCAATCTCGAGTTCCGCTGAACCTGCACCTGCTCGCCGGAGAACCCTACAAGAGTTCCGCTGAAAGGTAACAACTCATTTGGCTCGAAACCCATACCTTTGAAGGCCTCCCGTGGAGGCGTCCGCGGAGCTTCAGGTCGATTAACACATGCGCCCCAATCCCGGATCTGCACCTCAATCACCATTGGATCGTTTTCATGTGGAAGAACTTCTTTGGCATCTTCCCCCGAGAAGGTTACCACCCCGGGATCAAACCTCGAGGTTCCAATGAAGTACCGGGGCCCGGCATATCTTTTACTGAACTAGTGGAGCCACCTCCTGCAAATCCCCCAGAGATGGTGTTTAGAGTATGCCGGGTTGACCTTGCTTCCTTCACCTCTTCCACAACCTTGCCCTTTTTCTTGGACCGGGAATCAGAAACCGGGTCTCGTCGTGGGGATGAATCCCGCTTGCTGGTCCGCCCAGGATCTTCCTTCACATATGTTGATAGTTTTCCTCTTTGAATTAATTTTTCAATCTCCCTCCGCAATTGTACGCAGGACTCTGTGGTGTGTCCCTTCAGACGATGAAACTCACACCATGCTCCTGGATCACTCCCTAGAACAGTGTTTACAGTCCACTTACTGCTGTAGGTGGGTGGCGACTTCAAATGGCGTCCGGAGGATATCTTCCCTACGGTATTGAGGGTGTAGCGTCTCCTTGGAACCGAAAGCCGATCGTGGACGCGGAGGTCGTCTGTCCCGGGCTCGTTCACGGGTGGTGGCAGTATCCCGTGATCGGACTCGTTCGTCACGTCCCGTCCCCCTGTCTTTAGAATCTCGAGCTCGCTTTTCCATGTTACTTTCTTCTCCCTTCACGTAGCACTCAGCACGAGTAATGATCTCGTCCATGCTCTTGGCGGGCTTTTGGGCTAAGGACTCATTGGTATGCGGCCTTAAGGCCATCTTTGGAGCAGCGACCAAAATATCTCTGATTAGGATGTGAGACCTTGATAGTCTCCTCGTTGAATCTAGCCATGAAGTCCGAGATATTCGGAAGGGCGCTGTTTCACATTGAAGAGGGAGGTATTGGCTACCTTGCGATGACGATTAGGCGAGCTGCTGAATGATTTTCGGTTGAAATCTGGTAGCTCACTACGGACAAGGAAGCCCCATATACCGGTAAAGGCCGATTCTACGAAGAGTCGGCCATCGGCTTGCACTTGAGGGAGTCGGTTGCTCAATAAGTGCCATCGTGTTGTTATGATGATGTGCTCTGGGGTCCGTCTTGCCATCGTATGATGCCGATGCGAGGGGTTTGAAATTATACGGGCAGCATCCTCCCAGTTACACGAGACAAAGGTTGTGGCTCGGAGGTTCTACTTCTTGATCTTACGCCTCGTCAAGCTCTTGGTTGAAGGGCTTGAGCGTTATCTGAAGTGTTTCGTTATCTTGGGTCATCGATCATTACCGACAAGCGAGTGAGATCCGGTGGATCTGTTGGTGATCTTGAGACATTGTAAATGCATATGTGTTTTTGCTTGTGCGGCACGGGAATGATTTCACGAGGCCCCACGGTGGGCGCCAATGTTCTTGCGGGAAAAACCTTATTAAAATGATTTTAGGGATTTGGAAGCTCAAGTGTCGTAACTCAAGTTCCAAGCTTGTGATTGTCTTGCTTATCCATTGGAAACCCTATTTATATCATTCCTTCCTTGAAGCTATTTCTTTCCTTCCGTGGCCTCAGCTCATTAACCATGGCTTTGAAGGCAGGGTTAGCTATTACACTTGTAATCATTCACTAGTAACGTCTCATAAAGACTCAAGGAACTCTTCATCTTCATAACGTCCATTCAACCGTTCCTCTTACTGTGAGCTACACCTCGGGCCTAAGCCGATCCTCGTGTCTTTCCCGAGATCCAAGTCGGACATAGATCTCCTCTTTGATGGTCGAGACCTATCCGGATCCTTCCATCCAGGCATCCATCTCGGCTGAGGATTTTGTGCATGATCATGTATTGTGTGTTAATTTATTTTATTATCCGCTTTATTATGTTATTCGCTCGTATTTTTGTTACGCGATTGTACACTCCACTCATTAATTAACATAAAAACAACAACGCCTCCGATCTCTCATTATTGGTTACCCACACCAAATTCTCTAAGGGTCTCATGGTTGGGGATGGGCATGGCCATCCTCACGAGGTTAATTAAGGCCCTCGTTGCCTTGATTAATCATAACCCGAAAAAACAATTGGTCCACATACCAATCACCATGCACCAGGGTCTCATGGTTGGGGATAGGAGCACCTATCCTCACGAGGTTAATCAAGTCCATATACTTGGTTAATCATAACCCGAAATATCATTTCTCTCGTCCAGCGCAATTTTCAAAACACTTTCAAGTCAAAAATAATTAATTGAACTTGTTCTTTCAAAAATCAATTTTTCTACAAAAAAAAAATGGTGCTATGGTATTTAAGTAAATCGTTAGAGGATAGCCCGACGATTTAATTAAAATGTAAAGTATTTGGGCCATTAGAGGTAACGATGACTTAAATACTTTATTCCATACAATAAAAGTGAACTTTGTTTCACCTCACTCTTTTCATAATAAAGATTTTGGATGAGAGATGATCGGTTGACCTCAATCACCAATCTCGAGTTCCGTTGAACCTGCACCTGCTCGCGGGAGAACCCTACAAGAGTTCATGAAGGTAACAACTCATTTGGCTCGAAACCCATACCTTTGAAGGCCTCCCGGTGGGGGCGTCCGCGGAGCTTCCCGGGTCGATTAACACACGCTTAACGCCCCAATCCGGATCTGCACCTCAATCACCATTGGATCGTTTTCATGTGGAAGAACTTCTTTGGCATCTTCCCCCGAGAAGGTTACCACCCCGGGATCAAACCTCGAGGTTCAATCTAAGTACACGGGCCCGAGCATATCTTTTTCTGGCTGAACTAGTGGAGCCACCTCCTGCAAATCCCCCAGAGATGGTGTTTAGAGTATGCCGGGTTGACCTTGCTTCCTTCACCTCTTCCACAACCTTGCCCTTTTTCTTGGACCGGAATCAGAAACCGGGTCTCGTCGTGGGGATGAATCCGCTTCTTTGGTCCGCCCAGGATCTTCCTTCACATATGTTGATAGTTTTCCTCTTTGAATTAATTTTTCAATCTCCTCTCCACAATTGTACGCAGGACTCTGTGGTGTGTCCCTTCAGACGATGAAACTCACACCATGCTCCTGGATCACTCCCTAGAACAGTGTTTACAGTCCACTTACTGTAAGGGTGGGTGGCGACTTCAAATGGGCGTCCGGAGGATATCTTCCCTTCTGGTATTGAGGGGTGTAAACGTCTCCTTGGAACCGGCCGATCGTGGGCCGGAGGTCGTCATCCGGGCTCGTTCACGGGTGGTGGCAGTATCCCGTGATTGGACTCGTTCGTCACGTCCCGTCCCCTGTCTTTAGAATCTCGAGCTCGCTTTTCCATGTTACTTTCTTCTCCCTTCACGTAGCACTCAGCACGAGTAATGATCTCGTCCATGCTCTTGGCGGGCTTTTGGGCTAAGGACTCATTGGTATGCGGCTTGAGGCCATCTTGGGCAACCACAAATATCTCTGATTAGGATGTGAGACCTTGATAGTCTCCTCGTTGAATCTAGCCATGAAGTCCGGAGAGATTCGGATGTTTCACATTGAAGAGGTATTGGCTACCTTGCGATGACGATTAGGCGAGAGCTACTGAATGATTTTCGGTTGAAATCTGGTAGCTCACTGGACAACGGAAGCCCCATATACCGGTATAAGGCCGATTCTCTGAAGGTACCGGCCATCAGCTTGCACTTGAAGTCGGTTGCTCAATAAGTGCCATCGTGTTGTTATGACGATGATGTGCTCTGAGGTCCGTCTTGCCATCGTATGATGCCGATGCGGGGGTTTGAAATTATCACGGCGACATCCTCCCAGTTGCACGAGACAAAGGTTGTGGCTCGGAGGTTCTACTTCTTGATCTTACGCCTCGTCCAAGCTCTTGGTTGAAGGCTTGAGCGTTATCTGAAGTGTTTCGTTATCTTGGAGTCATCGATCATTACCGACAAGCAGGTGAGATCCGGTGGATCTTGGTGATACTTGAGACATTGTCGTCTGTATGTGTGTTTTGCTTATGCGGCACAGGAATGATTTCAAAGGCCCCACGGTGGCGTAAATGTTCTTGGGAAAAACCTTATTAAAATGATTTTAGGGATTTGGAAGCTCAAGTGTCGTAACTCAAGTTCCAAGCTTGTGATTGTCTTGCTTATCCCGCTGGCGGGAGCCCTATTTATATCATTCCTTCCTTGAAGCTATTTCTTTCCTTCCGTAACTGCCTCAGCTCATTAACCATGGCTTTGAAGGCAAGGAGTTAGCTGTTACAGCTTGTAATCATTCACTAGTAACGTCTCATAAAGACTCTAGGAACTCTTCATCTTCATAACGTCCATTCAACCGTTCCTACTGGAGTACCTGCCGAGCTACACCTCGGGCCTAAGTCGTCCTCGTGTCTTTCCCCGAGATCCAAGTCGGACATAGATCTCCTCTTTGATGGTCGAGACCTATCCCGGATCCTTCCATCCAGGCATCCATCTCGGCTGAGGATTTTGTGCATGATCATGTATTGTGTGTTAATTTATTTTATTATCCGCTTTATTATGTTATTCGCTCGTATTTTTGTTACGCGATTGTACACTCCACTCATTAATTAACATAAAAACAACAACGCCTCCGATCTCTCATTATTGGTTACCCACCAAATTCTCTAAGGGTCTCATGGTTGGGGATGGGCATGGCCATCCTCACGAGGTTAATTAAGGCCCTCGTTGCCTTGATTAATCATAACCGAAAAAACAATTGGTCCACATACCAATCACCATGCACGGGTCTCATGGTTGGGGATAGGAGCACCTATCCTCACGAGGTTAATCAAGTCCATATACTTGGTTAATCATAACCGAAATATCATTTCTCTACGTCCAACGCCGCAATTTTCAAAACACTTTCAAGTCAAAAATAATTAATTGAACTTGTTCTTTCAAAAATCAATTTTTCTACAAAAAAAAAAATGGTGCTATGGTATTTAAGTAAATCGTTAGAGGATAGCCCGACGATTTAATTAAAATGTAAAATATTTGGGCCATTAGAGGTAACCCAATGACTTAAATACTTTATTCCATACACTAATAAAAGTGTACTTTGTTTCACCTCACTCTTTTCATAATAAAGATTTTGGATGAGAGATGATCGGTTGACCTCAATCACCAATCTCGAGTATTGAATCGTTAGAGGATAGCCCAACATTTTGGTACTTGTCATCTACAATTAAAATCAATTCAACCCATTCAAATTCCTTTTCCGCTCATCGCGGTCTTCAAAAACATTTCAATTAAAATCAACACAACCAATTCAAACATTTTCAACGGAACTACGAGTTTTGACTTTCCCATTGCGAGGAATACGTAGGCAGCGGTTTGAAACCGTGTCAAACTCAAAATAAATAATAAACAAACCCCTTTTCTTATTTCTTATTCATGACTTAGAAATTAGTGGTTACACACACACACATTTCGAACTAAATGGGTCCCATCGACGATGGACGTATGCTAGACTCAATTCTTGCTTTTGGTCTCGTAGACCGCCTTATCCGATTTTTGTGGGTTTTATCTATATTTTCCCGTTCTATTTAGAACAAATAAAATTAGGTGGCGATTTCATTGTTTTGAAAATTCATTTAAATGATTTTTGAAAAACGAGTTGCTTCAGTTGGGGACTCTGCTGGGGAAAATTTTAAAAACTTTTTTTGACTATGCGAGTCAACCCTAGTTTAGTTCTTCGCATGTTTGTGTGTTTGTTTATCGCTTTCTTCTTTATGCTTATCTATTGTTTATTTGCTTATTTTCCTCTATACTTTGTATATTATTTTGTTGATATATTATTGTGATGGGAATTCATGGGCATTGATACATAGATAAGCCCACTACCCAGGCTTCTAGGTCACCTTTTTAGGAATAGAGGGGTTGCGTAGCCTAGGTCCACCTGACTCCATTGTCTTGTTGGCCCAAAGCGAAGACTCCGGCTTAGAGTTGGTTGTTTTAAGGAGGTTGTTGGCCCGCACGATAGCGCAGGACATCAATCTTTGGACAAATGACCTATAACTCTAAGTTTGTTCGTGTTGTCCTAACCGAGACCAAACGCTCAAATTTTTGGATTTCGAGCATCCCGTTAAGAGCCGTTTCTTAGGGTATACTTTTACAAATACTATCGCCATGTAGGCCTCTCGCGCGATGATAGTGTTTGTAAAAGGGGATCTGAGACCCCAAGAAACATTTAGCAAAAAAAAAACATAAGATTAGCCTTACCCAGGGAATTGTTGGGTAGACGTCGAAACCATGACCGGCCAATCCTATGAACCAGCTTTATTTAATTTGCAACATGCATTGCATACATCTGCACAAAACCATTTAGCATATAACTTTTATTTTCAGGGAACCTTATAGATTTTGTTGGTGCGATGGCGAAAAGGAAGAATGAATCAAGCGTGAAGAGTGCTCCATCTCAAATTCAAAGAACTGAAGTTGGGGGCTGATAACTCAAAGTGAAAAGAATTCCTTTGTCGGTGAGAGCTTATTTTGGGAAAAGGTTTGGGAACATCCTAGATCTTTTGACTACCAATGTGGACATGGAAGCTTTGATTGCTTTGGCAAAATACTATGATCCTCCTCTTGATGCTTCATTCCAAGACTTTCACTTGTTCCTACAATTGAGGAGTTCGAGAGAATTCTTAATTGGCCTTTGAAGGACGACACTCCTTTCCTCAACATAGGGCAAGACTTGGATAAGGCTGATGTAGCTGCTGCTTTGTTTCTTCCTGTAAGGGAGGTGGCACCTTGGATTACAAACAAAGGTATTCTGAGGCAAAACTTGGAGGATAAGTTATTAAGTTTGAGTGTTCAAGACGATTGGCCGACTTTCAGCTCCATTCTTGCATTGCTCATCTTTGGGGTGGTTTTGTTTCCAACTAATGAAATTGGTTATTTGAGCCCGTCTGCTATTGGTATATTCATGTCAAAGAACCCTATTCTTGCATTGTTGGCTGATGTTCTTTACCATCTCCATGAGAGACATCTGAAGAAGCGAGGGGTGGTTCTGTGTTGTTCTCCACTACTGTATTTATGGTTGACATCTCATATCCCTCAGAGCGGACCGTGGGAGAGGATCCTGAGAAACTTATCTTGGTCTCAAAAATTGGCGTCGCTAACAGCCGATTGTGTGTTGTGGCATTCTTCGGGTTGGGGATTCGTTGATGTTATCACTCACTGCGGTGGATATTCTAATGTTCCTTTGATTGGGTCTATGGGTTGCATCAATTATAACCCAAGACTTGCAACAAGACAATTGGGGTATCCGATGGAAAATGAACCAAGGCCTGAGCACTTGGAAAGCTTCATTGTACGAGCTTGGCAAAAGGATCGCAGTATTGAAGATCCGAAGAGCTTGGGATCAAATCCATAGGGAAGCCGAGAGCTAATCAAGAGGCGGAATTGATGGAAGTTCTTATCGCGATGGGTGATAGAGAGAGTTCAAGTCAAGCTGCCTTACTTTGTGGAGGTGCCTTTTGATCATCCAGACACGCAATCACTCATGTGCCAATAGAGGAGAATATGAGGCTTCAGGAAATCATCAGGAAGATGGAGGAGGAAAGATTGGAGCTACAAAGCTCTAATTCTCGCATTTTCCTCAGAGCTGAAAATTTGGAAGCCAACCTCAAGGAGGTAAAAGAAGAATTGGCAGGAAGAAGAAGAATGAAGAGGATGAAGAGCTCTGATGAGATGTTACGACTTGAAGAGTCTTTAAGCGGGGCAAGGGACCTCCGTCGACAATTGAAGACTGCTCAGCAACAAAGGGGACAAGCTTATCTAGATGAAGAAAGGGCCGTTGAAGAAAAGAGAGCATTGAAAGCACGTCTCGAAGCAAAGATTTCAAAATTAGAAGCTTCTCTAGCACTAACCAATAAAATTCTAGAAAATGAGATAAGCGCAAAGAAAAAGTACGCATCGCAGAATTGGGCGATTGAACTAGTGAAAAAGTTCAAGAGCTGAACATTCTGAGGAAGAAAAGATAGCAATAGGGATGCTTATGAAGGCCTTAGAGAGCAATGTCAAGGTTGGATTGATGAGATCCATAAGCTGAATCGTCTGTTGGATGAAAAGGATGAAATGGTGTCCTTTCTAGAAGAGCAGAATGGGCATTTCTATTGGAAGTACAGTGGAATGGTTGACATGTGTAACCATTTGATTGTTGACGTACCTTGGAGACTCAGGTCGGCCCTAGAAGACCTCGAAGGCAACCAGATACCTCCTGCTGTGAGTGAATTCCTCTTCCTTTGTCAAGATGTGGTGAACCGGTTCAAGGCGGAAACTAGAGATTTGAAGCCTCGTCGTGGACAGCATTTCTAGTTTTTAGCAACTCATCTTATTTGAATATTTGAATCTAATGATTAATGTAATGATTTAAATTCCAGTATGAATCTTATTGCTCTGTTTGAGTTTGAACAGCCATGTAGTCACAACTAACATTTTGGTTTTCTATGAGATTTCGTTGAATTACAGTTTAATCAGTCTTTTCTCTAATGTTTATTGTTAACTAACGAGTCTTCAAAGAGTCCCTAAAAATAAAATGTACAAAAACATATCATGGGCATGCATACATACCCCCATAACATATCATACATAACAGGGTATTGAGATCAGTCATCTTACTTCTGCCGTTGATTTTCTTCTCCACAGACGAGAGATTACAGGTTTCGTCGTTCATCGGTACCCGACAAGAAGTAACTTGAAGAAACTGATGGAGAAGATGGAAGCTGACATGGCTGCCCTAGGGACAAGAATGGATGCTCGCGTAGGGCAATTGATGGAGATAATTCAAAACATGGCTCTGCAACAAGAGGAGTTGAGAGCTTTGGTTGTGAGGCCCGCCGCGACCACTACCGAAGAAGCCAAAGTCGTTCCTCCCCCTCAAGGGAATGCTTTGTCTGGAATTAGCTTGGAAGTTAACACCGGTCTTGTGGATCTTACCGGAGAGAATCAGGCTGCTCAAATGAATCACGCTTCGGTGGTTCCTCCTCCGCCTACCCCCACACATCGCCAGCAGCCAGAGCCTGGGTGGGTTCCTCCACCAGGCAGAAGGACTATTCAGATTCCTGCTCCCCAACATGAGGAGGATAACTTTGAGGATTGGTTTTCCAATGTCGAAGAACCAACAGAAGATGATCGGAAGTTGAAGATGCTTGAGGAACGCATGCAAGCCTTTGAGAATCAAGGAGTTTTTGGGTTTCGACATGTCCAACTTGGGATTAGTGCAAGGAGTGAAGATTCCTCCAAAATTCAAAGTCCCAGAGCTTTCAAAGTACAAGGGCAACTCTTGTCCTAAAACTCACTTGAGGTACTACTTTAGGAGGATGTCCGCCTATACGAAGGATGAGAAGCTCTTGATGCATTTTTCCAAGATAGTTTGACTGATGGACCATTGGATTGGTATATGGGCCTTGATGGCTCGGTGCGAACATGGAAGGTTGGTTGAAGCTTTTGTTCAGCACTATGGCTTTAACAACGATATGGCACCTCGAGAACCCGTTGCACAACAGCTCGAGGAAAATCTTTCAAAAGTGCAGCATAAGGTGGCGCGAGGTGGCTAAGTTCAACCCCTATGGTATAACGAGAGATGGTGGAAATGTTTACCGGCACACTAGATGAGCCATACTATGTCTCTTGCAGTCTGACCAGTACTTTCGCTGACATGGTGATGTTTGGTGAAAGAGTGGCGATGGGGATCAAGTTAGGAAAGATTCAGGATGTTGGTACTGACAAGAATCAAGTTGGTGGCGCCAAAAAGTCTTTTGGTGGTTACGGAGAAGAAAGAAGAAGCGAGTCGGCGCCTTTGTGGCGAAGAGGAAAAGAGAAGCGCCAGGAATTCAACCGTCAAGTTGCTGCTGTGACTATTCCTGCTAGTATTCCAAAACAAGATGTTGCTCCGAGACAACACCAACCAAGACCCATGAGGAAGTTTGACCCCTTGCCAATGTCTTATGCAGAGGTATTTGCCCACTTGTAAAGTCTGAATATGATTGAATTGCGCCATCTAAAGATTGACCCTGATAACCCGCCGAAGTACTTCAACGCGAATGCCCGTTGTCTCTATCATTCCAATGCTCCGGGGCATTCCATTAAGAATCGCTATGCTTTCAAATACAAGGTTCAGAACTTACTAGACACTGAGGCAATCAACTTTGGACCTCCTCCTACTCCTAATGTCATTCAACACCCTTTGCCTCCTCATGGTGGAAACGCTGTTAATGCAATTTGCGAAGATGGAAGTTTGAACCTGATAATGGATGTTAATGGTTTGACCACTCCGTTGTGGTGGGTAAAGAAGCAATTGTTGTTGAGGGAGATTTCCCTGGTTCTGATGATGGTTGTAAACAATGTTTAATCCAAGTTGAAGGTTGTGATAATTTGAGAAACGAGATTCAGCGTCTGATTACTGAAGGGACTCTTCAGTTCGTCCAGAAAAAGCTTAATGCGCAGAATGGTGAAGATGAGGTCGACGTGGTTACTATCCCTGTCACTTCTAGAAGGATTCCCGTTACCATCCCTGTGCCGACTAAGAAACCTCCTGTGATCATCACTTTGCCGGGTCCAGTCCCCTACACTAGTGAAAAGGCCATTCCGTGGAATTATGGGTCTGAATGCTACCGTGACGGCAAGAAATTGAATGTAGAAACCTCTGAAGGAGGAAAGTTTGATGAAAAAAAGATTGAAAGAACTGAGCCTGCAGTGCATGATATTGCGGAAGAAAGTCGGATTACCCGAAGTGGACGAATCTTCTCTCCACCCAATCTAGTTGAGAAAAGTCCTGAAGCTTTGGCCAAGGCTAAAGCAAAAGGGAAAGGAGTCATGATTGGGGGTGAGTCAACACCAAAGATTTGAACCTACGAGCCACGAGATGACCAAAGATGTTGAAGAACGTGAGGTATATAAGGAAGAGCGATTACAAGATAATCGACCAGCTCGGCGGGCCCGCCAAGATTTCTATCTTAGCTTTGTTGAGGATTACGAGCCTCACCGCAATGCTCGATGCAGCTGTTGGGAGCGTCTTTCGTTCCCCAAGAGATCTCGATTAACTTTGGAGGTATTGTGAAGTATTTGACAAGTAATGGTCTCGGTTTTTCGACTTTGATTTACCTCGAGGAAGGAAGCATAACAAAGCGCTACGTTTCCGTGGAGATAGCGAGAACTACTTTGTCCGTGTCTTTGGTTGACACGGATCATCCTCAATGTTCTTCGAAGTCTACTCTCTTGAAGTTGGACTATGAAGGGGTTGTGCTGAGACCCAGTGATTTGATAGTTAAGGCGTTTGATGGGTCAAAGAGGTCACTGTTTGGCGAGGTGGATTTGCCTATTAAGGTAGGCCCGCAGGTTTTTGATGCAACCTTTTTCGTCATGGATATTAATCCCTCCTACTGTTGTTTGCTTGGACGCCCTTGGATTCATGGGGCTGGTGCTGTGACATCCACCTTGCACCAAAAGCTGAAGTTCTTGATTAATGGGAAAGTGGTCACCATTTACGGTGAAGAAGATTATGTCGTCAGTCATCTGAGCAACTTTCGATATGTTGAAGTTGAAGGAGAGATCCACGAAACTCCATGCCAGGCTTTTGAGGCAGTATCAGTCGATAAGATCCCTTTGCAAAAAGGTGAAGTCTCCATGGCATCCTACAAGCAAGCTCAGGCTATTGTCAAGTCAGGACATCCTGAAGGGTGGGGAAGAGTGCTAGAGCTTCCTACCCAGACGGATAAGAGGGGTTTGGGTTTTGCTCCCGGAATGAAGGTCCCAGTCTCCACCCCAATGAGCAAAGGGGTGTCTCCTCCTGTCAAGTTTGTCAAAGGTGGAATCCAGATTGAAGATGTTGATGCAATTGATGGTGAAGCAGACGGTGGCAGTGATGCGGACAAGTGGATCTACCCAACTGTTCCAGGACGTGAGCTTTCAAATTGGTTCGTGGAAGACGTTACTGTGGTTACCTGTTTTGAACAGTAATTTTCTATTTTTATGTCATGCCATAATTCCTACGTTATGCCCAAGCGTAGTGATCATCTTTAGGGCCACCATGTTTTAACTTTCAAGTTTATCATTAATAAAGGGCGTCCTTTTGCATTCAAATTTTTCTCTCTTTGTTTTCTTCACTTATTCTTTAAAGGTGACAATATCAAGTTTTACTTTCTTTTTATACAAACTTTTTGTCTTTTCTTTTTATTTTATTATTAAAAAATCTAAAATAAAAAAAAAATAAAAAAAAATTACCAACCACGCAGATGCGATCTTTCGTTGATCCCGGATTTTGTCGACGATGATTCCGCCGTGGCTCATTATGACTTCGACAAGCCGATTTATCAAGATGAAGAAGAAGCCGAAGAGGACTGTGATCTACCTGAAGAATTAGCTAGGATGTTGAGGCAAGAAGAAAAGGTCATCCAGCCG
The DNA here is from genome assembly GCA_021764765.1 of Vicia sativa. NCBI lineage: Eukaryota > Viridiplantae > Streptophyta > Magnoliopsida > Fabales > Fabaceae > Vicia > Vicia sativa. Next base: position 112,608,710 of record CM038795.1, on the reverse strand, counting down.
CACCAAGAGACTCTAGAAGTAATCAATCTGGGAACCGAGGATGCTCGAAAGGAGCTCAAGATCGGGGCAGCTTTGGAAGATGGAGTTAAGCAAAAGCTTGTCGAAATGCTTCATGAATACGTGGACATCTTTGCTTGGTCTTATGAAGATATGCCCGGGTTAGATACTGACATCGTTATGCATGAATTGCCCCTCAAAGAAGGCTGCCCACCGGTAAAGCAGAAGCTTCGCAGAACACATCCAGAAATGTCAAGGAAAATTAAAGAAGAGGTTCAAAAGCAGATGGAAGCAGGTTTCCTAAAAGTTGTTTCTAATCCCCCATGGGTTGCAAACATTGTACCGGTACCGAAGAAAGACGGCAAGGTAAGGATGTGTGTTGATTATAGGGATCTAAATAAAGCTAGCCCTAAAGATGACTTCCCTCTCCCACACATCGACATTTTGGTCGATAATACTGCTCAAGCTAAAGTATTCTCCTTCATGGATGGTTTCTCTGGCTACAACCAGATTAAGATGGCTCCCAATGATATGGAGAAAACTACTTTCATTACACCATGGGGAACTTTCTGCTACAAAGTGATGCCTTTTGGTTTGAAGAACGCGCTGGGGCAACGTATCGGCGCGCTATGGTTACTCTCTTTCATGATATGATGCATAAAGAGATTGAAGTCTACGTTGATGATATGATCGCCAAGTCCCAGACAGAAGAAGAACACCTGGTTCACTTGTTGAAATTATTCGAAAGATTGAGAAAGTTCAGGCTGAGGTTAAACCCATGTAAGTGCACCTTTGGGGTGAGATCAGGGAAGCTTTTAGGCTTTATTGTGAGCGAGAAAGGGATTGAGGTTGACCCTGCAAAGATAAAAGCGATACAAGTGATGCCAGAGCCAAGGACAGAAAAGGAAGTGCGAGGTTTCTTGGGAAGACTGAATTACATCGCTAGGTTCATTTCTCATCTTACAGCCACCTGTGAGCCCATTTTCAAGCTGTTAAGAAAGAATCCAACAACCAGGTGGAACGATGATTGTCAGACGGTGTTCGACAGTATAAAGAGGTACCTACAAGAACCTCCAATTCTCTCACCCCCGGTGGAAGGCAGACCATTGATTATGTACTTAATAGTGTTGGAGAATTCCATGGGATGTGTGCTCGGTCAACATGATGAGATGGGCAGAAAAGAGCATGCCATATACTATTTGAGCAAGAAGTTCACAGAATGTGAATCGAGGTATTCATTATTGGAAAAGACTTGTTGTGCACTCGCATGGGCAGCAAAACGACTCAGACAGTACATGTTGACTCACACTACTTTCTTGATCTCCAAAATGGACCCGATAAAGTATATCTTTGAGAAGTCGGCTCTCACAGGAAGGGTAGCCCGTTGGCAAATGATCCTGACAGAATATGATATCCAATACACTACTCAGAAGGCTATCAAAGGTAGTGTGGTGGCAGACTATCTCGCTCAACAACCATTAGAAGATGACTATCAGCCGATGAAGTTTGAGTTCCCTGATGAGGATATTATGTATATCAGAGATTGTAATATTCCTGGCCCTGAAGAGGGACCCGAGCCAGGTTCACGGTGGACGATGGCGTTCGATGGAGCCTCAAATGCATTAGGAAATGGTGTTGGCGCCGTTATCATCTCTCCGACAGGTTTTCATATTCCATTCACTGCCAGAATCTGTTTTGATTGCACCAATAATATGGCCGAGTACGAAGCTTGTATTTTTGGGATCGAAGCAGCCATTGATCTAAGAATCAAAATCTTAGCGGTATATGGAGATTCTGCTTTGGTAATCAGTCAAATCAACGGAGATTGGGAGACTCGCCACCCGAATTTGATTCCATACCGAGAGCATGTCTTGAAGTTGATCCCTTATTTCGACGAGATCACTTTTGATCACATCCCAAGGGAGGAGAACAACTTGGCAGACGCTTTGGCTACTCTGTCATCCATGTTTAAGGTCATATGGGCGAATGATGCCCCGTCTATCACTATAATGAGGTTGGATGAGCCTGCGTTCTGCTATGAAGTAGAAGGTGAGGCGGATGAAAAACCTTGGTTCTTCGACATCAAAAGGTATCTCGAGACGAAAGAATACCCTAAGGATGCTTCCATCGTTGATAAGAAGGCTCTGCGCAAGTACTCGGCTAAATTTTTCCTCAATGGGGGTGTGTTGTACAAAAGGAACTATGACTCTGTTTTGCTCAGATGCGTGGATAGACACGAAGCAAATAAGATTATAGAAGAAATTCATGAAGGTTCCTTCGGGACGCATTCTAGTGGACACACCATGGCCAAGAAGATCCTGAGAGCGGGCTATTATTGGTCCACCATGGAGAATGACTGCTACAACCATGCTAGAACCTGCTACAAATGTCAAATTTACGCTGATAAGATGCATGTGCCGCCTTCTTCATTGAATGTTTTGACTTCTCCATGGCCTTTTGCGATGTAGGGCATTGATATGATTGGAGAAATTAAGCCCACCGCTTCTAATGGACATCGATTCATCCTTGTTGCCATTGATTACTTTACCAAATGGGTTGAGGCAGCATCTTATGCTCGTGTCACTAGACAAGTGGTCACACGTTTTATCAAGCATAATATCATTTGTCGTTATGGGGTTCCTGAGAAGATCATTACTGATAACGGCTCGAATCTCAACAATAAAATGATGAAAGAGCTGTGTGACAGTTTCAAGATAAAACATCATAACTCTTCTCCATATCGTCCAAAAATGAATGGTGCTGCGGAGGCGGCAAACAAGAATATCAAGAGGATTGTACAGAAGATGGTCGTCACTTACAAGGATTGGCACGAGATGCTGCCATATGCCTTGCACGGCTATCGCACTTCAACAGGGGCAACTCCCTTCTCCTTGGTATACGGTATGGAAGCAGTCCTACCCGTGGAAGTTGAAATTCCTTCCTTAAGGATTTTAACAGATGTGCAACTCGATGAAGCTGAATGGGTTCAGAACAGACTTGATCAATTGAATCTCATTGACGAGAAGAGATTGACAGCTATTTGTCATGGACAGTTATACCAAAAACGTATGAAAAGGGCTTTCGACAAGAGAGTGTGTCCTCGGAATTTCCAAGCTGGTGACCTTGTGCTGAAGAGAATTTTGCCTCCTAACAATACGGACGCTCGGGGCATGTGGGCTCCAAATTATGAAGGACCGTATGTCGTGAAGAAAGTTTTCTCTGGAGGCGCTATGTTACAAGCTTCTATCACACTTCATTCATATTCATCACTTTATGTCCCAATTAGATAGCAAGACAATTATATACCATCCAATACGATTTCGTCTACTATCAACAAGAGATTAAGGGTGATCAAGTCCTCAATTTGTCAATAGACATCCGATAATCATACTGAAGTATAAACCATCACTACCAACACTTTCTGTTCTCAGAATCATACTCACCTTTTTGCACTTCCAACTATGACTCATGGTCCAAACGATTCCAACCGCTCTAACCACACTTGCACTGCCTTCTCAAGCAGTACCTCGTACCAATGACTTACAATCGGAACATATCCGGGAAGCATCTCTTCTCCCCCACTTAGTTTCACACTACTCCTGCAATAATCGATCAGAAAGACAACAAGTACCGACAGTGTTGCACACACTTGTCGCGTACAAAGGAATAATGACATTAAGACACTGGTCACAACGACCGACTATGCTCTGATACCACTATTGTAACACCCCTTCTAATTACCCGCGATTTTATAAATATTAATCAGAGTTTCATTCACAATTAAGAGGCGTCACAATTTAAATCATAAAAATTTACCAAACATGTGTCATGCCTTCACTGAGGAATAAAATCATTAATAAATCATACTCAACGTCATGTTTATCAGCGGAAATGAAAACATAACCAAAATCCTGAGTACATCACTCAACAAGTATTCCAGGATAATAAGTCAACATAATTCAAAGTTATTCAAAATATCCATTAAAGGATTCAAGCAACCGTTTCCCATGTTACATCTATCGAGCACGACAACGACACGCGGACTAAATCAAGCGACTCAATGCTAGAGCTAATCCTCACCAACTCAATGCACTAATCACTTGGATCTGAAATTGTTGAGTAAGGGTGAGATTCCAATTCAATATAACATGCATTATACGTTTCTAGAATACAACGGAATAAGCAGTCGTTAATTTATTAACCAAACACAAGTCATAATCAATGCACAAGCGGTTCACACAATGAACATGTATATAATCAAACAATGGAAATTGCAACACCGAATCCATCCTAGCATGTTACAATCCCATATGCAATGCGAGACTCTATGCATGTGGTACCAAAGCGTGAACCGAGTTCACACACACGCTTCGTTTACATGTGGAAAGGCGGTGTAAATTCATGATTCGCCCAGAACACTGAGTCAAGAATCCAATCCATGATTCGCCCATAACCACCGGGTCAAGAATCTAGCCCCACTACCTCTGCACCAGGTAAGTCCATTGGCTCTGCCAGTTCACTTCCGCACAATGGGAGTGAACCAATTTAACAAATGCTCATGCATGCATCATAAAGGCATGCAACATCAATTCAACGGAATATGATAACAACATAATTCCACATAAATGTTAATACCAATCTATCGCATGATAACAACATAATCATGAATTAAATTATCACAAAGCATAAACATGCCAGACGCTTACTCTTCAATCAGTAAGACTATCACGATATATAATAACAATAACACATAATACCAATACAATCATGAATAAACCACAAGGAAAGAAACATCATATGAGCGTCAATCTCCATTCAAATTGTCAAACAATCTAAACCAATTCATAGATTCGATCCCAACATAATTCACTTATTGCCAATCACCAACGTATCACATTCAATCATAATGAATATCAAGATACAACATAGCAAGCATTAATATTTCATCCGTAACTTAGACCAATTGTGACATTTCCCACTATCCTTAACTAATCACTCTTTTCAAAAATCGGAGCTCGACTCTTTTAAAATAATTTTAGCAAAATAATATTTTCCATTTTTTAAGGTAGTATTTTAAATTTAAGAAATAACGCGGCACTTTCGAATCGAGTTCGGTTTAGAAAATATGAATTTTGAAGTTTTAGAAAAATTGGAAAAATGCACATGGAACCCGGTTCCTACCTATACAGAACCGGTTCTGTGAGTTAAAATACCTCGCCCTGGTTTTGAATGGGGAACCAGTTCCACAGGTCTATTTTCAGTTTACGCAATTTAACACTAGGAACTCGGTTCCTCCCCACGAGGCGGTTCCCACGACCTCTGACATTTTATTACGTTTTGTGACATTTTTCATTCTTACTCATTTCCAAACTTACTAATACGATTTGGTACATTAGGAACATCATTTCATCGTCATTTCACACCATTATAACATCAAACAACATGGTTTATTCATCCCTACCAGTTATCTGACATACTTATGATTCCTAATTCCAACACTGACACAAATAGGGTTTATTCCTATAACTCATAATCATCATAATTCAAATTCTCTAACATACCCAATTATCCCTATGATTCCCAAAACCCATAAGGCATATTAATCGATCGAAACCACCCCTTACCTCGCGATGATTCTTCGATTTCTCTTGGTGTCGGCCTTTCCTTTCTTTTCCTCTTCTCTCCAATTCCACGTGAAAACCGTTTCTCCAAAAACCTATTATTTCCTTTCTTTTTCCTTTTTATGTTCCTTTAATTATTCCAATAAAATAAAATAATTAAAACTTAATAATTAGTAGAGTGATTTACTCTCTTACACCCACCGTTTACTCTGCACACCTCAAAACATTTCCTCATTTAATGACCCAATTAATCCAACTAAAAGTAATACTCGAGACTTCATTTAATTAAATAATTAAATCCTCACTTATTTAATATTTAAATTAAATCGGGGTGTCACAACTCTCCCCCACTAAAAGAGTTTTCGTCCTCGAAAACATACCTTAGACGAACAGTTCGGGATACGAGTCCTTCATCTGACTCTCCAGCTCCCAAGTTACATTTCCTTCATGGTCCTCCCAAGCTACTCTTACAGTGCTATCTCTTTACCTCAAATTGCTTCACTTTCCGCCTCAATTCTGAGCCTGCTTCAATCAAGTTATCCCTTTTGAACATCATCTATTTGAATCTCATGAGACGGATCCGTAATGTACCTCCTCAATGAGATACATGGAAAACATCATGCAAATTAGCAAGTGGCGGTAAAGCAATCGATAAGCAACTTTCCCAACTCTTTTGGTCTGAAGCGGACCAATAAAGCGCGAGTCAACTTCTTTGACTTCAAGGCTCGACCAATACCGTCATCGGGTAACTCTCATAAACACATGGTCTCCTTCATTAAACTCAAGATCTTTCCTCCTCTTATCATGATAACTTTTCGGCGGCTCGAGAAGTTCTCATCTTCTCTGAATCATCTTAATCCTTTAAGTTTGTTGAACAATCTACGGTCCAATCACAACACTTTCTCCAGATTCGTACCAACACAACGGTGTCCGACATCTCCTACCATACAATGCCTCAAACGGAGCCATACCAATGCTCGAATGAAAACTATCGTTGTAGGTAAACTCTATCAACGACAAATAGCTATCCCAAACTCCATCTTTTTACAACACACAAGCTCTCAACAAATCCTCTAACGACTGAATCGTCCTCTCCGTCTGACCATCTATCTGCGGATGATATGCAGAACTCAATCGTAACTTAGTACCCAAAGTTTCTTGCAATCCTGTCCAGGACTGAGAAGTAAACCTCGAATCTCTATCCGACACAATGCTAGACGGAATACCATGCAAACTTACAACCTTTTCGACATACAATTCTGCCAACCTCTCCATCGGATAATCCATTCTTATCGGAATGAAGTGAGCACACTTTGTCAATCGGTCGACAATAACCCACATAGAATCACAGTTCTTCGTCGTCCTCGGCAAACCAGACACGAAATCCATTGAAATTCCATCCCATTTCCATTCCGGAACGAACAACGGTTCCATTAGTCCCGACGGCCCCTGATGTTCAATCTTCGATTTCTGACACACCAAACATGCGTACACAAACTCGGCAATTTCCTTTTCCATTCCAGGCCACCAGAATAATTTCTTCAAATCATTATACATCTTAGTAGCACCAGGATGAATACTCAATCCACTACGATGTCCTTCTCCTAAGATACTTTTTCTAATCTCAGCAACATCCGGAACACACACTCTATCACCAAATCTCATAACGCCATTCTCATCAATTCGGAATTCACCTCCTTGACCTTGGTTAATCAATTTCAGCTTGTCCACTAAACCAACATCAGACTTCTGTCCATCTCGAATCTCTTCCAAAATACCACTAGTCAGCTTCAACATGCCCAACTTCACACTATTATGAGTAGTTTCACATACCAAACTCAAGTCTCTGAATTGTTCCACTAAATCCAGTTCACGAACCATTAACATCGACATGTGCAGGACTTCACCTTTCAATGCATACGCCACCACGTTTGCCTTACCGGATGGTAATTCAACGAAATCATAATCCTTGAGAAATTCCAACCATCTCCTCGCCTCATATTCAACTCCTTCGATCAAAGAGATACTTGGGCTCTTATGATCCTGAACACTTCAAACCGTGAGCCATACAGATAATGCCTTCAGAACTTCAAAACAAATACACCGGCTACCAAATTCAAATCATGGGTCGGATAATTCCTTTCATGCACTTTCAATTGTCTCGAAGCATAAGCCACCATCTGCTTATCCTTCATCATCACACCACCCTAACCCGTCAATGACGCATCATAATACATAACAAGGGACTCTTCCGGATTCGGCAAAAATTAAAATCGGAGCACTAGTCAACCTCCTCTTCCACTCTTGGAATCCTTCCTCACACTCAGAATCCCAAAACAATATACACTTGGTTTTACAAATCTATTTCTCTGAGCACCTCCCAATAGCTTCTCCAATTTTCTATATCTAAAGTTAACGTCTTGTACGGTGTCATAGAAATAAGTTTTGTACCCAGAACGACATTAACAACGACTCCGACTCTCCTCAACCATCATTATACGATAAATAAATTACTTACAGGGTGCTGGACCCATTTTTAAAACAAAGTTCATCACATTATTTTTCCAACACTTCAAACGAAACTCAAATCAGACATCCAAAACTCCAATTATGGATTTTACAAGTTTCCGAAAAACAATGCCGTCAGCTCCAGGAAATCAATTCCCTATAATAGGTAATCGATTTCTCACCTTGTGAGAGTGAAAAATTCCAAAACATCATAGAATGCAAAATTTGAGATTCTAACTTCAACATACCGCAGCACACATCATTCACCATGATTAATTGCGTTAAGTTACGATTCCAATAACCAATTCACATCATTGCATACTTTATATCCATCATTGACACTAACACAATTAATCTTTTCAAGAACACAAAGAGGTCACTCACACTGACAACTTCACGATCAACCGGAAGCGTTGCAATATTCCAATCACACCAGCTTCATCTTCTAAGAGTCATTCTTCTCAATCACCAAATATCTTCTAGGCCAAGAATATGCATCGACTCATCAAAACGATTCATAATCACTTGGTTTACTTCAAACATTCAACTCAAGGGTAGCCTCAAGCTAATTCAACATCTTGCTCAAACGATGAGTCGCTATTATTCTCAGGGAACATTAGAATTCACACCTAACTCTTCCAACTGTTTCTTCCACTCAGACAACTCAGATGCCGACATGCAATACGGCGCCATCGACACCGGACTAGTTCCAGGAATTAAATCTATAGTAATTCCTCCTCTCTCGACGGCAATTCACGTCTTACGAAATCATCCACCACTGGCAATCCAACTTACTCGGAACAATCTCAAGACAATTCTTCACTACCGGTAATTCATCGCTCTTAGATTTTCCTTTCACTTCCATCGAAGAATACAACATAGATACCACATCACCATCATTAATATCTACACAACTCTAACCATCCATCTCAATTCATTATTCTTATTAGAGTCTTCGTCCACTCATATGGTTCACAAGCTTCTATCACACTTCATTCATATTCATCACTTTATGTCCCAATTAGATAGCAAGACAATTATATACCATCCAATACGATTTCGTCTACTATCAACAAGAGATTAAGGGTGATCAAGTCCTCAATTTGTCAATAGACATCCGATAATCATACTGAAGTATAAACCATCACTACCAACACTTTCTGTTCTCAGAATCATACTCACCTTTTTGCACTTCCAACTATGACTCATGGTCCAAACGATTCCAACCGCTCTAACCACACTTGCACTGCCTTCTCAAGCAGTACCTCGTACCAATGACTTACAATCGGAACATATCCGGGAAGCATCTCTTCTCCCCCACTTAGTTTCACACTACTCCTGCAATAATCGATCAGAAAGGCAACAAGTACCGACAGTGTTGCACACACTTGTCGCGTACAAAGGAATAATGACATTAAGACACTGGTCACAACGACCGACTATGCTCTGATACCACTATTGTAACACCCCTTCTAATTACCCGCGATTTTATAAATATTAATCAGAGTTTCATTCACAATTAAGAGGCGTCACAATTTAAATCATAAAAATTTACCAAACATGTGTCATGCCTTCACTGAGGAATAAAATCATTAATAAATCATACTCAACGTCATGTTTATCAGCGGGAAATGAAAACATAACCAAAATCCTGAGTACATCACTCAACAAGTATTCCAGGATAATAAGTCAACATAATTCAAAGTTATTCAAAATATCCATTAAAGGATTCAAGCAACCGTTTCCCGATGTTACATCTATCGAGCACGACACGACACGCGGACTAAATCAAGCGACTCAATGCTAGAGCTAATCCTCACCAACTCCATGCAGCTAATCACTCGGATCGAAATTGTTGAGTAAGGGTGAGATTCCAATTCAATATAACATGCATTATACGTTTCTAGAATACAACGGAATAAGCAGTGCGTTAATTTATTAACCAAACACAAGTCATAATCAATGCACAAGGAAGTTCACACAATGAACATGTATATAATCAAACAATGGAAATTGCAACACTGGAATCCATCCTAGCATGTTACAATCCCATATGCAATGCAGACTCTATGCATGTGGTACCAAACGTGAACCGAGTTCACACACGCTCCGTTTACATTTGGAAAGCGGTGTAAATTCATGATTCGCCCGAACAGAGTCAAGAATCCAATCCATGATTAGCCCATAACCACCGGGTCAAGAATCTAGCCCACTACCTCTGCCGAGTAAGTCCATTGGCTCGCGATTCACTTCCGCACAATGGGAGTGAACCAATTTAACAAATGCTCATGCATGCATCATAAAGGCATGCAACATCAATTCAACGGAATATGATAACAACATAATTCCACATAAATGTTAATACCAATCTATCGCATGATAACAACATAATCATGAATTAAATTATCACAAAGCATAAACATGCCAGACGCTTACTCTTCAATCAGTAAGACTATCACCAGTATATAATAACAATAACACATGATACCAATACAATCATGAATAAACCACAAGGGAAAGAAACATCATATGAACGTCAATCTCCATTCAAATTGTCAAACAATCTAAACCAATTCATAGATTACGATCCCAACATAATTCACTTATTGCCAATCACCAACGTATCACATTCAATCATAATGAATATCAAGATACAACATAGCAAGCATTAATATTTCATCCGGTAACTTAGACCAATTGTGACAGTTTCCCACTATCCTTAACTAATCACTCTTTTCAAAAATCGGGAGCTCGACTCTTTTAAAATAATTTTTAGCAAAATAATATTTTTCCATTTTTTAAAGGTAGTATTTTAAATTTAAGAAATAACGCCGAAAACGGCACTCGAATCGGAGTTACGGTTTAGAAAATATGAATTTTTGAAGTTTTAGAAAAATTGGAAAAATGCACATGGAACCCGGTTCCTACCTATACAGGAACCGGTTCCTGTGAGTTAAAAATACCTCGCCCCTGGTTTTTGAATGGGGAACCAGTTCCGACATATACAGGAACCGGTTCCTGAGTCTATTTTTCCCAGTTTCTGCAATTTAACACTAGGAACTCGGTTCCTCCCCACAGGGAACCGGTTCCCACGACCTCTGACAGCATTTTTATTACGTTTTGACAGCATTTTTCATTCTTACTCATTTCCAAACTTACTAATACGATTTGGTACATTAGGAACATCATTTCATCGTCATTTCACACCATTATAACATCAAACAACATGGTTTATTCATCCCTACCAGTTATCTGACATACTTATGATTCCTAATTCCAACACTGACACAAATAGGGTTTATTCCTATAACTCATAATCATCATAATTCAAATTCTCTAACATACCCAATTATCCCTATGATTCCCAAAACCCATAAGGCATATTAATCGATCGAAACCACCCCTTACCTCGCGATGATTCTTCGATTTCTCTTGGTGCCGGCCTTTCCTTTCTTTTCCTCTTCTCTCCAATTCCACGTGAAAACAGTTTCTCCAAAAACCTATTATTTCCTTTCTTTTCCTTTTTATGTTCCTTTAATTATTCCAATAAAATAAAATAATTAAAACTTAATAATTAGTAGAGTGATTTACTCTCTTACACCCACCGTTTACTCACACAAAACATTTCCTCATTTAATGACCCAATTAATCCAACTAAAAGTAATACTCGAGACTTCATTTAATTAAATAATTAAATCCTCACTTATTTAATATTTAAATTAAATCGGGGTGTCACACATGACACCCGTTTTGGTCAGCTTTTTACCAGCAACTAAATAATCCAGGTGATGAAATTCATCTAATCGACATTTTTTGTTGACGGCTCGATATTGAGGAATGTTGAAGTTGTGAAAGGCACGGCGGATTCAGGGTTCGACAAAAATCCATGATTTTATTGTCACCTTTTCTTTTAACTTTGATGTATAAGCAATTGCCTCTTTTTAGGAATTGCTTCTTGATGTAAATGCTCATTTACAGGCTAATCAATCAATAAAATTACTTTCATCCAAACTGTGTTTTTCTATTATTTTATCTCTGTCTTATTTTCATGTTTTTAACTATTTTGTTTGCAAAAACAACGTCCGATATTTTTAATAAACTTCGCATATAAAACATCGATTGCCCAACGTGGCATAATTTCTGAAGTTACTCGGAATTTCGGGTACACACATTAACAAATAAAATAGTTGATCTCTGTAGCAGAATTATTGTTATGTTTCCTGTTTTACAGTTTTTGTTGTGAAAAGATTTTTTAGAATGAAAGGGCATCATGCGCCTGGGCATCGGTCAGCTGACAAAGTTTCTTTCTCTCCAACAAGAGTTATCTATGGCATATGTGTGCCCTTGGATGTTATCACTCTTTCCTCGACGCGGAAGATCGCAAAGAGCAGCTTACACCAGCAAGATCATTTTCAAAGGCTCACTTGTGCCAGAAGATATTGTCGACTTCTCTTACACAAGAGCTCGTAATCTAGAGTTAATTGAAATCAGGAACTCTATGCAACATGATTGTCATCCCAGATGAATGTTAATCTCTAAGAGTTACTTCCCCAGTGATGTTGATCATTGAAAGTTGATACTTCTACTCTGCAATCCCCTTGTCAGAGACCAGACTATCATTTCTTTGATAAAGACCTGATGATTTATACCTAATTCATGGATGGTTTTTGCTCCCTCGGCAGCTCACAATTGCCTTTAGTCCCGGACGAGATATTAAAACATGCATCATTGCATTGCATAGCATCCTCAACAAAAAAAACGCGTAGCATTTCCATTGATATGGAGCATTACGCTAAAAATAATAGTCTCAAACATGCATCTAAGCATAAGCCAGATTAAAGTCTTTATCGAGTACCTTTTGCATCTCCGAAGATAAGTCTATCCATAAAAAATCCCTATGTGGTATTCCCAGTCAGAGTTCCCTCAAGAAATTCTTCTTGTTGTTGTTATCTGCATTTTTGACCCTGTGTCGGTCTCTCACATCATTCAAATTCAATTCATTTACCAAGCATCTTGCTTTTTTTTGCAAATTTTTTATTTTGGTATTCTTACCCGTGTTTGCCTCTGTCGTTAGAGTGTGAGTAAGAGTCGGTGTCTAACCTTTCTTGCTTCTCGGTTATTTGAGTATCCATACTTGGTGTGTGGTAATTCATATAATTGCCTCTCTTGAAGAAATACACCCCGCCTTTGGCCTGAGGGATATTGTATTTCTTGCATATTCGCAAACTTTTGAAGTCCAACATAGCCTAGCAATCCTCGCTAGAGTCTCTTTTGGTTAGCCTTTTTTCCCCGTGAATTCGTCTTCGATCGATGATTTTACCTTTCCATATATCTTCTCCCCAGTGAGTCTGCTCCAGTCGGTCTCCTTCTTGTGTGTGTCTAATATCTCTACCTGACATATACTCCCGTTTGTTCTCATTTTTTTGATCTGCGAAGCAACTTATTAAAGTATGCTCGTTCCAAAGATCTATGAGTTCTTACCTTTCTAATCCGCGAAGCAACTTATTAAAGTATGCTCGTTCCAAAGGTCTGTCTGGTTTCGTTTCTGATCTGCGAAGCAACTTATTAAAGTATGCTCGTTCCAAAGATCTTCTGTTCTCATTTTTGATCTGCGAAGCAACTTATTGAAGTATGCTCGTTCCAAAGATCTATGAGTTCTTACCTTTCTGATCTGCGAAGCAACTTATTAAAGTATGCTCGTTCCAAAGGTCTGTCTGGTTTCGTTTCTGATCTGCGAAGCAACTTATTCAAGTATGCTCGTTCCAAAGATCTATCAGTTTTCATTTCTAATCTGGGAAGTCGCTTATTTAAGCGCATTCGTTTCTCGATGTACCGAAACCCTTTACAAAAAATAACGTCAAAAATGTATTAAAAAAAATCAATAATCAAAAAAGCCTAAATATTTCTACTTGTTCTTCGGAGCGCAAATTTTTGGGTTCTTGTAGTATTTAATCTTCTTCTACCTTGAAAGCTCGAAAGGCTAGCACCAATCTCACTTTCAGGTTTAAGACGATTAAATAGGGGCAACTGTTGCACCCCAAAATTTTCCCTCCTATCTCGATTTTATCTGGTTTAGGCTTCGCGTTTATCATAACACTCACATGCATTCATACCACTGGTTCTATGGTTACGGGTTGGAGTTGACTCCCAAAGATTTTCCGTTGAGCAGAAAAAGACGTGGTGCTTTCAACCAATCTAGGATATTTGAAAACGACAAGATTTAATAATGAATCTTTTCCTTTCTTATCTTTCGGTTTTTGGGCTTGATTTTCGATTGTTGAAATGAGTGGTCTCTTTCTTGATGGAACTATGGAAGCTTTGTTATATTGAATATCATTACCTCCTGATTCAAAAGATCAATTCATCACGAGTTTAGGGTTTGCTGGTGGTTCGAGATTTTACTCTGCAAAGCCTGGTGCCTTGATTTCTTCTGGTTATTTAGTTCATTGTTCAAGAAGTAAGAGGGTGGATTATGATTATCTGATTATTGATCAACAATTCAAGTTCTTGTGCATTTGGCTTGCTCGTCAACTTTGTTCGTTCTTAGCAAGAGTTGATGTATGGCATGTGCGAAAATACTCATCTAGAGGGCTTGTTTACAAGATTTAAGAATATCAAGTTGCCACATGTTTAGATCTTTTCTAGTCGCGTTCATCGCTCACGAGATTCAAGGCATTCATTGAAAATTTAGAAGTTTCTTTATGAATTTCGTTTGGTTTCAAATCTTTCTCTACTACCGAATATGTTTCGATTTGCAAATGCGGTGATAATCCCATTAATTTCAAGTGGAATCTATCGCTCAACTCTTAAAGGATCATGAAATCGTCAAGTTGACTAAGGTTTTGAATCAAGAACTTTATTTGAAACTTAGAGTTTCGATTTTTGTTTCAAGTGGCAAAGGGCTCGGAATTTCTACATGAACGGATAAACACGAAAGCTTTATGGCCGGGAAATTCAAAGGAATTCAAGTATTGCTTAAATCTGAGTCATCAAACCGTCTTTGCATTAAGAGTTTAATTCTCAAGTTTCACATACTAGAGGATTCAAGTTCTAAAAATACAACAACCATGTTACTACTCGTTTGATTCAAGACTACGGATTGGGGTTATGGATTGATTTGGAATTGGGCGCATTTTTTTTAATCAACATTTCGACATGGTTTGTTTTAACCAAATTAATTTTGGTTCATGATGAAGCAACTCTTTTTCAAAAATCATTTTAATTTTCAAAAACAGTGAAATCGCCACCTAATTTTTATTTGTTCTAAAAGAAGAACGGGAAAATATAGATAAAACCCACGAATAAAGGATAAGACGGTCTACAAAATTAAGAGATATTGGTTCGGGAGTTGGTTATGTAAGGGGAAGGTATTAGCACCCCTTACATCCATCGTACTCAATGGTACCCATTTAGTTCAAAGTGTGGTTGTGTGTTAGTGTGAAAATTTTACGATCTTCTAAGTTTGAAATGAGAAAGAAAGAGAGAAGAAATGTTTTTATTATTTTTGAGTTTGACACGTTTTGAAACCGCGTGCCTACGTACTCCCTCGTGCAATGGGAAAGTCAAAACTCCGTAGTTCTTCTAGAAAATGATTGTTTGTTGATTGATTTTAAATGAAAAGACAATTCGTCATTTTTAAAGGAGAAGACTCGTCTAACGTCCACAAGGTGTGATAAAGAATAAAGGACTACGCACCAACATGAGGGAGGGTTTGAGAACACCTCTAGTACTCAAGTGAAGAAGTCAAAAACCTTGGGAATAGAGGAAGAAGCATCTCAATTATAAATGAATCATGTCTAATCTTGAAAAGGTTTAAAGGTAAAGGGTGCTTGGACGCACAAAAGATATTGAATGTGTTGGAATTGATTTTAAATTATGGATGACAAGTACCAAAACGTTGGGATATCCTCTAACGATTCAATACTCGAGATGGTGATTGAGGTCAACCGATCATCTCTCATCCAAAATCTTTATTATGAAAAGAGTGAGGTGAAACAAAGTTCACTTTTATTAAGTGTATGGAATAAAGTATTTAAGTCATTGGGTTACCCTCTAATGGCCCAAATACTTTACATTTTAATTAAATTGTCGGGTTATCCTCTAACAATTTAATTAAATACCATAGCATTATGTTTTTTTTCTTTGTAGAAATTCATTTTTGAAAATAACTCGACGTTGGATCGAGGTTTGAGAAGAAAACTCGACGTTGGGTCGAGTTTTATTGAAAGTGTTTTAATTTATTGGTGAATGGAGAAAGAATAGGTTGAGATAATTGTAAATCACAAGTAAAATCGACAAAGCCCATACAAGGTGGCCAACCTAAGTATAAAATAATTAAATTACATGTGTACTAGCAAAGTGGGCTAGTCTACTATAACGACTAATTGGAACAATTAATCGAAATAGGCTCACTGTAGGAAGGCCCAGGATCAAGCGTACATGTGTGCATGTGAGGTCATCGCGACGCTTCGTAGCTTTGTCGACTTACGGGTTTAAAATGATTTACAGGTATTAGTTTAAAAAAAGATATTTTTTTTGGTTTTGTGTAAGTGACAGTTAAATTAAATAAACTAAATGTGCACTAAATTATTACAAGAATTGTTTTTGGGAGAGGGATACATGAATTATAAATGGGGATTAAACGGTAAAATAAAATAGAAAGCGGTAAATTATTTACAATGCAACAAGGGGATTGTGATACATTTTTTCGAATGAGGATAAATTAAAATCAAAGAGAAAACGGTAAATTTAAAAGTATACGAACGAAAATTAAATACGGCGAAACTTAGTTATTAATTAATTATCGTATTTTATTTTATTAATTAGACTAAACTATAAATATTAATTCTAAGAAATAAATATAATATACTTGTGTTCATACATATTCAAAAATTAAATTGAATTAAAAATTTAAAATTGCAACACAAAGAAGATTAATATAATTAAATTCAAACTTATTTACGAATTAATAGATAAAGTATAATAATAATAGTATGTATATAGTATATATTTACAGTACTAAGCATAAGAAATAAAAATAATACTAAGTATAATTATATTTACAGTATAAAATATAAATACTAAATATTTTAGATACACTGCTAAATATTAAATAGTAACATAAATTAAATAAACAGCATATGTAAAAAAAAAAATGTATATAAATGCAACAGTAAAAAAAATGTATGTTTGAACCACATCCTTGAATGTCTACACAAATAGAACACATATTAGTAGCATGAGTGTGAGATGAAATAGAAATAAAATGAAATTGCAATAAATCGGAAAATGGTTAGTAGACAGTACGAAATCGAAATGCAATTAAATGAATGCCCATGGATAAGCAACCAATTGTAATCGAAACCAAAGAAAACATGAACAAGATATTATTTACAAAGTCGAAACATGGAAAATTGATTTCAAAACCAACCAAGGAAAGCAATTATAATTCGGGCAGCCACTAAACATACGATTTAAAATCAAGGTAAAACGATTGTTTTTCAAATTTACACAAAGGAAAACAATATACGCTGCCCCATTACAACTTCTCGATTTAAATCACACGCAAGTAAATGCGGTATCATTGTCAAACCATCATCGAAGTTAACTTCGAGTATCAAACAACTACATCCTTCAATCAAAAATTAAAATAATAACACCAAATATGGTGTTCTAACATGTTTTCTCGGTTAGATTTACACGCGGGTAACACGGTTAATCAATAAACCATCATCGAAACTAAAACCAAATTTTCCATCTATTATTCACAATAAAAGATCGACAAAATGCAATCGAAATTAAAATGAGAAGATACAATGTCTTAATGGTTTCTCGGCTAAATCATACGCGGATAAACGCGACATCGATTATCAAGCCATCATCGAAACCAATATGGAATCCTCTTATCAAATCCGAACGAAACTAAACTAAAAGAAATGAGAATAACATAATATACGGTGCCACAATGGTTTCTCGGTTAGAATTACACGCGATTAAACACGGTTATTCAATAAACCATCATCGAAACTAAAACCAAATTTTCCATCTATTATTCACAATAAAAGATCGACAAAATGCAATCGAAATTAAAATGAGAAGATACAATGTCTTAATGGTTTCTCGGCTAAATCATACGCGGATAAACGCGACATCGATTATCAAGCCATCATCGAAACCAATATGGAATCCCCTTATCAAATTCGAACGAAACTAAACTAAAAGAAATGAGAATAACATAATATACGGTGCCACAATGGTTTCTCGGTTAGAATTACATGCGATTAAACACGGTTATTCAATAAACCATCATCGAAACTGTTCTCGAATGTTATTCAAAGACAAACTACAATCAAGATTAAAATGAAAACAAGATAATATAATGGTTTCTCGGCTAAATCGTACGCGGATAAACGCGACATCGATTATCAAGCCATCATCGAAACCATAAACATATCATTAAACAAATTGATACGATAACGTGGATACATTATAATGCATCAAATTAGATTTTCAGCATTTGCACTATACTTTAACTCAATACTCGGCCTAACACAATATCAAGCCATTAGAAAATAACACTAACTATAACGTCACTTTGGTATTGTTAGGTGAACCCCACAAAACAAACAGCAACTCAAGGAAATGACCAAAGCTTCTTTTAAACAAATTTTTACAACCTGTCACAACGTTTTTAGCATAACTCAAACAATTTCCACAGAGATCATCACAAAATAAGATAAAAAAACCAGCATTAAACGCCATATATAATTTCTATTTCAACCAAGACCATCATAACATCAAAGTTGTTTTCACATGGATTAGCCGTATATCAGTTATGTATAAGGGCACGAAATGACTCGAAATCTTACCGAAGAAGCTGGTGACGTGATGATGGTGAACGAGGTTGCAGCGGCGACGGAAGGGAGCTTGTTGCTGTTACGGACAAGGTGATGACAGTTGAGACGGCTTGACAGAGGAGGCAGTGGGAACAGACGAAGGAGAGGCGGAGTGTTGGAGGGGTTCCAGAAACGACGGCGAAGGAATGAGAGGTTAACGGCGGCAGTTTCGGTGAGAAGAGAAGCGATGGGTGATTAAAGGAAGTGTGGCTGGAAGAGAAGCGATGGGTAACAGTGGGGTTTTACTGTTGATGTTCGGTTGGTGGTGGGTAGCAGGCGGTGGTTTCGAAGAACTGAAGGGTGGTGGCAGTCGGAGCTATTTCCGGCAAGATGAAGGTTGAGTGACGGGAACGGAGGAAGGAGAACAGGGGGGCGGTGAGAAACAGGGGTTTAGCAGCGTGGGTGTTGAAGAAGACAAGGAAAATGGGTTGTATGGTGAGAAATGTATGGCTAGAGAACGATGAAAGCTGTGAGGAGATGGGGGGTGAGAGCCAGATTCAAGGAACCGGTTTTAAGACAGAAGGAGTTTTCTTATAATTTTGTTTGCCTCTGTGTTGTTTTCAATTTCAATCTTTTTTTACACCCTACTGTTCCGGTTTTTCTTTTTCAAAATGGCCTCCCCTTAATACAAAGACAAGTAGCATATATATATCCAAAAAATTAGGGTTTAAGTTATTTCAAAAATGCCTAAAATGCCCTCATAATTAAATGGGCCACAAAATGGAGTTGGGTAAAAAAATAAAAAGCCCAATAGTATTTTTGTTTTGATTTTTTGAGATAAAAATTGAACATTTAAATTTGTTAAAACTGATATAAATTCGGACAAAAATTTACCCGATAAATAAAATGAGTACATTAAAATAAACTACGAGTATCAAAGATTGAAAAAATAATAAAAATCGAAATAAAAATAATAATACCAAATACCCGGTTATAAAATACTCACAGTTAAAAACGAGTCTTCAAACTGTATCGAAAAATCAGGGAGATCACAATTTTATGATTTACGCGATATGTAAATTAATAAAACAGCGAGTAAAAGATGAAAACTTGAAATATTTTCTCCGTTAATTTCCGCACAGTATCGAAACATTTTTAACAGTCTGTCTACAAAACCGAAATATTGATATCACCGACATATAAATAATTTGAAACAATGCAATAAACAGGCAGAGTGGTAAAAATGCATGAAGTAAGATAACAGGTAATCTATAATTAAAAATGATGCAAATATCGATTTAAACTGACTTTTGGTCAATTTAAATACGACGAAATGATGTGAATGCAATGAGTGAATGACTGTTTTTTTTTATAAACAAAAATGAGAGTAGAAAAATAGCAGGGTAAAATTTGGGGTGCAACACATGACAAATTTTTGGAATATTTGTTTCACAACGGATTCCCAACTTTCATCTACAATTGCTATAACGATGAAGATCGCATTAGTAGTATTTAAAGATCTAAAACTAAGAATTCAAGTTGATACATAATTCTCGAATTTTGTGTTCGTGAAATTTCAAGAGTTTCAAAATTACTCCAAGGTTTTATTTGTACAAGAATACAAGAACAATTCAGGATACATGTATTACAATTCATCAAATCTTAAAATACAAGTTACAAAGTTCCTATTGAATACTAGTGTGTTCTAAACTATTTGTGAATCCTCCAAGCTGCAAGTTTCTCTATGGATATGTTCTTGACTTTGTTCTTAAGCTTTCCATTCCTCCAAGCTTTCCTTCATCATTTTTCCAAGCTCGTAGTGGTACTCACATTCATGAAACAACAAAAAGAAGCAGTTAGTAATAACGGACAGCAAACAAAGTTTCAAAATAGTTTCTTATCTCATCATTAGGGAGTATTGTTTGGGATCAGTTTATGTCAAAGGTTTGTTTATCATTCATGTTAAAGACCCTTTTCCTTTTGCAAATCACAACAACTATGTGTTGTTGGTTCACAAAAGGGGGGTGTGGTTCAGACACCATCATCACCACTACTGCAGCAAGTACAACCTGTTCAGAAAGCAAAAATATGGCAGCCCAATACCTCAAACAGCCAGCATAACAGAAAACAATAACAACCCATTTAATCAATATTGCTAAATCCAGTACAAGAACAAGGCTGGCATACAGATTCTGACCCAACAGACCAAAAACATAACACCAAAGCCCATTTTTCGTTTTTCTCAAGCAGCCCTTGTTTTCAAAACATTTCATCAGAGTAAAAACCCTAACTCAGACAATATAAAAGCAGTGAATGCACAGTAATCAAGGAGGCAGCCACTATTGATTTTCAAAAACCCTAACAGAACATATTCAAACAATAACCGAACCATAAACTCAGAACATACCCAGAACAATGTTCATCATAAACTCAGAAACATACAAGAACAGCTATTCAAAACCCAGAATATAGCAACCAAACTGCATATCAAACCCAGAAAGCAAGAACGTTCAAACATAATCATCATTTCCTAAACATACCCCCTTCAGAAATCCGAAAATAGCCACGAGAAAGAAGAAATTTGAAAGGTATTACCGGTTTAGCAGAGGAAGGAGGAGGTTGCGAACACTGTGTCGCCATCCTTCTCCTTTTCTCCCTGTTGTTTTTACATTTTCTGCATCATCACCATCGATGTCATCCCTTAGGGTTAGGGTTTCTCATTTCCCCTTTTCCATTCCCAAACCTGTAAACACAAAGGATCAAACGTTTGTTTCAGAGATCAAAGTAATAATAGCAGTGTAATCGAGTGAGAGAGAGAGATTAGATCGCGGCGAGGGTTCGAGAGCGGCGACAATGAGAGATTCGGTGAGGACCGTCAGAATCGCGGCGATGAGAACGGCGAGAGAGGAACCGGAGAGCGGCGGCGAGACCAGGCGAGAGGGATGAGGTGCGGCCATGTAAGGGTTTGCATGTGATGAGAGTGAGATCGTGAGGAAGGCGAGAGAGATGAGCGAAATAGATGAGAGATCGTGAGATGAGGGATGAGCTTTTGTTTCTTTTTTTTTAATTATGTTAATTAGTTTAAGTAGCAATTAAGTTTTTTTTTATTTATTCTGGTGAGTTGTATTTTCTGAAAAGAAAACAAAAAAATATAATTTCAGTATTAATATTAAATATAATTAAGTTTTTTTGTTTAGATAATTAACAGATAAAATAAAAAAAAACATTAGCTTAAACACCTTTTTATGTATATATTTTTATGGTTAATGTTTTATTAGTAAATAGGTTAATCTAGTCTTAATAGGATTTTTAGCTTTAGGATGTGTTGTTTAGTTCAGGTGGTGACACTTGTCACCACCTGTGTGGCCTGTTCGAAAATCTGGTGTAGATACACCCATGGTATCCATTTTGCACCCTCCTGCACAGCCATCAGATCTGTCAAAGTCCAGATCCGACGCTCCAGAATGGTGGACCATAGTATGCCTCATGGAAGCACTCATACAAGATCCAGCAGCATTGTTTTTGGGCTTGGGCTCAGGTTGCTGTTCACACCCCCCAGATTAAAGCTCCAATCAGGCCCATTTCTAACTCTCTCTTTAAATTTATTATTATGCAAGTTTTTTTATATTGATGTATTAAATAATAATTAGTATAAGATAGTTTTTATTTGCTAAATTATCAATTAAATTATTAGTTGATTTTTTATCAAGTAGAAAAAATCTATCCTAATAATTATTTACACTCCGGTTTGTATTGTGTGTTAATTTATTTTATTATCCGCTTTATTATGTTATTCGCTCGTATTTTTGTTACGCGATTGTACACTCCACTCATTAATTAACATAAAAACAACAACGCCTCCGATCTCTCATTTTTGGTTACCCACACCAAATTCTCTAAGGGTCTCATGGTTGGGGATGGGCATGGCCATCCTCACGAGGTTAATTAAGGCCCTCGTTGCCTTGATTAATCATAACCCGAAAAAACAATTGGTCCACATACCAATCACCATGCACCAGGGTCTCATGGTTGGGGATAGGAGCACCTATACTCACGAGGTTAATCAAGTCCATATACTTGGTTAATCATAACCCGAAATATCATTTCTCTACGTCCAACGCCGCAATTTTCAAAACATTTTCAAGTCAAAAATAATTAATTGAACTTGTTCTTTCAAAAATCAATTTTTCTACAAAAAAAAAATGGTGCTATGGTATTTAAGTAAATCGTTAGAGGATAGCCCGACGATTTAATTAAAATGTAAAGTATTTGGGCCATTAGAGGGTAACCCAATGACTTAAATACTTTATTCCATACACTTAATAAAAGTGAACTTTGTTTCACCTCACTCTTTTCATAATAAAGATTTTGGATGAGAGATGATCGGTTGACCTCAATCACCAATCTCGAGTATTGAATCGTTAGAGGATAGCCCAACATTTTGGTACTTGTCATCTACAATTAAAATCAATTCAACCCATTCAAATTCCTTTTCCGCTCATACGCGGTCTTCAAAAACATTTCAATTAAAATCAACACAACCAATTCAAACATTTTCAACCAGAACTACGGAGTTTTGACTTTCCCATTGCACGAGGGAATACGTAGGCACGCGGTTTCGAAACCGTGTCAAACTCAAAATAAATAATAAACAAACCCCTTTTCTTATTTCTTATTCATGACTTAGAAATTAGTGGTTACACACACACAAACACATTTCGAACTAAATGGGTCCCATCGAGTACGATGGACGTAAGAGGTGCTAATACCTTCCTCTTGCGTAACCGACTCCCGAATCCTTGCTTTTTGGTCTCGTAGACCGCCTTATCCGATTTTTGTGGATTTTATCTATATTTTCCCGTTCTATTTAGAACAAATAAAATTAGGTGGCGATTTCATTGTTTTGAAAATTCATTTAAATGATTTTTGAAAAACGAGTTGCTTCAGTGGCGTCTGCCGCTCCTAGGGTGGCATAGACACTAGCCCCCATGTCATGACGTTTCGCCTACAACCAATTCCTCGATGACAAACCCATTGTGGGACACCCGAAGGGAAAAGGATCACGACCTACGTCTAACTTCTCGGCGCGTTAACTCGACCAGAGAACTCGTAGGCAGTATCCCCGATGAAAGGAAAAACTGGCTTAAAGTCATCGCTCTCTTCGAGAACAATGACTTGGGGGAATCTTGTTCTGGACTGGACCAGCATCTGGCCCATGTCTATTAAAGCCCAGTCCAATGGGAATTAAGGACCCAGAGGCCCATATACCCATAACCGTCACCACGCCCTCCGAGATTAACGGGTTAACCGCCCTTTATTTCTTGGGGATGCAACCAGGGAGAAGGCCACATGTTGGACTTCTTGCTCACGCAAGCCTTGGCAGTCCCTTAGTGGGCCTCGCTGAAGAAACCCACTAACTAGACCTTGGCCCAACGCTGGGGGTTATAAATACCCTCTCATTCGAGAGGGTCAGGTATTCTTTCATTCACTCAACTTTTATACTTGCTTTCTTCTCTCGTCGTTTCTCACTTTGGCATCAGAGTATCTTGCAGGTACCCCCCATCTTTTTCCAACCATAGCAGCAGCTTGGACCATCGACGATCCTCCTGATCAGGTACGATCAGTATATGATATAATAAAGTCTTTAAAATAATTAGTTTGTTTAAGAGTACATTATGTGTAACTAAAATGTGAGACCTCATTAAACATAAGGGAGATATTTCTAAAATGTCCTAGTCAAGCTTTGTCTATTAGATAGAATAACATTAATGACAGGTACTCTTATCTCACGGTTCGTAGAAATGAGATATTAACTTTTTACATTAGTAAAACTATTATAAACTCAAAAAGCTTGGGGTTCAAAGGTATATGCATCCAATTAATCATTTTTCATCCAATTTAAAAGAAAATAGGTACTTGACAACAAAAGAATAATAGATTTAAAATAAAATGAGTAATTAACAACAAAAGAACCATAGATGTAAAAGCAGTTGAGTACCTAACGAACATGGAATTTGTAAAGGAAAAGGTCAAAATATCCAAATGGTAATCAATGTAGAGGATAAACCTTTGTACTTGATTCATGTTTTGTTTGTATTTCACTCATTCAAATATTCATTTTGATATGTTCGTCCAAACTGAGGTAACGTTTCAGGTTTCATCAAGATTAACATTACTTAATCGTGTAAGTCTTGTTCTTCATGTTCCTCTAACATTGCACTCTTGGCTTTTAATTCTTTTGGAGGAATTTCAATGACTCTTCCTAATTTTATAGTCATTCCGATCCTTTATCCAATAGTGACTAAATCAAAGATAATTTCCCTATATGTTCTTCAAAATTCTAAAATCTTTCTCTGGATTTAGTGTCTAGGGGTTTGGTGATTTGGCGATTACGCATAATCTATCAGGTACATGATTTGAGGTGTCATTTCCCCTTTAGGATGATGATGATAAGAATGATTAATATCTCGTGTTTGAGAAATAATGTTATGGTGCTACACACTTGCATCCAAATGTTCTTGAATTTCCTTTTCTTCACTCAAAGATTAATAGGCTTTCAAAATCTCACCCATTTTATCTTGCAATTTATTAACCTCATGTTTCATAGTTTTTCGACTTAGTGTGAATACATCCATGGCTTGAGATAGATTCAAATACAAGCATGGAAGATAACTTGGCTATGAGTTATCTCTGAATGATAAATTGGTATGCATCAGGCATGAATGTGATTCAATAAAATGTTTTGAATGTTATAAAATTGAATGTAAAATGCTCAAAGTACTTTTTTTATCAGATTGGACGCAATGTAATGCCATGTATATATTTATGAGGATGCGGGTGCAGGATCTCAAATGAACTACATGTGATTTTATTACGATGGAAATGTTATATATGACTTCTAATTAGTGAAGCTCGCAAGGGATGGCTTTAGAATTTTACAAGGTTCTTAGAGTCATGAATCCTACTTGGGAGTATTGTCACTAGATGACAATACCCTAAAATTAATCTACTCTAGATGAGTTCTTCATGACAACCAAGAAAAAATATGTCTCAAAGACCGAAACTACACAAAATTTAAACTTAATAAAGGCTCTTCAGGTCTAAACAAGGTTCCTAGAGACATGGATTCTATTTGGAAATCTCACCATAAAAAATAAATTAATCATTAGATGGAAATATCCTCAAAATGATCTACTCAAGGTGAGATTTTCATGTCAACCAAGCGAGACGTACGTCTCGAATGTCGACACTTTGCAGCCTATAACAAAACTTAGTTTTTTTAGACTAGCCTATGGATCCTCACTCAAAAGTGTGTCTAGATGAAGGAAAACAAAACATTTGAACCGACTACACATTAAAATCATATATCAAATAAGTGCACAAATAATAATAAACTAAGAACATAAAAATAAAAATAAAAATATATTAGGAGAAGATAAACAAGGTTAACATTCATCACAAACTAACTAATCTAGGTTTGACTCTCTAAATGTCATCAGCAAACTTAGTAGTTATCGCAGTGCAAAAATACCCAAGCACAAACATGCTAGAAATAAATAAATTCACCATAAAAAAAATTTTTAAAATGGAAAAAATATATAAAATCCTTACATAACAAAATATGGTCATCACAACCAAATTTAAGTTTGAGAGTCGATTATGCGCAAGAAAGGTGTTAGCATCCTATGAAATCTGTTAGAATAAGAGTTACCTCTAATTAATATATTTACTATAAATTCAAAGAAGTCATGATGACAACCCTAGCCACATGTTATATTTGTAACAATCATAACCAGGAGTCGTTTTAGTAACAATTCTAAGTACAAACCCCAATTATACAAACCCTATATTAAAATAGATAATAATAATAATAATATAATAATATAATATTAAACCACCACTATTAATAATGATATAATATCTAGATAATAATAATAATCAACTACCACAATTATAACGTAAAATCTCATTCTATTTATTTTCTAGCAAAAAGAAATACAAACATAAGTTCTATTTAGTTAGAATCTAACTAGAGGGCGTTTTGGACAATTTGACTTAGTTGAGGGAAATCTGGTCACCTGATAGTTACCTAAAATAATAGGGACATGTTTGGTTGTCCTTATTCCTTGCCCTTGTTCCAAATCAGAATTTAGAAAAGAAAAAAGAAAGGAAGCGTGAAAGAGGGGAAAGGAAGAAAAAGGAGCTTCAACCAAACGCTTATCTCTACTTGCATGCAACTCAAAATCCGCCATCCTCACCATCTTTGTTCCTGATTTTCGCAGCCTTCCATCTCTATCAAAGTGAGTCTCATAGTTAGAAACTTTAGGAAAAATGGGTTTTCTACAAACTTGGGGTTTTAGGGTTTGTGAGATAATGTTGATGCATGCATATCCTTAATGATGAACAATGTATTTTGATATTGTTTTCGTGTTTGGCTGCTATGGGTAACAAGATGGAAGTAGAAAAATGAAACTTTTGGGTTCCATGGAAGTCCTGTTACGAACTATTTTTTCTGCAAAATTGACAAGTCGCGCTTAGCGCAGTGACCACGCTTAGCGTGCTTCCTAAAAACTAGGAAAATAATTAAGTTCTAGATCACGCTTAGCGCGATCGAGACCGGGCTTAGCGCGGAAATCTCTACCCGACGACTCTCATCCTTGGTCAAGGGGAGTGGTTTGGACCATGACCTTACTTAAGGATGTTGTTAGTCTTAGAAAATAACTGCAGACTTAGAACAAGAGAAATACTGGGATTTCTACGACTTCCAATTTCGGCCGACATTTTTGGCAAGTGATTACTTAGAAGTCTTGTAGTGGCTAATTAATTCCTTGAATGAGATTAATGAATATAACCTTGATGTATTTCAAAATTCCAAGTGTTGAAGGATTGCTCACGAGGTTGTGGACGTAGTTTTATTTAAATTTCATGTGATATGTATGTACAATTAATATGATATTGTATGATGAATTTTGTCTAAAAGTATACATATGTGATTCCATATGACTTGTTTTCTTGTTTGTTTCGATTGAACATTCGAATGCGTTGTTTTCATGGCTTGATATGATTGCATTTGTTCCTTTTGCTCGAATCAGAGTAGAACCAGACTACTAGGTGGTAAAGCCTATCTCACATATTATGTTGTACCATCGGTTTCCCATTTCGGCTGATAGACCATGATATACGAGGCATGTACTATCGATTTCCCTTTTCAACTGATAGACCATGAGGTACGAGAAAAATATAAGCTACCAAAGGCGATGTGCTAGTGCGGGTCTTGGGGCATTTTCCACTCAAACTCGTCTATATGTTGGGTATTGGTAATGGTGTGATGCCACGTAGGCAAAGTCACTGGTATTACTTACCATCTACTGACGCCAGTTAGGCAATGTAACTTGGATTTCGCTCGGTTAGCATGTATGTTCAAGAATGCGTGTTTGCACTTGTGTGGCCTGGGGCTCATCTTACTTGCGTTGGATGGAGGCGGGGTCATGACGTCATATAGGAAAGGTCATGGCTGAAATCGTTGCGGATGAACTCCATTTAGGACAGATATGTTGTCTAGCAGTTTTCTTGTGCAAGTCTCTAACGATAAGGTGCACGAGGACTCGCCAAAGGTGTGGTAGAGGTAGCCTAAGTAGATAGGTAGAACTCTTAGATTCCTCGCACGTGGATGCATGTATGCATATGGTTATGTATGATACTTTGTATGGTCACCTCATTGGATAGTCATGGAACTTCCAATGGTGGTGTCATCCTTGTTGTGTACTTGCACCAAACCGTGAGATACAAACCCGGATTCTCAGAGGATTCATTTTGTTGTATGTACCTTGTAGTAGTAAGCGAACCCCTAAGATAGGGAGGCTCACTGAGATTTAGTAATCTCACCCCATTCTAATTATTATTTTCCATGTTCTTCAAGGCATGATCGTGGCAAGGGTAAGATGGCTTAGCTTGGGAAGATGTTTCCTGGCGATGTTCTTTCTTTTGTATCTTCTTCTTATATTCCTTGGATAATGTATTAGTAACTTGGGATCTGTATTATTTTGACCATGAATATTTCGGAAAAAGTTTAAAATCATACTACTACTCTTCTACTTTCCATTGCTTATGTATGACTTCGTTTACCATTATAATTCCATATATGTATTATCCTAGGCCATGATATTTATGGGGTGTTACAGTTGGTATCATTGCAAGTTAATTCTCGGCTTTGCCAATGAAATATCCTAAGTCAGCACAATTATGTCTCATATTTGTAATTGTCGGCATAATTCCTTCCGTTCTACTTATGGAATTGAGCTTGATCAACTTAATTCTATGTGTAGGACAAACAGGATGATGGCTAAAAGACACAGAGGTCCTAGAAGTCCCAGAACTACGCATTTGGAGCCTGAGCCTGAGACTGGAAATGCTAACGTGCCCTAGTTGCAGATGATGCAACAAATGCAATAGCAGGGTCAGATGATGATGCAAATGATGCAGAGCATTCAAGGGAAACAACAATAGTAACCATTCGCTCCTGCTCCTACTCTGCAAGCTGCAGCAAGTCCTGATTTTCGTGCCTTTTTCAAAATGAAGCCTGTAACGCCCAAAATTTAATTAATTAATTAATTAAATTATTGAAGTATTTTATTATTAGATTAATATGCGGGTTGAGAGATTAAGTTGATAGTTGAGAAATAGTCGATTTAATTGGGGGAAGAAAATTAAGAATAATATTATTAATGAACTATTTTATTTAATTGTATTGAGTTGGCTTGTTGTGTGGTTGTATGAAGCACTTGGGAGGTGTAAGAAATAGGCCCATTAAGGAATACTATTATTATTATTATTATTATTATTATTATTATTATTATTATTATTATTGGATTAAAAAGAAATAGAAGTAAATTAGGTTGCATTAGAATAAGGTTTTGGCTTTTGGGAGAGTAGATCGTGAAAAGAACTGCAGACCAAAAAGGAAGAAGGATTTTGACGGAGAAAAGTGGAACGATCAAGAATTCTTAGAGCAACCTTCAATCCAAGCTAAGGGTGGGGTTCTTGCTCTATAATTGGGGATATGATGGGCAATAGGTAGTGAGGGATGTATAATTTTGCTAGGTTGTGTCATGTTGTTGTTATTGATTGTTAAAGATCCCAATTGAATCGTATAATTTCAAGAAACTGGTTTTTGGGTGTTTGTACACAGCATGAGTCGACCTATGTGTGTATGTGTCGAAACAAGCTGGATTGATTTTAAAAACCAGCTTGCATTGATACAAATGGTCTTGCATCGACTCGTGGGGCCAATTGTGAAGGTTTGTATCGACTCATACGATGCTTGTGTCAATACAAGCTGGGTATGCATCGATACATAAGATTTTGTATCGACTCACACTAATGGAATTTAAGAAAATAGAAGCATGAAGGTCGCATGCATCGACCCATACGGAACTTGTATCAATACAAGAGAGTGCATTTTAAGTTATGCGTCGACTCATCCGGTACTTTTGTCGATACAAGATGCTTTTGTATCAATATAAGTTGTTTTGCATCAATACAACTCCCTTATGGATCGATACAAGAGCTCTTGTATTGGCTCATACTGATTTGGAACATAAAATATGTTTATGGAGAAACGGTTTCGGTCATATCTTTGCGATCGTAACTCCGATTTAGTTTCCATTTGAACCGTTGGAAAGCTGGAATTCTGATTTAGCCTATGATAGTACTTTTAAATACAATAGGTGAGATTGTGATGACTTAATGTAGTTTCCGTATGTGAAATTTGTTGTTGTCGTTATTGCGGAGCGTTGTTGTAAAGGCTTTGATAGCCAAAGTCGCCGGTTGAACTATTGTTGATTTTGTTGGTCGTAAGAGGCAAAATGAATATGTCGTAAGCTGGTTTACATTGTGGTTTTACATTGTCGTTTTTATATTCCATTTCTAATCAACGCATACATACATTTGCATATTATGTTGAGCCGTGAGGGGCAAAACCATGTTGAGTCGTTAGGGGTAGGATGATTACGTTGAAGGATTACGCCTTGATGCCTTGGAATTACTGGCAATTATTTACGTTGGGAGTTTTACTCCGATGGATCCACATACATTTGCATTCATTGACTTGCATATCATAATATATAATGATGTTGTCTTGTATTTAATCATGTTGTTATTTCCGTTGAATTTAGTTGTTATTTGATAAATGTCGTCGCATATAAGTTGATGTTGATATGTTGTTGTATTGAATTGCATTGTTGTGAATGATTATATGATCTTGGACTATATATTGTTTATCATAATCTCAATTATATGGTTTGATATCTCACCCTTTACTTGTTTTCGTTGTTGCCTTTATATTAGTAACGTGCAGGTGATCAGGAGGAGTAGTCGTTACCGGTGTGGTTCTGGTTTAGTTTCATTTGCTCTGATACATAGCACTCGGGGGAAATGCACGTTGTTTCTATTTTGTTGTTTTTATGTTGAACTGATGTTGTTGAATAAACATAAGATGGAATGTTTTGCATTTTAAGACTAATTGAATTCTGCTGCTTAGTTGATGAATTGTTTACGTTGAATTGTGACATTCCGATTATGTTGATTATTAATGAATAATTTTGGAAACTATGATATTAAATTAAATAAATACGTGGGGTAGAATCGGGGTGTTACATAGTGGTATCAGAGCAGGTCGGTCCGTCCGGCCAAGTTGTTGAGTCTTTAACAATCGAGTGTTGTTAACTATTTCTGACTGTTGGTTGTGTTGTAGTGTTAAGTTGAGATGGCTGGAAGGAACGATGCTACAATTGCTGCTTCCTTGGAAGCAATGGCTAATGAGATGGAGAATCATCCGAATGTTGGCAGGGATGCTGGATCCCGAAGTTTGGCGACCTTTCAGAAGGAGAATTCGCTAGTGTTCAAGGGTAAGCATGACCCTGATGGAGCAATTGATTGGCTGAAGAAGATAGAGAGGATCTTTCGCGTGATGGATTGCACCCAAGCACATAAGGTTTGTTATGGGACTCATATGTTGGCAAGTGAGGCTGACGACTGGTGGTTGGAAACGCGTCAGAGATTAGAGGCTACCGGTGAACAAAATCACTTAGGCTGTATTCCACAGAGAGTTTCTGAGGAAGTATTATCCTGAAGGTAAGCCTTATGATGCTCCAGCCAGTAAGAGTAAATCGGAAGAGGATGACGGTCAGAGAACTAGTGGGGGAGATGCTCCTGCTAAAGTTGTATGTTTCAAATGTGGACAAGCCGGTCATAAGAGTTATGTTTGTAATGCGGATGTGAAAAAGTGTTTTCGTTGTGGTAAGTTTGGACAAGCAATTTCTGAATGCAAACATAAAGATATGATCTGTTGTTGCTGCTGATAGTATTGAATAATTAGTACGCGTGCGTTGGATTCGAATATTGCTGGGTTGGTTGTGTCAGGGGATGTGGCGACCTAAGTAAGAACCAAAACGCGACTTAGGCTAAATTAGGAAGTGAAGTTAAGGATGATAGTATTAGATAAATTTTCGAGGACGAAAATATTCCAAGTGGGAGAGAGTTGTAACACCCCAAATTTAATTAATTAGTTAATTAAATTATTGAAGTATTTTATCAATGGATTAATATGCGGGTTGAGCGGTTAAGTTGATAGTTGAGCGATAGTCTTTTTGATCGGGGGAATAATATTAAGAATAATATTATTAATGAACTATTTTATTTAATTGTATTGGGTTGGCTTGTTGTGTTGTTGTGTGAAGCACTTGGGAGGTGTAAGAAATAGGCCCATTAAGGAATAATAGTATTATTATTATTATTATTATTATTATTATTATTGGATTAAAAAGAAATAGAAGGAAATTTGGTTGCATTAGCATAAGGTTTTGGCTTTTGGGAGAGTAAATCGTGAAAAGAACTACAGACCAAAGAGGAACAAGGATTTTGATGTAGAAAAGTGGAACGATCAAGAATTCTTAGAGCAACCTTCAATCCAAGGTAAGGATGGGGTTCTTGCTCTATAATTGGGGATATGATGGGCAATAGGTAGTTAGGGATGTATAATTTTGCTAGCTTGTGTCATGTTGCTGTTATTGATCGTTAAAGATCCCAATTGAATCGTATAATTTCAAGAAACTGGTTTTTGGGTGTTTGTACGCAGCATGAGTCGACCTAAGTGTGTATGTGTCGATACAAGCTAGATTGATTTTAAAAACCAGAGGCTGGAAAACAACTTGCATCGATAGAAATGGTCTTGTATCAACTCATGGGGCCAATTGTGAAGGTTTGTATCGACTCATATGATGCTTGTATCGATACAAGCTGGGTATGCATCGATACATAAGATTTTGTATCGACTCATACTGATAGAATTTAAGAAAACATAAGTATGAAGGTCGTATGCATCGACTCATACGAAACTTGTATCAATACAGGAGAGTTCATTTTAAGTTATGCATCAACTCATCTGATACTTATGCCGATACAAGATGATTTTGTATCAATACAAGTTGTTTTGCATCAATACAAGTCCCTTATGGATTGATACAAGAGCTCTTGTATTGGCTCATACTGATCTGGAACATAAAATATGTTTATGGAGAAACGATTTTGGTCATATCTTTGCGACCGTAACTCCGATTTAGTTGTCGTTTGAACCGTTAGAAAACTGGAATTATGATTTAGCCTATGATAGTACTTTTAAAGACAGTAGGTGAGATTGTGATGACTTGATGTAGTTTCCGTATGTGAAATTTATTGTTGTCAATTGTGGAGCGTTGTTGTAGAGGCTTTGATAGCTAAAGTCGATGTTTGAACTATTGTTGATTACATTGGCCGTAAGGGGTGCAATGAATATATCGTAAGCTGGTTTACGTTGTGGTTTTACGTTGTCGTTGTTGTATGACATTTATGATCATCACATACATACATTTGCATATTATTTTGAGCCGTGAGGGGTAAAATCACGTTGAGCCGTTAGGGGCAGGATGATTACGTTGAAGGCTTACGTCTTGATGCCTCAGAATTATTGGCAATTTTTTACGTTGAGATTTTTACTCTGATGGATCCACATGCATTTACATTCGTTGATTTGCATATCATAATACATAATGAGGTTGTCTTGTATTGAATCATGTTGTTATTTCCGTTGAATTTAGTTGTTGTTTGATAAATATTGTCGCATATAAGTTGCTATTGATATGTTATTGTATTGAATTGTGTTGTTGTGAATGATTGTGTTATTGTTGATTAGTCGTGTGATTACAAAATGGTGATATTATATGATCTTGGACTATATATTGTTTATCATAATCTCAATTATATGGTTTGATTTCTCACCCTTTACTTGTTTTCGCTGCCTGCCTTTATATTGCGGTGATCGGGAGGAGTCGTCACGGTGTGGTTCCGGTTTAGTGTCATTTGATCTGATATGTAGCACTCGGGGGAAATGCACGCTGTTTGCATTTTGTTGTTTTTATGTTGAACTGATGTTGTTGAATAAACATAAGATGCTATGTTTTGCGTTGTAAGATTAATTGAATTCCGCTGCTTGGTTTATGAATTGGCTACGTTGAGTTGTGACATTCCGATTATGTTGATTATTAATGAATAATTTTGGAGACTCTGATATTAAATTAAATAAATACGTGGGGTAGAATCGAGGTGTTACAAAGCCTCTAGAGTTCAAGAGTGGCTTGAACCACGTAGTTGCTCATGATTGGCTCTACAACATGGAAATGGTGTTTCAAGTTGTCTAGTGCACCGAGGAAGACAAGTTAATGTTTGCTACTCAAATGCTGAAGGGTCTAGCTGGTAGGTGTTGGAACAATGCATCTACCTATTACACTTCCCAGGCAATTTTGAAAGACTGGCAGCACTTCAAGACAACTTTCCTGGAAAAGTATTTCCCTAACAATATACGCGCTTAGAAGGAACGTGAGTTTCAAATTTTCAAGCAAGTCAACTTGTCTGTTTTTGAATATGATAAGAAGTTTGAAGACATGACTGCTTACTACAAATAAGTTGTTTACGCACCTGATGAAATGTCGAAGATTGATCAATTCTTGTTCGGATTTAATGAGGATATCACCCATAGTGTGTCCCAACGGGAGTTTACTACTTATCCTGAGTGTTTGCGACAATGTTACATGGCGGAAAATAGTTTGAATATAGTTAGATAAGAAAGGGAGCAGAGTAGGCCAGTGCGCAAGGATCAAGGGAGATTAGGTCAACAACTAAGGCCTCACAACCTTCCTCCAATGGGGAAGCAATCTTTTGGTGGTCGTGCAACTCAACCACCCTGGTGCAACAAGTGTAGAAGAAAATACCATGGTGACTGCAGGTTTTATCCAGTACAATGTTACAAGTGCGGACAAACGAGTCGCCTCTAGAACCGTTGTCCTATGCAAGATGCTCCAGAGAAGACTACGGGGCGTGTTTACACCATCGATGCCAGGAAGGCGCAAGGGAACAACAATCTAGTTGTTGGTACGTGTTCTATCAATAATCAACCCTTGTTTGTCTTAGTGGATTATAGATCAACCCACTCCTTTATTTCTAATTCGTGTGCGCGACGACTCAGATTCGAAGCCATCAATCATGACACCTCGATGCTTATCTCGTCTACTACAAATGATGTGATAGAAGCTCAGAAATTTTGCAAGGATTGTTCTGTCAGTTTTAATAACTGTAATTTCTAAGATTGAACTCATCTGTCTGCCTCTCAAGAAGATCGATGTGATATTGGGTATGAATTGGTTGTCAGCTAACTCAGTGTACATTGTTTGTAAGGATAAGGCTATCTTCATTCCTGCTAAGAAGACTACTCTTGTCGATGCATTTGGGAACTTGATCAAAGGTATAATTAATTTGGTCCATTGCCTTTTTACTGAAGAGATCGATGACCTCCTAGATCACTTGAAAGGAGCCTGTGTGTTCTCGAAGATTGACCTCAGGTCAGGATATCATCAGATTCGGGTTAAAAGTTCAGATGTGTCAAAGACCGCATTTAGGACGCAATATGGTCACTGTGAATTTTTTGTTATGCCGTTTGGAGTGACCAATGCTCCTGCTATCTTTATGGACTACATGAACCTAGTGTTCCAACCATATCTGGATCACTTCGTAGTGATCTTCATAAATGATATTTTTATCTACTCCCGGACTGTAGAAGAGCATATGAAGCATTTGAGAATCATATTAACTATTTTTTGAGAGAAGAAAATGTTCGCAAAGTTTAGCAAGTGTGGGTTCTAGATTTCAGAAGTCAAGTTCCTCGGATATGTTATATCTAGTGGTGGGGTAGCTTTAGATACCTCTAAAGTAGAAGTCATGATAAACTGGTAATGACCCAAGAATGCATCTAAAGTTCGAAGTTTCCTTGGATTAGCGGGTTACTATCGGAGCTTCATAATGGGATTTTCCAAGTTGGCGCTACCTATGACGAAACTTACGAGGAAGGAAGTTTCTTTCAATTGGGGTTTAGAATGTGAGCAAAGTTTTCAGAATTTAAAGAAGAAGTTAACTACCGCTCCAGTATTGGTGATCCCCGATTCAGAAAAATCATACGAAGTCTTCTATGATGCTTACAAGAAAGGTTTAGGTGGTGTTCTGATGCAAGATGGTCAAGTTGTAGCATATGCTTCACGACAGCTGAGACCGCACGAGGAGAATTATCCTACCCATGACCTTGAGCTCGCTTCAATTGTCTTCGCACTTAAGGTGTGGCAACATTACTTATATGGAGTCCACTTTGAGATGTTTAATGATCATAAGAATTTGAAGATCCATTTCGATCAGAAAGAACTCAACATGCGCCAGAGAAGGTGGATGGAATACCTTAAGGATTACGATTTTGATCTGAAACATCATCCAGGAAAAGCTAATAAAGTTGTTGATGCTTTGAGCAGAAAGGAAATTTGAGTTGCCAAGTTAATGGTGTTAGAATTTGATCTTTTGGAGAAATTCAGAAATCTTGATTTGCAATTTGAATGGGTGACCATGGGTGTTCTGATTAGTAACTTGAATGTTGAGAGTGTATTGCGAAAAAGGATCCATCGGGCACAGAATGATGATGCATAGCTGCAAGATAAAGAGAGACTTCCAGACTTCTTTCGAGCATCCGATGGTATGGGACAACACTATAAAATAGATGTGATAGTTATTATTATTATTATTAACTATCACCTCGATTAAAGTTTAAAACTGATGTGATAGTTATTATTATTATTATTTTAATATTACATTGTTTACACATAATATTAAAATAAATTGCTTACAACAAATATTCTTGAACGTCGGAATTTTGTATCCAAGATTGATTTTTGATGCTATCATTATCACTCATTTCACTAGCGTATACAATGTGCATGCTTTGAATGCATTCATCTTCTAATAAGGTGTTTTTTCAAAAAATAGAAAATATTTGTTTGCACTTGCAATCTATCAGTAATGACTATTAGGAAGAAATCATAGTTGTTCAAAATCTTCAGCAAAAACAACAACAACATCAACATCATTTTTCGGGATGAATTGCAAAAGATAAAATAATGTTTTATTCAAGGTAGAAGAACATTTTTCAGATTTTCAATTCATCCCAAAAAAATAATGCATTCAATAGTGGGGCGGCTACAAATAAGATAACATTAGGGTGAAATATGTTCAATGGGTATTTTTATAGTAAAATCTTATTATTTCATCCTTTGTATTTTCAAATAAACCAAAGGGTTAGATCATTTATTTTACACTTATAGAAAAAAAATAAAAGCATAAAATGTAGTAGCTGAGATTTGAAGCATGATTGGAATGGTATATCACCTCGATTTTTAAAATAACTGAGGGAACAACTTATTGTTTTTTTAAATAAAATAAGGTACGCCTTGGAATAAGATCTCAATTCCACTATGTTCTTTTATTTATTTATTGTTGCTACTATTTTTGTTTACTAGTTTTTATTTGGGCTTTAGACCAATTGCCATGCCTTGTTGTTTTACACCTCCATATATTTGATCTAATATTTTTTCTTTACGTTTTTTATGTTGTATTTAAGCTTTGGTACAAATTTTATGTTATTTTGTTTCTGGTCATCATATCTCACTTACAAACTTAATTAATAAGATTATTTATTTATATGAAAAAAGATCAATTAGGCATATGTGTTCGCGGTAAAAAGTGAAGAACGAGGGAATCGAATCGAAATTCGAATCTCCGACTCAAAAAAATTTACTCTTTGAATTTTTTGTTAAAAGGTGCCGCGAGCACCAAACTTTATTGTTTCCAAACAAGAAAGGAATGGAAAATGGTAAAGATGAAATACCCTAAAATTGATATGCAATGCGATTAGTGTGAGCTAAACACAACACATGGGGGAGATTCAAGGATTCAGGGGTTGGTTATATAAAGGGAAGGTATTAACACCCTATATATTTATAGTATTCTATACGAACCTTTTGTGCATTTGTGTTTTATTTGCTATGCTATTTTGGGAAAGTTTCTCCTTTGGGGTTTAAGAAAGGTAGGCTATTTAGGAACCTAAGTTTATTTATTATGATTATACTTACAAAGATCATTGGGATCTTCTGCATACATATCCCCTAGAGGGAATCAGAGCATACGTAGTTCCCACTTATGTGCTAGTGAATGCAAAGATTTTAACGACAAGTGTCATTTTAATTAAAAATGCATCTAATCTATTTTATCACATACATTTTTGAAAATTGATTATTTGAATCTTTCATTGTAAGCATTGGGTGTTTTTCTTGATTTTACAAGCGTTATCAGTTACAGTTAACAAAGATGTTTGAAAAAACGTTGAATCTTTCATTGTAAGCATTGGGTGTTTTGCTTGAGTGTACAAGCATTACCACTTACAAGTTAAGAAAGATGTTTTGTTTGAAAAAGTGTTTGATTTGAAAAATGTTTAATTTGTATGTTATGCTATATATAAGATACTTCTTCCATTTCATGTCTTATCTCTAAGGAGGAATGTTTTATTATTGATTAGGGGGATTCTTTTAAGAAGCCTGTGAGACCTTGTATTATAAGCCCAAGAGGAGGCTATCCGGGGGACATCGAGGGTCCTTGTATTGGGAGCCAAAGAGGATGCTTTCTAAGGGACATTGGAGGTCCTTGTATGAAGCCTAAGAGGAGATTATAGGGTATGGGTAGCTTGGCTTTAAGAGGGATTTCACCGGGAAACCATACTCTTTGGGTTCTATCCTAGCGAAGGTGATTATTTGTATTGGAAGTCCAATAGGAGGTTGTTAGAGATTTCCATATCTCTTTCTTGTATGATACCCAAGAGAAGGCTAAACTCAACGAGGGAGTTCTTTTGTACGAAACCCAAGATGAGGCTAACTCAACGAGGGAGTTCTTTTGTATGAAGCCCAAGAGAAGGATAACTTAACAAGTGAGTTCTTTTGTACAAATCCCAAGAGGGGGATATGGGGAACCTAGTTGTTATACTAGTTGTAATGACATAAATAAACATGAACAAGTATATATATGACAAAGTGTGTGTGTCTGCATTCATAGGAGTTTATGAAGGAAATATATAAACAAGTGTATAAAACAAGCGAATAAAAGCTAGTGTAACTTGGATATATACAACGGAGTTGGGACTTAAACCTTAAGGGAGGCCCACTACTTTAAGAGAAGTTTCACCAAGAATAATGCTCCTCTTAAAACCAGTAGAATTGGTTATAAACAAGTAAATAAAAACTAGCAAACGAAACTAGTTATACTTGAATATTTGCAAAAAAAGGTTGAATATGTACAAGGAAATTAAATATGTACTCAAATGGGTGGATATGCACAAGGAAACTAAATATTTACATAGGAGGGTTGGGAAGTACACCGTGAGGGAGGCCCATGATAAATTTGATTTTGAGTTCGAAAGATTTTCGAGAAAGAAACCTAGTTCAGTTTGTATTTTCAAAGATTAATCAAATCGATCATGGAAAAGAGGTGTGTAAGTTAATTAAAAAAATTTAAAGTTTTAAAAAATTGAAAGGTATTCACATGATTGTTTTGGAAAAGATTAGGTTTGAAAAATCAAGAAGAAAACATTTATGAAAAGTATTTAAAAACACTTAAAAAATGTCTATTTTGAACCTAATAAAAATATATAAAAAAATATTTTTTTTTTGGAATTTTTTGACATAATCATAAAATAGATATATTATATGACAAGTGTGCAAAAAATCATCTCAAAATCAGAAGTTTTAATAGGTTTTTGAAAATGTTGAAGTTTGATAAAAATGTGAAGAAAACAAGTGATAAAAATGATGTTTTGGTCCTAAGGAGAGTTGAACTCATGACCTTAGGCTTGCATGTGAAAATATTTACCATTGAGTCATGTGCGTGGCTTGTCACTTATGCACTGTGAATTAAATATATTTGAAAACAAGTTTGGAAAATCAATTTTGGAAAATAGTTGAAAATGGAAGAAAAGAGTGAAAAGTTGAAAAAGAAAAGGTCTCAGAGGATTCGAACCCTGGACCTATGGCATGGCAAAGACTTAAGAGCGCGCGTGCTGCCATTGAGGTGGCTATACATCTGTTAATTAAAACACAAGCATATGTATATATTTAAAACACGAATTTGAAAAATAGACACATGGTGCCATGGCCTTCATCACCTTCCTCATGACAACCTTTATGGTCAAATTCGAATTTCTTGGATTCTTGATCAAATTGAGAAATGTAAAATGCTAACTTGCTCAGAATTTCACCACGATTTCAATCATGAAATTTATTAAAGCTAAGAATCAAAGATCAAAGAGAATTTCCAGAAAGTACCAAATGAACCCTAACTGAAAATTTCAACTAATCTATAGGCACGATTGATTTTAAGTGAAACTGAGGATTCAGAAAGCTTGAGCAATATGATATCTACATTTCTAACTATTAAAACTATACCAAAGATGCTTATATAAGAGAATCATAATTCAAAAAACTTACCTCTTGAAGCAAATTTGAAGAACTCGTATGAGTTCTTCCAGATGCAAATTAATGATACCACTAGCTTCCTTGGACCTTCCTGAGTGTGTTCCAACTCCTAGCTTGCTTCAATTCTCCTACCCGACTCAAGTTGTAATTTGCTGGTTTTTGAATGGAGGATGATGATGGAATTGTTACATAAGTGGATCAAGGGTTTGGATCACTTCTATATGATGTATGGAAGGTGTTTGAATGATTAAAACAGGAAACACACGAGTGGATTTCAAGTTTGCAAGTTAAGGCTCAAAACTTGTACAAATGGATTTTTTGTGAGGAAACTGACTTTTGGCTTATTTTGTGATGGTTTAAAGTGATGAACAACTTCTAAATGATGTTTAGAAGATATTTTAATGACACCTTTGGTTAGAACTTGCGAGATTTGGAAGTTGGAATTCTAACCTCTTTGAAAAATGAGAAAACTTGCAATTTAAGAAAGAATGAGAAAACAAGTTTATGGTTGTTTTTGGTGTGATTTCCAAATGATGAAAGACCTATATTTATATGCCAATATGTTTGGAAAGCAAGGCAAGATAGGATTGAATATTTTTTCAACTTGGCTTAATTGATAAGGAAGGAATATTTGCATTTAATGCACATGGTTAAATTTCTAAACCATGGTTAAAAAACTCAAGTGTTTCTATCCTTCTTATAAACATTAGCTTGATATATTTTTGAATTAAAACTTATCACTTGGTGATGACAAGGCTTCTAGAAGATAAAATGATAAGTTTTTGGCAAGATCACTTGAAATCTTGGTGAAAAATGACCTAAAATTCATGTTTATGGACCTATAAGTTCTAATTTCAAAGCCCTATCTCCACAAAATATGTTTTCATGTTCTTGGACATTTTGGAAATCTTGGATAAAGATCTACAACTTTCATGTTGAAAGTTTTTCTTGAATCAAAATGGATCTAGGTGAAAAATGGCCATGAAAATGGTGAAAAAGTGATAAAAACACTTGAAACTTTTTCTAAGTGTTTAGAAAAATCAAGTTTTGACTTTTTGTTGACTTTTCACCAAAAGTCAAAGTTTGACTCATCTAGACAGTTGACTTTTTGTCAGATGATTCAGAATTTCTCTGATGATCAACCATGGCTTTGGAGATGTTTTGAATCATGAAATTAGGTCAAGATATTGAATTAGTGATTTTGAGATCACGCTCCAAGAAATTAGGTCATTCATTGAGAAAAAAGTCAATGATGCACCATCCTCGATCAAAACCCTAATTTGGTCGATTCATGATAGATCTTGAGAAAATAATTTGATTTTTAAGATCAAATGTTGAGGATTGATGAAGATATATCATTAGAGGTGATTGGATACTCAAACCCTAATTGATCACATCTTGAAAATATGAAATATTTGATTCAAAACCCTAATTTGGCTCAAGGAGCACACACACAAGTTATCAAGTTTTGTAATTGTCAGTTATGCAATGATGCATATGTAGATGATATGAGATGGTATCTTAGATCAAAAATTGGGGTATGACAATATGCATATTGATTTCCGAATATTTGGACATAATTCGTATAACGTGCTTGTTCCAATGTTTTTCATCATTTCAAGAAACTTCAATTAGTTTTTCGTTTTGAGTTTATTGTTTAGTTGTATAGTTATAATTCCCTCCTACTAATTTAGATTTTTTTCGATTTGTAGTTCTATTAGGAAAAATTAAAGAATGTCAATTGTCCAAGTGAATTTTCTTTATGCATGCTAGTTGTCCACTGTCCTTTTTTTAATATTAAAAATAAAAGGAGGATGAAAAGAAGCAAGAGAGAGGAAAAGAAAAATGTGAAAGAATGCAAGAAAGTAGTGGTGGACAATCGGTCGGTTAAGGTCGAAATCGGGCCAACAATTTAAATTTGACATAAATTGTGGTTTCATTATTAACGTCTAATTTTGATCAATAATATTTTTTTGGTAGATCTGATTTAATCGGTTTGGCGGGTATATCGGGTGGATTTGGTCGGTTTAATATTTATTGGAGTAAATCTATAAAAATGACTCATCTTTTATAAAATTCACAAATATTCATCTTTTAACTTTTTTTTAAACTATCAAAATTTTAGAAAAACTCTAAGAAGAACTTGTTGAATATAGAGTATAATTCAAGTGTAGATTAAAAGTTGTTCTAGAAACAGTTTATTCAGAAAAGTTTTTCTATTGCTGAAGCAGAAATTCTGCAATTTGAAGAGGAAACCGGTTTCCTCATTTTGAGAAACAGGTTTCTGGCCCGGGTTTTTGTTTTTATGCACTGCTGTCAGTGGTAGTTTTGTTAGTTGGTTTGTTGTGTTATGTTTTAGTAGATTCGTATAAATAACACCCCTCATGTAATGTGTAACATTGATTGAATGCTATTGTGAATAAAAGTAAAAAATTTCACCTCAATTACTCTCTCTCTCTCAATTCTCTATTTTTCTCTCAAAACTTCATCTTCTCCAATTAGCTATTTTCACCATTGATTCACCACACCCCAATTATGTATGTTCTA
This sequence comes from Vicia sativa, assembly GCA_021764765.1. Taxonomy (NCBI): domain Eukaryota; kingdom Viridiplantae; phylum Streptophyta; class Magnoliopsida; order Fabales; family Fabaceae; genus Vicia; species Vicia sativa. The sequence goes on along the minus strand of CM038795.1, from coordinate 112,565,282 downwards.
ACACCTAGAATCAAGAGATCTGATTCTGATCCGTTAATCCGCTGCAAACATGACAACCATCGATCAAATCCCTACTAACCTCCCAATTCTTGATTCCAAGAATTATGACAAATGGTGCAAACAAATGACAGTTTTGTTTGGGTACCAAGAAGTCCTTGACGTGGTGAATGATGGAGTTACACAACTTTTTGAAGAGGCTACAGTTGTACAACAAACTACATTCAACGAAGAAAATAAGAAAGACTACAAAGCTCTCTTCTTGATACATTCTTGCATCAACAACGACAACTTTGAGAAAGTTGGTGATTGTACGTCAGCCAAGCAAGCTTGGGAGATTTTGAAGAAAGCGTATGAAGGTGCTGACAAAGCAAAGATGGTGAGGTTACAAACTCAAAAGAGGTCATTCGAGTTGGTACAAATGGAAGAGAAGGAATCGATCAACAACTACATTACGCGCATAACGCGATTGATGAATCAAATGAAGGCTTGCGGTGAAACCGTTATGGTGCAAAATATAGTGGCTAAGATCTTGCACTCTTTAACGTCAAGATTCGATAACATAGTGGTAGCCATATAAGAGTCAAAGGATCTTCTCACTATGAGCAAGGAGGAGCATCAAATCTCATTAGAGGTGCCTGAGCAAAGATTGGATGAAAGAGGAAATGACAAGGCCAAGGCGGAAATTGCGTTGCAAGCAAGGTTCAATGAGAAGATCAAGAGGTCGAAAGGCAAGTGGCATTCGAAGGGCAAAGCAAATTTCCAAAATTTTGGTGGAAAAGATTCACAAAATTCAAGGGGTCTATGGCTCAAAGAGGAGAGAGAAGCTCCAAAGGTAGTGGTCAAGGAAATAACTACAAGAGGAGTGACAAAAGCACTGTGAAGTGCTATAATTGTCAAAAGTTTGGCAATTTCACAAAAGAGTGTAATGCGAAATCGAAGGAAATTCATGGAGATGAGGCCATAGTTGCAAGGCAAGAGGTAGAGGATGATGACACACTTCTTGTCATGATCATGGAGGAGAATAAAGGTTGTAGAGAGGGGCCGGACAACAGCTCTAGTGTGTGTCGTGGGCTGGACAACAATTCTAACAGTGCAGAATTTTCTACACAAACGCGTTCAGAGCGAAACGCAATGGTAAACGTTCGAGGTGGAGTCCAAAGTAGTGATGAGCGGTACTTGTATTCAGGTTTTTCAACTCATATGATGGGTAGAAATGATTGGTTTGTGAGAATCAATAAAGCTACAAAGAATATAGTAAGATTCGTGGATGACACCACTTTAGCGGCTGACAGTGTGGGTGATGTTTTAATCAAGAAAAGGGATGTAAATAAGCCCTTGATAAAATATGTGTTGTACTTTACAGAAATTAGGTGTAATCTCTTGAGCATTGGGCAATTACTTGAGAAGAATTACACAATTCTAATGGAAAATAAGATTTTGCGCGTTTTTGACCGAAACGATGTTTTAATCCTTAGAGCACCCATGGCTGCAAATCGTACTTTCAAGATAGAGTTGTAAGTAATGGAGCATAAATTTCTTGCAAAAGCGGCAAGTCATGATGAGTGGTTGTGCCACTACCGTCTTGGACATCTCAATTTTAGAGACCTCGGCGCGTTGCAAAAGCATGGTATGGTGACTTGGCTACCCAAGATTAGTTTTCCAGTTGAGTTGTATGAAGAATATGTGCAAGGGAAGCAACATAAGAACAATTTAAACAAGGATGTAGGTCATAGGACCAAGCAACACCTTGAGGTGGTGTATTCCAATGTGTGCGACCCAATGCAAGTTGACTCATATGGTGGAAATAAGTACTTTGTCACTTTTATTGATGATTTTAGTAGAAATCTATGGATTTATATTATAAAGAGGAAGGATGAGTTGTTTTATGTATTCAAGTATTTTAAGTACATGGTGGAATGACAAAGTGGTCACAAGGTGAAAAATTTTAAAACGGATGGTGGAGGTGAATATACCTCAAGTGAGTTTTGGAATTATTGTGATGATGAGGGTATAGTGTGTAACACCCTTCTAAAAATCCCGCGGAATATAAAATAATCATTTCAGAGTAACATGTTATCAAGGATGCTAGAATTCATTAAAATAAAATCTACACATGTTTAACACAGCGGAAAATATGCATTACTTTTGAATAATTCAAAACATCAATAATAAGGTCTCATCCTTAGTTCCAAAAAATTATCAACCAATTAAAGCATTAAATCAAAACAAGAGTTTAATAGTCTAGCTCTACGAGCTATCTCACCAAAGCGCCTAAGCTGTTAACTTCAATCTGAAAATGATCAACAGTAAGGGTGAGACTAAATCACAATTATTATACGTTATAAGCTCATAAATAAATAGAATTTCGTAAGAAAATCATTCCACCCTATACAGCATATTCAGATTTATCATTTTATTATCGAACAAATACATAAACCAACTATCCATAATAACATACAACAATCATGTTATAACACTAGAATTCTTCCAATCATGTTATAACACACACAATTAAATGCAATGAGACACCGACTCTATGCATGTGGTATCAATTGTGAATTAAATTCACTACACCGTTCCACTCCAACCCGGACACAGTTATCACCCTCGGTTCTATTCCAACCCGGACACAGTTATCACCCTCGGTTCTATTCCAACTCAGACACAGTTATCACCCTCTGTTCCATTCCAACCTGGAAACGGATATGCCTCACCGTCCATTCCAACCCGGACACAATTATGGAAATTTCACTAATTCCACACAATGGATATTAGCTACTACAACAATGATATGTATGCATGCACATCTTTAAAGCATCCATTATCACCACCGAATATGATAACAACATTTATCATAAACAAATTACATTCATATACAACATATACAAGCAATTACATTCACAAATCGTAATGATATCACAACATACACAATTCAACAACATCATGTATTCATAACCACGCCACAACACCACATTGTCACATATGTTCACCGGTATGCAGACAATGTATAAAACAACATAGTCGGATAAATCGGGATTTTAAAAATAAATTGAGCTACTGCCATTTTCTTCATTTCATAAAATAAAAGATTTTATTTAAGTCACAACGTCCAAAACGGCGATTAAAACGGACTTACGGTTTAGAAGTTATGAATTTTTAAAATAAAGTATTTTTTTCAAAAAGCTTCAGAGGTAACCAGTTACCACAAGACCTGTAGCAAAAATACAGTAGTTTGACAGCAACCATGGTTATCCCCATTCATCCAAATTCGACCCCAATCAATTACAACACCAAAACAACTCCAAGAACATCATTATAGTACAATTCTTACATGATACAACATCATATAACAACACTATAACATCAATTTATGCATTTAGGGTTTAAAATTCCTAAACCTTAATATCCTAAATTGGAATTCCTAATCTACTCAAGCCATCCTATTATCTCAAAACCTATAATGCATAATAACTAGAGAAGTAACCCCTTACCTTAGCCAAATTCTTGAGTTCTTGAATTCTCTTCTCCTTTGCTCTTATCCTTTCGTACATTCTTCTCTTCTTCTCACACTTTAGTTCTAATTTCCTTCTTCTTTTCTAATTCTTTATATTAAATAATAATACTAAAATATGATTAGTGAGTTTAGGATTTAGGGTTTCTTATTTCCACCTCCCTTTCTCTACTAATCACACTTAAGCCCAATTCTTTTTCTCAATTTTCGAACATTTATTTAATTACCAATACTTCCAACAATTCTTCAAAAATCCAATTTAATTGCTTAATAATTTAAAATTCTAAATTATTAGAAATTAAAAATATGGGGTTTTACAACTCTCCCCCACTAAAAGAGTTTTCGTCCTCGAAAACATACCTTAAACGAAAAATTCTGGATAGGTGTCCTTCTTCTAACTCTCTTTAATATCCACCAGAAAAATCATTGTTCACCTTTTGACATTCGTAACCTTCCACTATACGACATTAGTTCGCACACACACACACACACACACACACATGTCTCTGACCTGCTTAAATAATTTCCAAGTCTTTTTTATAGCTACTTTCCTCTTAGGTTCAGACACTGTTGATCTATTATCCTCTTGATAGAACGTCAATCACTTTACACACTATCAAGCTGGAAAGACAAGTCTATTTAATCCAATACGATCCCGCCTATTATCAACAAGAGATTAGGGTGATCAGTTCCTCAATTCGTCAATAGATAACCTACAATCATAATGGAGTATAAACCATCGTTACCAAACTATAATAGCGTTCCTTTAGGACTCGTGCTCGAAGTCACCCAAGCACCATGGTCCAATAATCTTCTTTAAGGTTTTTAACCTCCTCCATAATTCTTTCTCATTTGATCTCGGCGATGAGATACCATCGATCGAATGAATGATATAATCTTCTTCACACTCACTTAGCATCACACAAATGATAAGTATTTTCCAACTCATGAAATGTTAACATACCAAATACACCATAATTCATTTTATTACAACTGAAATCCTTATTCATATAGGGAACTTAACAACATTCACAAATTCTTAGTCTTCCTTTAAATCTCATAATATCAAGGATCCATATATTTCAAATTCGAATCTCATTCCAAACGCAATCTCAATAATATTGTCTCATCATCTGAATGGTAAAAGAACTTCCAAAATTTTCCTGACGCATGTCAATATTTTGACATCTTAAACATGATTCCATTTCCTCTAGTATTACTTATCTTTTCCTCAAAAACTAACGTCACTCTAATCATTCTTAATCGGCATAAGTTGCATCTAAAATACTTTCACATCCTTACTAATACCAACGTCTCATTCATTAACAACATATCATTCTTGACCTCGTCTCAAATGAACTGCAACAATCACTAGTTATGTCCCTAAAATCTTCTAATACTCGTAACTAATTTTGGAGCTTCCCACTGCAACACTGCATCTACCTTAGATGAGTCTACCGCACTACCGTCACCTGAAATAACATGATAAAGAAACTCATCTTCTCATACCATAATATCCACCTTGAAAACAGCAAAATTCTCCTCCCTTTCGATGTTAAAAATTACAACGCAACATTCAAAATGCCCATACCGAGTTCTAGAAGCTTCTTTCTAATTATCTTCATCCTTAACCCAAATACGAAGGTAACATAACCTCAATTCGACTATACTGAAGACATACTCTCGTACCAATTGATCCATCAAATCATCAATCATTTGAAGTGGATATTTAATCTCAATCACCACTTTAATCAGTTATCAGAAATCCACACGCAATTTCGTACTAATTTCTTTCTCCTTGACTAATGAAATTAAAGCTCCCAAAACAATAAACTTGGTTTTACAAATCGGTTTCTCCGCACATCTTCCAATAGCTTCTTCAATTTTCCTAACTCTGAAGGTGACATCACATATGGTGCCATAGGGACAAGTCTGGTTTAAAAAAGTAGATCAACAATAATTCCACCTCTCATCCAATATCACCACGTGACAAATAAATCAATTCCAGGTTTTGGAACCATTTTTAAAACAAATTTTATTACATTAGCTTTCTAACGCTTCGAACGGGACTCAAATCAGACGTCTAGAACTCCAGTTATGAATTTTACAAGTTTTCGAAAAATGCTGCCAGCTTCAGGAAATCGATTACCCTATATAGTTAATCGGTTTTCACCCTTACAGTGGCCAATTATGAGATTTTCACTTCAGGAAATTGATTACTTCATATGGTTAATAGATTTCCACCATGTGAAAGTGAAAAATCTACTATTTTGAGAATAAAAATCACTTTTTAACCCATCCAAACAACCCCAACATCATAGAATACACAATTTGAGATCCTAACTTCAACATACCACAACACACATGATTCACCATGATTAATTGCATCAAGTTACAATTCCAACAATAAATCTTTTCAAGAACACAAGGAGGAAACTCAACACCGACATCTTCACGATCAACCAGCAGCGTTGAAACATTCCAACCACATGAGCTTCATCTTCTAAGAGTTATCCTTCTTGCTTACCAACTATCTTCTAGCACAAGAATCTACCTCGACTCATCAAAACAATTCATAATGACTTGTTTTACTTCAAATATTCAACCCAAGGATAACCTCAAGCTAATCCAACATCTTACTCTAACGACGAGTCGCTATTATTCCCAAGAAAACACCAAAACTCACACCCAATTGGAACATCATTATCCATAAAATCGTTCTCTACTCCCAAAGATGCGAAAAACACAAATACCTAATTGTTACCCCTTAAGAGCATTCCATCTGACCGTTAGACTTAAATGTTGAATTCGTACTTCCTCCAAATTCGAGAAACCACACGGTCTCACCAACATTTGCACTCATGTAATCAATAAGACATTGATCCAACTCTTCACACCGGAACATCTCGGAGAAGTTAAGCTTCTCCCCCACTTGATTCAAACCCACTCCGGCAACCAAGTAATTAGAAAAACAAGCAAGTACCGACAAGGTTTCACACACATGTCACGTACACAGGAACATACAAGGTTAGACAACTTGGTCGGACGGACCGACCTGCTCTGATACCACTATTGTAACATCCTTTTAAGAACCCCCGCAGAATATAAAATAATTATTTCAGAGTAACGTGTTATCAAGGATGCTACAATTCATTAAAATAAAATCTACACATGTTTAACACAACGGAAAATATTCATTGCTTTTGGATAATTCAAAACATCAATAATAAGGTCTCAGCCTTAGTTCCACAAAATTATCATCCAATTAAAGCATTAAATCAAAATAAGAGTTTAATAATAACTCTAAACAATTGAACGTTCCCCAGTGTTACAAATCAGAGCATGACACCGGACTCGACAAAACATAATAGTCTAGCTCTACGAGTTATCCTCACCAAAGCTCCTAAGCTATTAACTTCAATCTGAAAATGATCAACAGTAAGGGTGAGACTAAATCACAATTATTATATGTTATAAGCTCATAAAAATAAATAGGATTTCATAAGCAAATCATTCCACCCTATTCAGCATATTCAGATTTATCATTTTATTACCGAACAAATACATAAACCAACAATCCATAATAACATACAACAATCATGTTATAACACTTGAATTCTTACAATCATGTTATAGCACACACAATTAAATTCAATGAGACACCGACTCTATACATGTCGTACCAATTGCGAATTAAATTCACTACACCGTTCCATTCCAACCCGGTGTTTACTGTGGAAAATGGAAAACAACCGCTGGTCCTCCCTAAGTCCTAAAACTAAGGTTTACTCGGGAGATCGACCAGTTGATCTCAAGACACGTGCTAAGGTTTCCGGTAAATTACACTACTTCTGTAAACGAAATAACCTTGGCCCAGAAACGGTTTCCAAAGCCTAAGGGAAACAGTGCAATGGCTTTCCACACAAGAAGGATTCTGACTATTGGTGACTTGTGACCAACAGTTTGCGTATGTTTTTGGTAAACAAGGCTATTGGTGACTCGTGACCAACAAGACAAAGTTAAATGTAAATTGATTGCATTGAAATAAATGTGTGGTAATTCGCGTACATCAAAGCTTGTGTTACTCTTTCTTCCTTTAGCGCGAAATTGAGCAGAGTGTTAGCAAATAGTTTGAGAGTACAAATGAACACCCAGAGTTCTTAACATTCTAACTTATTTATACTAATTACAAATTAACCACTAAAGCTAATCAACGGATGAGATTCAATCTTCAGAAGCAACTTCTGCACACGTTTCGCCACCCCTTCAAAGAGCTTCTAACCCACGATCTTTTGAGGCAACTACCCACGATCTCCTCATTTTTTACTTTTCCCGCTGCGTGTCTTCAGAAAGAAACTGCCCTCAGATTCTGTCACTTTCCTTGAGGCACAACAAAATTTCCTAAGTCCACGAACAAGAATTCTTCGACAACAGCAGTACTTCGACTAATGCTTTCATTCGACTCAGACTTCTGTCGATTTGGCCATCATATAGTACGCTTACATGGGCTTGTTTTCAACGTTGTTTCGCTCTGGTCGACTTAGCCTAGCCTTCTAAACCAGATTCTCAACCAACAGGCATTCATTCTGGAGCTTCTTATTTAGCTTTGTTAAAATACCTTCAGAAGCTACCTTCATTTAAGATTGGTCCTTAAATTGTAGGAACCTTTGCCTCTGAACCATGCCCCTAGTTCACTTTACAAAATTCCAGCTAACACCCGGACATAGTTATCACCCTCCGTTCCATTCCAACCCGGACACGGATACGGCTCACCGTTCATTCCAACCTGGACACAGTTATGGAAATTTCACTAATTCCACACAATGGGAATTAGCTACTACAACAATGATATGTATGCATGCACATCTTTAAAGCATGAATTGTCACCACTGAATATGATAACAACATTTATCATAAACAAATTCCATTCATATACAACATATACAAGCAATTATATTCACAACTCGTAATGATATCACAACGTACACAATTCAGCAACATCATGTATTCATAACCACACCACAACACCACATTGTCACATATGTTCACCGGTATGCACACAATGTATAAAAAATATAGTCGGATAAAATCGGGATTTTAAAAATAAATCGAGCTACTGTCATTTTCTTCATTTCATAAAATAAAAGATTTTATTTAAGTCACAAATTCTAAAACGGCGATTAAAATGGACTTATGGTTTAGAAGTTATGAATTTTTAAAATAAAGTATTTTTTCAAAAAGCATCAATGGTAACTGGTTACCAATAGGAGGTAATTGGTTATCACGTACCCAGAAGCGTGATTTTTCCTTTCAGTAGCGAGGTAATCGATTACCATTATAGGGTAATCGGTTACCCCAGCCAAAATTCAATTTTTCCAGAATGCAACACAGTGGGAATCGGTTACCACCCTGGAGTAACCAGTTACCACGAGACCTGCAGCAAAAATACAGCAGTTTGACAGCAACCATGGTTATCCCAATTCATCCAAATTTGACCCCAATCAATTACAACACTAAAACAACTCCAAAAACATCATTATAGTGCAATTCTAACATGACACAACATCATATAACAACACTATAACATCAAATTGTATCAATTTCATCAATTTATGCATTTAAGGTCTAAAATTCCTAAACCTTAATATCCTAAATTGGGATTCCTAATCTACTCAATTCATTCTATTATCTCAAAACCTATAATGCATAATAACTAGAGAAGTCACCCCTTACCTTAGCCAAATCCTTGAGTTCTTAAATTCTCTTCTCCTTTGCTCTTCTCCTTTCGTACATTCTTCTCTTCTTCTCACACTTTAGTTCCAATTTCCTTTTTCTTTTCTAATTCCTTATATTAAATAATAATAATAAAATATGATTAGTGAGTTTTCTTATTTCCACCTCCCTTTCTCTACTAATCACACTTAAGCCCGATTATTTTTCTCAATTTTCTAACATTTATTTAATTACCAATAATTCCAACAATTCTTCAAAAATCCAATTTAATTACTTAATAATTTTAAATTTTAAATTATTAGCAGTTAAAAATATGAGGTGTTACATAGTGCGTGAAGTTGTTCCACCTTATACGCCTCAATAAAATGGTATTGCCGAAAGGAAAAATCACTCAATTATGAATATGGTTCGTAGCATGTTTAAAGAAAGGAGCTTGTCGAAGGAACTATCGGGAGAAGCGGATTCTACAGCAGGCTATATATTGAATAGGTGCCCTACTAAGAAGCTATATATTGCATTTCGGCATATTTCGGGTCAACTTCGAAAGAAGTTGGATGATAAAGGAGAGGTAATGTTACTTGTCGGATATCACCCTACTAGAGGTTACAAGATATTTGATGTGAGTAGTAAGAAAATCGAAATTAGTCAAGACGTGATAGTGGATGAGCTGAGGCTGTTTGACCGTAGAATTTTTCTGAGAACAGCAGCAGAAATCGATTTCTCAACAGAAGGAAACTGGTTTCCCTCGCGATATTTGCACTCTGAAGGCTCAGGAATTGAATTTCTGGAAGCAGAAACCGGTTCCCCTAATCATGGAAACTGGTTTCCACCAGAAAATGCAGAACGACATCATAATGAAGAACCAGTCCCGATTCTGATCGAAGGTGAGAATAGTGAATCAAGTAGACGACCAACAAGATGTAGAGGTATACCTCAATGGCTCCAAGATTGTGAAGTATTCTATGATAATGAGATCAATAATGATGGTGATCTCATTCACTTTGCACTTATGGATGAATCTGTCGATGGGTACGGAAGAGGCATTCACTAATGCCAAGTGGGTGTGTGTGATGAAAGAAGAGTTGTAATCTATTGAGAAAAACAGTACTTGGGAGCAAGTTGATTTACCGGAACAAAAAAAGGCAATAGGAGTAAAGTGGATCTATAAAGTGAAGCCAAATCCTAAAGGCGAAATTGTCAAGCATAAGGCTCGACTAGTGGCGAAGGTATTTTTGCAGCGAGAAGGCATAGACTATGATGAGGTATTTTCTCTGGTAGCTAGATTGGAGACCATACGGTTGGTTGTTGGTATCACCAATAGAAAAAATTTGTGGATGTACCAAATGGATGTGAAATACGCATTTTTGAACGGTCCACTTGAGGAGGAAGACTATGTAGAGCAGCCCCCGATTTTGTGATAAAGAATCAAGAGGAAAGAGTCTACAAGTTGAGGAAAGCACTTTATGGTTTAAAACAATCACCTAGAGCTTGGAACAAACTCATAGATACTTTTCTTATTGAGGTTGGCTTCAAGAAGTGTGTATCCGAACATGGTGTTTATGTGAAATCGGATGCAAGCAAAGATGTGATTATACTTTGCTTATATGTGGACGATCTTTTGATTACGGGCCGCAATGAGGAGTTTATTTCCAAGTTCAAATGTGAACTCATGGAAGAATTTGAGATGAGAGATCTTGGTATCATGACATACTTACCTGGCTTAGAATTTCACAAGTCAAAGTTGGGACTTCTCATGCATCAAAGGAAATGTGCCCTTGAGATATTGAAGAGGTGTGAGATGGAGCATTGTAATGCTTCCAATTCACCAATGGAACCAAGGTTGCAGCTGTCCAACAATGAGGATGAGGGTGACGTTGATCAAACTCAATATAGAAGGTTGATTGGATCATTACGTTACTTCTGCAATACGCGACCGGATTTGGCATTTAGTGTCGGAATTGCTAGTAGATTCATGGAGATACCAAAGGCGTCTCACTTGGCAGCGGTTAAGAGGATCCTTAATTACATCAAAGGTACTCTTGGCTAAAGAATTCTCTTTCCCGCAGCTGATGTGGGAAGCATGTGCAAATTACTTGGTTATACGAATTTCAATTGGTGCGGAGATAAAGATGATCGAAAGTCTACGGTCGGTTATGTCTTTATGTTCGGAGGAGCTCTAATCTCTTGGTGCTCTAAAAAGGAACCCGTGGTGGCACTCTCTTCTTGTGAGGCCGAGTATATTGCAACGTCGATGTGTGTATGTCAAGCTTTGTGGCTAATGAATCTACTTAAAGAGTTGGGCAACATTGAGGTAAAAGTTGTCACACTCTTTGTTGACAATCTCTCGGCTATCAATCTTGCAAGGAATCCTATAGCATATGGAAGGAGAAAACATATAGAGATGAGGTTCCATTACTTGAGAGAGTTGGTATGTGAAGGACAACTGAAGCTAACTCATTTACAAAGCGAAGAACAACTTGCAGATTTGTTGACGAAGGCGGTAACAAATGAAGTGTTCAAAAGGCTTGTGAAGAAATTGAGCTTGAGGAATGTGGAGCACTTAACTTAAGGTGGTGTGTTGAATATAGAGTATAAGTCAAGTGTAGTTTGAAAAGGATTCAGAAGCTGTTTTAGAAACAACTTATTCAGAAAATTTGTTCTACTGGTGAAGCAGAAATTCTGCAATTCGAAGAGGAAACTGATTTCCTCATTTTGAGAAACTGGTTTCTGGCCCGTGTTTTTGTTTTTCTGCACTGCTGTCAGTGGCAGTTTTGTTAGTTGGTTTGTTGTGTTATGTTTTAGTAGATGCTTATAAATAACACCCCTCATGTAATGTGTAACATTGATTAAATGTCATTGTGAATAAAAGTAAATATTTTCTCCTCAATTACTGTCTCTCAATTCTCTATTTTCTCTCAAAACTTCATCTTCTCCAACTAGCCATTTTCACCATTGATTCACCTCACCCCAATTGTGTATGTTCTAACAGAACTATTTTTTGTTATTGAAAAAATGTAATTATCAACTTATAACATTTCAATATATCATGTGATTTTAATTTGATCATTATCATTCTTTAAACAATAATTAAATTAACACTCAAAATTTTATATTGTATGTCTTGTATTTTTTGGACTATACAATACCACCATTAAATTTTAAAAAGGATAATAAATTGATAATATTATGAATCTAATTTTTATAATGGTTCAACTCTTTAGTAATAAAAATATATATAACATAAATATTAGTTAAGTTCGGTCGAATTCGATTTCTGACGTATCAAAATAATCATCTAAACTCGATCAAATCAATCTATACCACCTAAATTAAGTAATACAATCAATGAGTCGGTTCATTTGCACAAAAAAGACAATGAATTGGCCGATTCGATCAGACAATTCAAATTTATCCACCCCTAAAAGAAATGATTGATTTTACATTTCCCTCTTCCCCTTGACACACTAGGTCATTCCCACAGATTAATAGAACTTTATCACTAAAATTCAAAAAAATGCTATCTCCCATTTTCAAGCCAATCACACGCCGACACCACACAACAACTCTCTTTCTCATATTTAAACCTTTCCAATCACTTGTCAACAACTAGAATGGTATTTCACAAAAGGCAACTCACATTTTATTTTCTAAAAAAACACCTATATTTCTTAGACATGTTTATTTATTTAGGTGTTAATTTAAGAACATGAGAATAAGGTTAAAGTAAATTTGGAGGCAATGTTAGAGTAATAATTGTAATTAATTAGATAAATTAGATTTTAGGTTAATTTAAGTTTTGATATTAGCTAGCCTTCTTTTTAATTGTTATTGAATTTGGCTCTTTTAATATTTAGAGTTTTTATTCAGTGTATATGACATATTTTAGATTTTAGAGTACCAAATGAAATTAAAAGTTATTCAAAATATTAATCATATTTGATTATTTCACTGTAATAAATGTAAGAGAAAGAATAGTAATTTTATAAAATTATCTTTGTTTATTATTAGTGTATTCAAATAATCATAAAGATATAGTGAAAAAATAATAAATTAAGAATATTAATTAGAGAATATAATTGGAAGATAAAAATTAAAATTGCAAAATTAAAAGCACAAATAATTTTATCAACACTTATTTTGGAAAGGAGAGAGTATCTTTTATCTTTTTAGCTTTATTTATTTTTCTCTAGTATAAATTTTATAAATTTTATTATTTTTGTTAGGGTTCTTATTTCAGTATCCTAACAGAACCACTGTTGTGTTTTGTGATACCGTCTCAACAGGTAAATTATCCAAAAACCCAATTTTTTATAGAAGAAATAAATATATTGATGTTCAATTTCATTTTTTGAGAAATTTATGTAATAGTGGTGTTATTGAACTGAATTGTTGCCGTACAAAAGACTAGTTAAAAAACACCATGACAAAGTCGTTTAAAGTTGAAGAATTCCAACATTTGTTAAGTGCTCTAGGAATGCTTGATGACTGAGATAAATTGTTGCAAAGAGCATGTAATTTAAGAGAAGAATGGTTGAATAAGTCAATTTTGAGTTTAGAATTATTTCTATTATTTTTTTATTAATTATTATTGCTTTCAATTCATATTTTCTCGCTTACATTTAGGATATACTGTTAGTGTGTGAGTCAATTTCCTATTTTCTAAGATGTGCTATTAGTACGTGTGAGTCAATTTCATATTTTCTAGATAATTATTTATATTGCGAAGTCTATAAGTTTGACCCTTTCAATTTCTAATAAAGTACACAAAACAAAACCGCTTTCTTATGTGTTAACAGATATTGCAACACATTATTATAATTTTGTATGGATGCTCTAGTTTTTTTTTATATTTTAAAAAGAAAACTTAAAAATGTAAGAATATTATTACATAATTATTAAATGACAGGATTGGAATTTAACATAAAAACTGTTACAAACTTAAATATTAAAGATTTTAATAAGGTAGAGTAGAAAGGGAATTTTTAGGTCATGTTGATATCTCCATAACTAAGAGAGAAGAAAACAATTTATATTATATTTTTCTATTTCTTATTGCATTTCATTTACACCACCTAAGAATCCAAATCCATAATAATAAAGTATGTGAAAATTAAATTAGTGTTTTGAGTTTGATATTCATATCATATGAGTAGTTACTCAAAAACATACACAGAAACCATAATAACACTTTGGCTTTTTACCACGGTTGCACATACTTTTACGACAATCAGCAACAGTAACACATTCATTACCCCACGCTGTAATGAGATAAGAAAATTAAAAAATGAATGTCATTAAAATAAGAAGAATTATTACTTAAAAATTAAGTAAAGAAATTTGAAAATGATAAAAATGATTTACCATTAACAACCGATGTAACAAGAATGAAAGAAAGAAAAATGAACATAATATAAACAATGTTAATTAATTTTGCCATACTTTCCACCCTCTGCTTTTATCGAATAGGATGCGTTTATATGAGTTTTTGATTTATAAATCTTATATTCTTCTTACACATACAACTTATAGAGTTGCAGAAAAGCTTCTTAAAGTTTTAATTATTATGAAATATCTCTTAGTTAAATCAAAAACTTACCAATCATAATGATTAATTCTCCTTTTTTCTTTATACCAAATTTTGAATATTTGATAACCTTTCATGATAGAAAAGAGGAAGTCATAAAACAATAATAACTTTGTAAATAGTTACTAAATTTTTCTTAATTAATTATAACAATGTATTGTGTTTGTCCTTTTTGAATACATAGTAGTGAGGTCACATAGAAAAACTTAACAATAATAAAAATTTGATTTTTCTATTTTAATTATTTTATAACCTTAAATGTGACTAAGTTCATCAATTTGTTCTTTCCTTTAGCACACCTATCATCATTTTTTTTTAAGCAAGATTTTATTAACAAGAGAGAACTAAGAGTTCTCTAACTTGTTTACACCCGGGACTATAAAAAAACTCGGTAAAAATCTACAATAAATTATCAACCAATTAAATCTTAGAGAGATAAAGCAAATGATTTTTGCTAAACTCATAAAAACTATACTTGAGATGAATAATTTCACCCACAAAAAATCATCTTCACACTAGAATTTTAATATTTCACACTGTATTATTCACATTCCAACTATCTTCTTTAAAACAAATCTCATTCCTTGTTATTCAAATAGACCACAAGGTTGCCAACCAAACCACACCCAATTTTGTTTCCTTTACTTTCTTCCTCCTACAAAACGAGTATCATTCCATAAAATTTACAAGACACTCATTTCCTCTACTATAAGATTTACCTATCCACAAAGCTCCTTCGCTCCAAATAACATCCACCACCTAACACTTGAAAAAAAAACATGTTCCAAATTTTCATCCACTAACCCACAAAAAGAACAAAAAAGAGTATCATTAGGAAAATTAATACCTCTTTTAACAAGTTGGTCCTTTGTCGGAAGTTTGTCTCCAAATAGCCTCCAAGCAAACGCCTTTATTTTGAAAGAGACCTCCATCTTCAAAACCTTAAGAACATCCACTTCATGCATATTTCGCGGACCAAAAGTATTTTGTAAGCTCACATAAAAGGCATAACAAGATGCTACCAAAAAAATACCATTTTTATCCCCTTTCCACTTCACTCCATCATGCTCTTCACTAGTCAAAATATTTGCCTCTAATTCCACCTTAAGAGAAAGAATACTCAATTTACTTTCCAAAGGAAGAGAAGCTTCATTAATGCCTAGATTCCCCCAACTCCACACTCCATTACTCCAACCCTCATACCGGTCACCGACACACTTTTCAAATTAGAAGCCCAATATAAATATGGAAATTATTCCTTAAAAATAAGCTCCTTAATCTACCTAGCCTCCCAAAAAGGGGTAGTGAACCCCTTTCCCACCGTAAACTTGCACAACTCACTAAGCGAATCTTTATAAGAAGAAGAATTAATTTTGATCATATTTTTTCACCACCAAAATTTGGAACACTTGTCTTTATCACCCTTCTCCCCATTAAACACTTTCAACGAGACATCTCCATAACAGACTTTCAAAATTTCCAACCAAAGGTTATTATGACCTTGAGGAATCTTCCACCTCCATTTACTCAAAAGAGCCAAATTGAACTCCGAAATACTTTTCATCCCCAATCTCCCATCTACAATCGGAAGGCATATTTTCTTCCAACTAAACTAATAAATTCTTTTCTTTCCCTCCTCACTCCCTTGCAAAAAATTCTCTTGTAAAGAAATACACTCCTTAATCACCTTCTTTGGCATCTTGTAAAAAGACAAAGAGAAGATCGCTAAGGAACCAAGAACGGATTTTAGGAGCGAAATCCTTCCGCCTAAATTTATAATTGTATGTCTCCAACTTAAAAGTCGTCTCCTCATTTTGTTCAAAAGAGGAACCCAAGTAGAATACGCCCTCGGATTATTGCCTATCAGCATTCCAAGGAAAACAAAAGAAGGAGCTTCCACCTTGCAAGAAAGCACACTAGTCGTCGCTTTCAAAAAATTGGGGTTGATATTAATACCAATTAATTTAAGTTTTTGGTAATTAATTCCAAGGCCCGAAACTAATTCAAAAGCATGCAACACCGTTTTGATCGCCCAAATATGTTTCCAAGAGCCTTCCCCCACCATTAAAGTATCATCCGCAAATTGAAGAATATCAACTATACATCTATCTTTGACATTAAAACCAATATAATCTCCTAACTCCATAGATTTCTTAACTATCCTAGTTAAACCCTCCGTGACCAAAACAAAGAGAAAAGGTGAAAGAGGATCCCCTTGTCTCAACCCCCTATCTACTTCAAAATCCTTTGTAGGACTCCCATTAACCAACACCGACATATGACTTTGAAAAATTAAAAGATCCATCAATTTTCTCCACTTCATCCCGAACCCCATTTTCTCCATCAAAAATCTAAGAAAATTCCAACTCACCTTGTCATACACTTTTTCAAAATCCACCTTGAAAAGAAGACAATGTCTCCCTTCTTGTTTCGCAAAATCCACCACTTCATTTGCGACAAGAACCCCATCAAGAAGTTGTCTCCACGGCACAAACGCACTTTGGCAAGGGGAAACAATAGAATGTAAAACCTTTTTTAGTCTACTCTCCAACACTTTGGATATAACTTTATGCATGCAATCCACCAAACAAATCGGCCTATAATCATCCAAAGAAATAGGATTAGGAGATTTAGGAACAAGCGTCAAAAAGCAGGAGGAAACCACCTTAGAAATTCTCTCCCCGACATAAAAAGAATTAAAAAAAATAATGATATCTTGTTTAATAAACTCCGAATACTTCTTGATGAAAACAAAACTAAAACCATCGGGACCTGGACTTTTATCGCTCCCACAATCTCAAATAGCTTCTTTAATCTCTTCCTCTTCGAACGGACTCTCTAAGTTTGACTTCTCCTGCAAACTAATGTTATCAAACAAGAAACCATCCATAATCAATCTTTCCCTATCCGGCTCCACAAACTTCAAAGCAAATTGTCTCATAACCTCCTCCTTCACCTATTTCGCAGCTTCAAAAGAAACACCCCATACTATTAGAGGGCCAATATGATTATGCCTTCTTTTTTCCTTCATCACCTTATGAAAAAATTTACTATTACTATTTCCTTCATTTAACCATCTAACTTTAGCCTTTTGCACCAACATATTCTCTTTAATCCTCAAATTAAGCCAAAACTTGCTAGTCGCCTCCTTACGATTTCTCAACAAAACCTCAAAGTTACTACCATCATCTCCTTGTAAGTATTCATCTCCAAAATTAATATCCTCCACACATTCCTCCACCTCAAGATTAATCTTTTCAAAAACAAATTTATTTCACCACCTTAATCTATCTTTAATTAATCTAAGCTTTTCTTTAAGCACAAAGTCACCTCTACCTTCCACTTTTAACTTCTTCCACTCTTTTTCAATAAAAGGATGAAAAGAATTCAAAGAAACCATTCGTTATTGAACTTGAACGGTTTATGGCCCCCAATCAATATTATCAAAAGACAACCACACCGGACTATGATCCAAAATGTCCCTCGGACCAATTAAGTGCATGGTTTTAGTTTTCTTTTCATCAAGAAGTGTTGGGAGTTTATTAAACAAGATATCATTATTTTCTTTAACTTTTTATGCCAGGGAGAAAATTTTTAAGGTGGTTTCCTTCTCCTTTTTGACGCTCGTTCTTAAATCTCCTAATCCTATTTCTTTAGATGATTATAGACCTATTTATTTGATAGGTTGCATGCATATTAAAAACATACACCAACCTTAAGAATTCATTTTTATGTGTGATAATATTCATGATGATTACTATGAGTTAAGAGATCTTTGTTTTCATTCGTACTGTTTTTAGGTATACAAAACAAAGAACCCTAACAGTTGATTTTTTATTTGCAATTTTTTTTAATTTGACTCACGACTTGAAATTTCATTTCAGAAGTCTTAAATATATCGAAAAATATCCAAGTGGTGTGATGTTTTTTTTTTTTAACTTATGTCAATACTTTACTTTCCTAAATCTTGATTCTCAAGGTTTGTTTATTTTCTTAGTTCATGTATTATCTTTTTTGACTGACTGAGTGTATATGATATATGATATGTATTTACAACGTAATCATGTGAGTCTTATGTTTACTATATGACTATTAAAATTATGTAACAATCTCACTTACTGTGCACAGAAATATGATGTATAAATGGAGGAATAATTAACTATTAGGTTGGATTTTAGTGACTTTGAGGCACCAGAGTAATTGATACTTTGCGCCTCTCTTACTACAAGGCATTTTCTTTTTCTTTTTTCTTTATTGCTCTTTTATTTAAAGTTTCATCAAAACTAACTAAAATCACTTAAAGTTATATCACTATTATAAATTTCATTTTTAGTGATGGAAAATTTCAATCACTAAACGACCAAATTAATCATCAAAATTTGATATTTATGAGCTAATTTTAAAAAGTTACAAAATTAGTCATTAAATAAATCAATCATCGATTTAATAACTAAAATTTTGTGACCACCTCTTTAATAAAAAAAATTCTATATAAAATTTAATTTATATAAAAAATTCAGAGACAAATATTTCGATCATTAAAAAAATAATATAAGAAGTAGCAAACAGAAGTATACTAAAAATGAAGGAAAAAAATGTGATCATAAAAAGTCAATCACAACCATTAGTTTCAAGACGACGTCTCCCTCAATCAATTAAAAATATCGCATTTTCATGATTTGAAATCAACACTAGAGTTTAACGTGAAAGGAATTCATTTGAAAGATTTTTTGAAATTTCAAAAAGAGATGTTGTTGATTTCACAAAATCACAATGTAGATTATGACTTCCACAAAGTTATAAAAGTTGTATGTGAAAAATGATGACAAGAAGATTTAATATGTATTGGAGATTAAACACAAAAATTGATGGAAAAAGTTAGTTTGATTCGAGTCTAGAGCATTTCATGATTTGAGTCAAATGAGCAAGTAGTGTGAAACAAGATCTCAAGAAGAAAAGTGACTAATTTTCATATGATTCGAGTGACTTGAGTCATATGGGTTCATGATTTGAGTCGTGTGTTAAGCTTGATTCGAATTAAACAAGTCAATGGCAGCCAGGAAGTCGATGATTCGAGTCAAGTACAACTTATGATTTGAGTCATAGAGTTGCATGATTTGAGTCAGGTATATTATGTCATTCAAATTACATATAACAACATAATTATTCACCTTTGTTTGTCCTAACTTGAGTCATGGATTGTAAGTGACTCGAGTCACACAAAAAATATCTATTATTCAAATTTTTCAAAATAGTTTGAGATTCCACTTCCCACGTGACTTGAATTGGTATCACTTATGGTTCTTGCTTCATTAACTCATGCAATTGACTTAAACCATCATGATCTAATCTCAAAGGTAAAAATTTATGCATGTTAAATAAAAAAATTTATTTAAACTTGATTCATAGATGTGGAATCATGAAGAAGACTCAATAAATAATAACAAATGAAACAAAGGTGATAAGACTAGCAACAAAGTTGTATTAGGGGTGCTCCTTCTAAATGTATCAGGGACATGTAAATACATTATTCCCCTTTTTATGCTTGGAAAACTTTCACTTGGAATTGATTCGACTTAATCAAAAAGCATAAAATGTTTGTGCTCCCACTGAAACATTACACACAAACAACACAACATAAAACAATTATATACTCTCATTACAACTTCCCCCCTTTGACAACAGCAAAAAGAGATACATCTAAATGAGTCTACAAACAAAATAACCAACCACAAAAAATAATTACATATGAACACATGACCAAAATAGCTAAGAATAATATACAACAACAAATATTGGATACAAAACACGATGATAGATATGTTAAATGCAGCACCAGCATTCAACAACATACAATTAAGTTATCAAAACTATTATGTAAAGGAAGATTAAACAATGCATCAACAAGTATGCAAATCCTCTAAAGCACATGATTAGCAACACACATTTAAAAAAAGACTTAAATGCAAAAAAGAACGATCAAAAATATGCTAGAGATGAATGAGTAAAACCAATGAGCATATATAGAACAAACACTCACAATGATACAAAGTCGAGCACAAGAGTTATAGAGACATACCTGGAGGTTCAAGAAACACAAGAAATGGGTTTCAGATATGATAATTTTTTTCAAACAAAAGATCAGAACAACATTGATAAAAATACACAATGATTTTTATATTGTTTCACTGTAACGAAGTTAATACAGTCCACTCGTTAGAGTGGTTTTTCCTTCTCGCAAGGATATAATCCACTCATCAATTAGATTACAACTCAAAGACCAACTTCAAGGATAAAAACTAAACTTATTTCCTCAAGGAATATTTGATAACAAACAAAAGAAGAATTTTCAATGATTTCTCGATGCTACCGACTAAACTTAGTCCCCTCAAGGAATATCATATTACAAACTCAAAGACAAACTGTCAATGACTTCTCGAGGCTACAGACTAAACTTAGTCCCTCAAGAAATTTAACCAAAGTTAATATACAACAACTGTGCGATTAAATTACTATTTCTAAACAATTAGATACAGAAAGAGAATTTCAGAATTTACACTTAAGATAATATTCAAGATTTAGATCTACATGTAGTGAGTGTTGTTTCTCTCGTAGTTGTTGTTGTCATTATAGTTCTTCTTTTTGTTTAATTTCTTCCACATTCTTCAAACTTCTTTGTCCTTTTTAAATAGATGATGAATACTTAGATGAAATTGAAAACTTCTTCAATTTCTGAGATGTAATAATGGTCTAGGTTGAGTTGCGAAATATTGAGACCTATTGGTAGTATAGTCCTTTAACAATTCAAACACATTTGTACTTTTAAGGGAATATTATTTCTTCCTCTTGAATGTACTATCTCCAAGAATATTCTTTCAACGATTATTCGGTAAATCGTGGCTTCATATTTTAGATGATTTGAAGCTTGATCATAGTTAAGATCCTTGAAGATTAGACTTTTGAGTCTAGTGAAAATAGAGGCTTGAGATATCGCAGTAAATTTGGATTATTAGTTTTAGAGGTGTTGTCTTGGTTATCTTGACGATTGTCTATAACATGAACATTTATTCATATTTCAACTTTGTTTTAGAATGTGGTGACGTCCAGAGTCCATAGTTTCTTTGTTTAGAGTCCATAGTCTGATTTTTCGAACGTGGAAGGCGTGTGACCAGTCGGAGGTTGTCAGTGGTCAGAGGAGTTGGCCGATGTGGAGGGAAATTAGAGAGAGGGAGTGACTCGAGGGAGAAAGAGTCACTTGGGAGCTTTTGTGATTTTTTTAGTGATTTTGTGTAAAATTTGAGAAAATTGCTTTTGAATTTGAATGGAATGAATATATAGACAATTCTCAAAGTCTTTGAAATTCTGGTATCAAATATGGAATTTTTTTTTGGCAATAACCAAGTATTAAAAAAAATACGCAAATAACCATGTTGTGAAAAAATTTACGTGTTAGTGTTTTTAAGTTGGCATTATGTTTGGTAAAACTAGGCTTTAGCAATGTCATGATGGATGTCATGACATTCAGAGATTGAAGATAAATCCTACCTGCTAAGGATGTTAAAAGACAAGAATCGGAAGCTAAAGTCAGGCCGGAAATTCTCCAGAACAGATCGATGTCATAATGATGTTATGACATTCGGTGACATTCTGCTCGCAGAACTGCTTGTTCCCGAGATTTTTCGTGAAGTTTGTTGAGTGCTAAATATTGTTTTTCCGTTATTAGAAAGCATGCTCACGTGGCTGCTAGGTTAATCTTAATTAAACCTAAATTGGTTGTTGAAAAGACCATGTTTTTAGGAATAAATTAAGTGAACCCTAGCTATCTTTATGGAAGCCCAAAACCAAGTTTCGTGATCGCTTTATAAAAGGAAAAGAACCCTTACAACCGTGTTGCGCCTTTGAATGTATTGAAGAGATAGCAACTTGTGTTTGTGTACGTTAGGATTTATAACTTGTAATTGTGTAATTTAGTTTCTCTGTGAGCCAAGCAACTATCAATTGATAAGTGCATCGACTAGGATTTGTCAGGGTAGTTTATCACCAAAGCTTTAAAGCACGAGTGTTTGTCTCTTGATTAAAGCTTTGAAGCAAGATCAAGATATTTTATTGAAGTGTGTCTTCACAATTCAATTAGTCAATAGGTTGATATCACCGTGATTGAGGGGAGTGAGTAGGAACTCATATCTAAGTAGGACTTAGGTAAAGGGTCATTGGTAGTGATTAAGTGAGAAGGTCACAACCGTGTGTTGGTTGTAGGGTCTTCGAATTGATATCGCTAATAGTGAACTTTCTCCTGGCTTGGTAGCCCCTGATGTAGGTTTGTTGAACCAAACCGGGTGAACAACTTATTGTGTTATTTAATGCTTTCAGATGCATCGTGTGAATTGCTAACATAGTGTCGACATCGTGTCATAACAATCTCGGATATCAAGTATCCGCCGCCGAATTTCAATTGGCATCGAGCGTGCACCCCGCTTGTTATTTCGGGTGAGATCTAGGGATAATAGTTTCGCGAATGGATAAAGAAGGAGGATTTGGAGGAAGACCACCCATTCGGATGGGTCTAATTATGATTACCGGAAGCCTCGTATGGTTGCCTTCTTAAGATCGGACATTAAAGCTTGGAGAGTCACGATAAAGGATGGAAACATCCCACCAAGCTTGAGAAAGATGGCACCACTGCCTTGAAACCCGAGGAGGAATGGAGCAAAGAGGAAGAAGAGCTAGCTCTTGGGAACTCTAAAGCATTGAATGCCTGCTCAATGGTATTGACAGAATATCTTCGATCGTTCATCAATGTGAGCCGCCAAGGATGTTTGGGACACTCGTAACTACTCGTGAGGAACATCCAAGGTGAAGATGTCAAGACTTCAGATGCTCACTACCAAATTTGAGAATTTGAAGATGAAGGAAGATGAGAATATTCATGAATTTCACATGAATATTTTGAAATTGCCAATGCCTCGTGAGCACTTGATGAAAAGATGTCCAAGAGAAGTCGGTGAGAAAGATTCTCGATCCTTGCCTAAGAGATTTGCAATGAAAGTCACCGCAATAGAAGAGGCTCAAGACATCAAGACCTTGAAGGTCAAGAACTTATTGGATCCCTTATGACTTTTAAGATGGGAATCAAGAAACTATTGACAAGAAAAACAAGAGCATAGCACTTGTATCCAACACTGAAGAAGGATGCAAGGTGGAAGATGAAGAGAAGATATTTGAAGCTATTGCCATGCTTGGAAGACAGCTCAACAAACTGATCAGGAGGATTGATCCAAAGTCAAGGTCAAATGTCAAGGTCAAATGTCAAGGACATTCCATCTGACATTAGCGTAACTTATGACTCAAAGAAGATCCAAGTCGAGGAAAAAGGAAGTCAAGACAAGAAAGTCCAATGTCATGAATGTGAAGGATTTGGACATATTAGAGTCGAATGTCCCACCTTTCTAAAGAAACAAAAGAAAGGAATGGTCATCACTTGGTCCGATGGTGATTCGTGAAGTGAATCGAGGAAGAAGGTGCCAAACTTGTCACCGCTTCTCTCCGAGTGTACAACTCGATATGGATTCTAGTGATGAGGAAGTGACATTTGAAGAGCTTGAAAACTACGTGAAGTCGTATAAAAATGGTGAAGCATGTCGCAGAATGAGGAGCGAAAAGTCGATTGAGAAGTTGAAGTCGAGAATGTGAAGTCAAGGTCGAGAAAGAGGAAAACACCGCCACTATAAATCACCTCAATAGTGATATTGTTATGTCAATTCCAAACTTGATCGATGTCTAAATCTATCAAAATGTTGACATCCGGCATCGATAAGTTGGAAGAAATTCTTCACTTGACAAAATGCGTGAAATAAGCATGGTCTAGGATATGTGGTCGAAAAGCAACCCGCTGGTGACATCAAGAAGAATAGACATAGGAAAACAATGTCAAAGGTGTGTCACAACCCAAAACAGAAATGTGTCCGCTCTGGTATAGGACCGAAAAGAGAGTTGTTAATAACCGTGAATGGAACAAACCGGAAGTCAATGACAAAGAAGATGTCATACCACAAGTCAAGGAATAAGTCCGCCTCGTGGTATTTGAGACAAAAGGTTTGTTAGTAACAAAAGGAAGAATGACCTAATGGACCAATGTCAAAGCAGATGTCACAACATCGTGCCACATCAAAATCATAGAAACATGAACAAAAGGTTTCAAAGATGGAGGTGTCATTATTGTGGAAGGTTTGGTCACATAAAATCTTTTGCAAAGCTACATGGATATCCTAATCAAGGGTCATATGTGAAGCCTAAAACCAATGGTATCATACTCTCAACAAAGGAAGAAGAAGATCTGCTGCTCGTAGCTAACACTTCCTTAGTATGTCTACCAAGCAAGATTGGTACTTTGATGTTGGCTGTTCCAATCACATGACCGAAACAAGAATCTTCTCAATAATGTTAAGCATCACTCTACCATTTTGTTACTTTTGGAGATGGAGCCAAAGGGGAAATCAAAGGTATTGGAAACTCAAACTGGTTCCAAGCCTAAATGGAGTATTGCTTGTAAAAGGTTTGATCGCAAATCTCATTAGCATAAGTCACCTATGTGATACGGGATTCACAAATTCACTAAGTCCGAATGTAATGTAATCAATGGTGATCAAGTAGTGATGATGAGAGGAGTCGATCAAAGGACAACCTACAAGTGGAATCAAAGCACCACTCTATCCTCATGAGTGTCATGCATAAAGATGAAGAGGAAGTAGAGTTGTTGCAGCAAGTATCCGTCATCTACACCTCGTAGGAATGAAGAGGTTCGGGCCCATAGGGGAGTCAAAAGGATACCAAGATTGTTCATAGACAAAAGGAAAATCTGATAAGTATGAGGTAACAGAAGTCGAATGACACCTCAATGTCTAGACATCCGCCACTTGTAAGGTACTGAAGCAAAGTACTAGGATTTGGCATGAAAGGATAACCAAGTGCCTTATTGTCAAAAGATACATGAGAGGAGTCTTGAATGAAACCCTTTCACCGAGGGAAAAGATCATGGTGGCCTTCATCTATGTCAATAACATAGTATCCAAGGAATGTCGACACATTGATGGAAGGCTCAACACTTCCTTCACGTAGCAAGTATGCAAGGAATTGTGTCAAGAAGTTTGCATCGAATAATGGCAAGCATTTCAGGACTCTTACCTCTTCACATTTGAAGTCGCCCAAGAAACCAAAGGAGAAAGGGTTGTTCAAAGCTTGAGTAAAAGTCCTGATGGATGTTCTCGCTAAGAAACAGCCTCATGTTTTGGATCAAGAAAAACAAAACTATCTAACCTTATACAAGGTGAAGTTGATCACATAGCAGCTGGTAGCAATTGTTCTCAGATGATCTGGATAAAGCAGATGCTGACTGAATACAATGTCATACAGGATGTCATGACATTGTACTGTGACATTTTTACTAAAGTGCTTGAGACTAGCCAGTTTGAAATGTTAAGGGGCAAGTTGGGTAATTGTCCAAATGAGGAATTGTAGCAATTAATCTTGTCTACAACAAGGGATGAAAGGGAGTGTTTGTTTCCACTTTTGTTTAAAAGGTTATTTAGGTACTTTCCTCCTTATTTTAAGAAGTCCAAGAATAGGAAGAGACATCCTCATATAATAGTTTCTTCTTTTGAAAGTAGTACCATCCTTTCTTCTCTCAAAAGAAACCTTGAAACCCTTTGCTATTTTCGCTTTCATCCTCTCAACAACCATCAGCGAAAATGTCTTCATCATCCTCATCATCTCAAGAATCGTGATCTCCATCTCTCCCATGAAATTAGAGCAAACATCAAGCCATGCAAGTCAAGCTCGAGAGTGACACCATCTGCATAATGACCACTAACCCGTAAAAGGTCAAGAAGTTACGCACAAGAAATGCAAGAAGGGCACAAATATCTCCTTCGTAAGACCTCGCACCATCATCCTCCTGCTTGCCCGTAACTAGTAAATAGAGAATGATCTAGGTCGCATGAGGCCATAGCTAGGATAGTGTCCGATATCCTAAATGAGAATAAGTCTGTGTCCGGGATTTCAGCCTCGATCATAAGTCCGCTAGCCCTAGCCTAGCAGCTGATCCGATGTCAATGAGAATGTCAAGACATCCGTGATGATGTTGATTCCCTGAAAATGATGTAAATCCTTCCGCTCCACTCAAGGATGTAAAGATGATAATGTAATTGAATCTCCGCTGCAAATGTGAATGAGATTTGATGAGGTTCTTGAGAAATCTTCGATCATAGTGGCTCGATAAATTCATGTCGCCTCCGACAACATATCTGATGGCATTCTTGAAGATACTCCTGAGAAGAACACCAATCAGAATATGGTTTCTCATGTCATCAATCTAGATGAGGACTTCTCTGATAATGACCTCATAGCCAAGGTTAATCCCAGCATTGCTAGAAGGGTAATGAATAGGAAAGGGAAGAAAAGTGCTGCTCAAAGCCCTGTTCAGGAGAAGGTTTCTAAAGCTTCTCATAGGTCTCCTAAGGCTGGGAACAAGACTGTTGATGAAACTGGTAAAGAGAAGGCTAAAACTTCCAAAGGGAAGAATAAGATGAAGAGTACAAGTGGTTCATCTAAGGCAAAGAGCACCTCAATGGTGAAGAAGAGGAAGGCACCTGAGCCATCAGAACATGATGATTCTGACCTTGATGTTACAGAGAATGTCTCTGACATTCACTCAAGAAAGAGGCTGTCTCTTGGGAAATTGCCTATTGTCCCTGAAGTGGCAATTGACAACATTTCCTTCCACCATCCTGAGAGTGCTAGCAGGTGGAAGTATGTGTGTCTAAAAAGAATTGCTCTAGAAAGAGAATTGAACAAAAGTGCCCTTGAATGCAAAGGTGTTATGGAGCTGATCAAGGAAGCTGGGCTGATGAAAACTGTGGTCAAGTTTTCTAATTGTTATGATGTTTTGGTGAAAGAGTTCATTGTGAACCTGACAGGTGGCTGTGCTGATGGAAGATCAGCAGATTTCAAGACTGTGTATGTTAGAGGGAGAAAAGTGAAGTTTTCCCCAAGTATCATCAACAAGTATTTGGGAAGATCAAATGATGCTCAACCTGAGCTTGAAGAAACAGATAATCAAGTGTGCCAAACAATTACTGCCAAGCAAGTAAAACATTGGCCTGTGAAAGGAAAGCTTTCTGCTAGCAAATTAAGTGTCAAATTTGCTATCTTACACAAGATTGGTGCAGCCAACTGGTTCCTACAAATCACAAGTCCACCATCTCCATTGGTCTCAGATTTATCTATCTTGTGGCACTAAAACAAAGTTTGACTATGGCACTTATATCTTCGAAGCGCACCTTAAACACGCCGAGAGTTATGCAATTAAGGGACCAATAGCCTTTCCCTCCCTCTTGTGTGGTATTATAACTGATCAATACCCTGACATTCTGGGAAACAGAGATTCAGTCTGCAAGAGAACTTCAGCCCTTGGCTTCCACTACAAGTTATTTCAAGGGAAACATGTTCCTAACATTGTCATGACATCAGCTGAGACATCAAATGTCAAAACCAATTCTCAGCAGGCAGATGTCATAGCTGTGCTAAAGGAGACCTGTAGGGAACTTGAGGCAAGGAAGCACTGAAGCTCTGATCTCTACTCTTGAAAAAGAAAAAGACACAGAGGTTGAGGAAGAAAGGCTTGATGGTGATACCTCTGCTGCTCATATGGAGGAAGATGATGTTGTTGACCAAGAAGTTGCTGACAAAGAAGGCTCTGAAGATGTGTCCTTTCACAGTGCTTCTTCTGGAGAAGAAAGCACTTGAAGCTGCTGCCCCTTTCTAATGTTATTCTCAATTGTTCCTGTTGCTCACAATTTTCTTGTTACTTTTTCTTGTTCTTGTGCTGCTTTTTCCCAATTTTGTTTGATTGGTTGTAACTTGTTATTGACAGCATTGTACTCTTGAAAATTGTTGGTACCTCCTTTAATTATTTGCTTGAATGTTTGGGGCAAATGTATGGTTTCCTTTGGCCCTTTATGGCTAAAAAGGGGGAGAAGAACTACTGTGTTAACAGTAGTATGGAACTTTGAGGAAGTGTATCTTTGGGAATTGTATGGCCTGAAATTTTATGGCCTGTTTTAAATTTTGTATATGGGGCAATTGTGGGAATTGTGGGATTTTTGTATGGGTAGAATTTATCTTCTCTAAGTTCTAGTTACTTGCAGCTTAGGAAAGCTTAGGAAAACTTAGAACTAGTTTATTGTCTTCACGATAGGTTCTCTCGATGTGTTAGGTAGTTTTAGCCAAAATGTGCCAAAGGGGAGTTTGTTAGTGTTTTAAGTTGGCATTATGTTTGGTAAAACTAGGTTTTAGCAATGTCATGATGGATGTCATGACATTCGAGATTGAAGATAAATCCTGCTAAGGATGTTAAAAGACACCGGAAGTCAAGTCGTATAGAAATTTCAGAAAACAGATCGATGTCATAACAGATGTTATGACATTCGGTGTGACATTCGCTCGTAACTGCTTGTTCCCGAGATTTTTCGTGAAGTTTGTTGAGTGCTAAATATTGTTTTTCCGTTATTAGAAAGCATGCTCACGTGGTGCTAGGTTAATCTTAATTAAACCTAAATTGGTTGTTGAAAAGACCATGTTTTTAGGAATAAATTAAGTGAACCCTAGCTATCTTTATGGAAGCCCAAAACCAAGTTTCGTCGCTTCTATAAAAGGAAAAGAACCCTTACAACCGTGTTGCCTTTGAATGTATCAAGAGATAGCATTGTGTTTGTGTAATCGTTAGGATTTGTAACAGCTTGTAATTGTGTAATTCTAGTTTCTTTGTGAGCCAAGCAACTATCAATTGATAAGTGCATTGGACTAGGATTTGTCAGAAGGGTAGTTTATCACCAAAGCTTTAAAGCACGAGTGTTTGTCTCTTGATTGAAGCTTTGAAGCAAGATCAAGATATTTTATTGAAGTGTGTCTTCACAATTCAATTAGTCAATAGGTTGATATCACCGCTGTGATTGAGGGGAGTGAGTAGGAACTCATATCTAAGTAGGACTTAGGTAAAAGGGTCATTGGGTAGTGATTAAGTGAGAAGGTCACAACCGTGTGTTGTGTAGGGTCTTCGAATTGATATCGCTAATAGTGAACTTTCTCCTGGCTTGGTAGCCCCTGATGTAGGTTTGTTGAACCGAACTGGTGAACAACTTATTGTGTTATTTATGCTTTCAGATGCATCGTGTGAATTGCTAACATAGTGTCAGATACTGTGTCATAACATTCTCTGTGACATCAAGTATCTGCTGCCAGGAATTTCATTACGCAAATAACCAACTTGCACTACACATTAACACTTAGGCGCCATCCGAGATGGCTCCTGCATTGAAAAAATGCACATAGGCGCCACCCCAGTTGGCGCCTCCTCTTGGATAAGCCATCCCAGATGGTGCCTCCCTTATGTAGGTTACATGTAGGAGCCATTTCAAATGGCTCCTACGTGTATTTGTGTTTTTTATAAATACAACACCCATGTCTCCTTCATTCTTCAAATTTTTTCAACTTCTCTTCTCATATTCTCTCTTATTTTTCTGTCATGACATCACCATACATCCATACTAGAGATGGATACGTTGTTTTCTCGGTCTCCAAACCTGGCACATATTTACCATGGTCAAACTGAAGAAAGAGTTGATGTGATGGTTAGAGGGAGAAACAAAAGTTGGTGAAGAAATTAGAAGAATTCATAGGACAACCGTGAACTTCACAACTGGACAACCTCGAATTTGGTTGGAGGAACTCAAAACAGACGTCGACGTTATTGCGATGATGTATGGTTCTGATGAAATTGTTTTGACGGTTGTAGTGTCTTAAATAATTTTTCATGTTGTTTTAGTTGTCATTTTAAGTTTTATGTTGTTTCTGTGGTTGTTTTAATCGTGTAGTTTTTTATTTTGTTGTCTGTTTATTGATGTTTGTAAGAAATGTTATTAATGAAAAGAAGAAGTTTTGTTATAATATTAAAAAGTGTAGATAAATTCCATACAAATTTCAGGATGTCGAGCTTGTAGCACGTTGGGGACAATTTTTTCGATTGTGTCCGACTTGACGACATAGACCACATTTTCTTTCTAGTTTGTCAAGGTCGTCCATTTTAGTTGTTATACATTTGCTTTTGGGACGACCCTTTTCATTTCTACTCATTTTACTATTATGCCAAACTACTTCCCCTTCGTACGCAGGCCAATAATCTGGTTATCCAACCGATTCAAAGGCATTGTTGTATACGTTGAGCAAGGTCTCAGACAATGAAGTTACGAGGATAATGAAATTATGCAACACTCTCGTCAATACATTACTTGGTACCGGTCCGTAACAAACCCAGAAATGCATGTCTCTCACCCCCGCTATTTGGTCGACCCACACACCCAGTGGGCCAACCCTCAGCTCCACAACAACAACCCCAACAACAATCGCAATAACACCACCAATAACAACCGCACCAAAAATACCAACAACCACCCCAACAATAGTACCAAAAACAGACCCAACACTCATCAACCTCCCGCCAACCAACCCGATGATAGATGACCACCAACACTCAATCCCAACCCCAACCTCAACCTGATTACCAATTTCAATACTCATATGCCAAACACCCAACCCCCCTATATGGGCCCATCAACATCTCACCTCAGCCTAGACACTGGCTTCCCTGAGGAATATTCCCCAACCAACCCAACATACCACCTACCATCATTGTACCAAACCCCCTACCATTCATATAGGTACCAGTCTCCAAACACCCAATTTCCTTTTTACTTCACCCATTCACAATCCACCTATACAGATGACGACTACTATCATCCCCACATGGAACCTAACCCCCCACCACAACGACCAAGCTTTGAGAACATGGTAACACGTCTATACGAAAGCGGTATGACAAGAAATGAAGATCTTGAGGCATACATGGATCTTGGTCGCATACACTACGAGCGGCCATCGACCCAACCTCAGGGGCCATCGACCCAACAACAACCGGCTCAAGAACCTTGCACCACACGAGTTAGGAGAGGACGCGAATTTGGAAACCGTGAACGTCTAAACGTCCCGGGTCACCGAGAATAAATCTATGTAATTGTTATTCGTTATTTCACAACATTGTCCTGTACTTTAATTTAAATCGAAAAAAAATTCTTACTTAACACATAGGCGCCATCTCAGATGGATTTTTCCATGTGATTAACACATAGGCTCCATCTAAGATGGCTTTTAAGAAAAAATAACACATAGGCGCCAAATGGTGTGGCTCTTGCTTGTTAAAAACCAATGCAGGAGCCATCTGAGGTGGCTCCTGCTTGTATGTTAAACCTGAAACATGGTTATTTGGATAATTAATTTCAATACATGGTTATTTAAGTTTTTTTTAAAACATGGTTATTGAAAAACAAAATTCTCAAATATGAGATGTCGAATGTAATGTCACGACACTTATATCTGCTTTGAACATAGCTTAACAAAGCAGAATTATAGAGTGAGAAAAACAATAAAAACACAGAGAGTTGTTAATCCAGTTCGGTTCTAACCAACCTACGTTTGGGGGCTTCCAAGCCAGGGATGAAGTTCACTATCAGCAATATTAATTCAGAGCTAAACCTTCCATGTTTACACTCCTCACTTAATCATCTGCCCAATGACCCTTCTACCTAAGATACCACATTTAGATATGAGAATCTGTGCTCACTCCCTAAGCCACACACGGTGAAACTCAATAAAATCAAAATCGAAGACACTCTTCAAAGACACACGATCACACTTGCTTCAAAGCTTATGGTAATTGACAACTTACAACTCAACAAACGTCCTACTCATGTATGAATACTGATCATGCATAAATTTCCCAGCCGAGATATAAGACCGGAGGAGGGTTTGTAGACATCCGGGATGGATCTCGGACTGTGGCTATGAGACGCTTATCCGACATAGTTCTGAATTGGATAAGAGACCGGTCAACCCCGGATATGACCCGGACCTCTATCCGAGCTAGGAGGGTTGGATTGGTCTCTGTTACGCTATTTATGGGTCGGTTACGGACGTTACGAATCATTAAGTAACGGTTTCATGTATTAAATAGACGGTTACGCCATTATGATCATTAGTGGCAGCTATGCTATAAAAGAGGCCTCAGGGCCATGAAAAAGATTCATTCTCTCATTACCTCTCTTAGCCACACGCTCAAGAGGGGTCAAATGCTTTATCTCTAAGGGCTCCCAACTGCGGGGTAAGCTAGACCTATAGCTTGGAGGCCATACATCCCTCGTATGAGCCTCCGAATCCCTTAAGATCAACAACATAGTTTTTCCTGCAAGAACATTAGCGCCCACCGTGGGGCCCCGGTAAAACTATGCCCGGGCCACACTCAAATTCACCTAAAGTACAATTCTACTATTGCACATGAGATAAAACAAAGATAACGGTGACTGAGCCACATCCATGAAACATCACCATAGCCACATCGGCCATTACCAATTAACGACGATCGTTGTCGAGAGGTCTCCGACGGGATCGGTGCCAAAACTATAAAGGCAATCCGTCTGAATGATTGACGTCATCCATAAATCCCTGGTATTCGGGCTGGAGAGGCACTGAAAGGCCAACATAAGTCTGGGTATGAATACCATCAGGATCACCAGCAGGTTAACCGGGTTGCAGTGCATGTGCTTGACGGACATCATGAACATCATCGCATTATCTTTACAGCTTTGCATTGTCCGCACCAACGCTAAAAGATAAGTGATCGCTCCCGATAAGTGATTCATCAAGGAGCCCGATCTTGTTGTACCGCTTCGCTGTCGACTCCCAAAGTATGATGGTGATATGGCAACCGATCGATCGAGCACGCCAACGAATCGGTCACATGCAAGTCCGTGAAGGTAGATGGGTCATGGATGTAATGACGCACCTAGGTCGATACCGCAGACGCCATATCGTCAACGGAAAGAACGGCCTAGAACGAGGTGGCTAGCTACGCAGAAAGACGGAAGAAGGTCAACGGAAGCCGGGATGAAAGCGTAGTCGCCATCATTGCTGAAGCCAACATTAAGAGATAAGTAACATACGCTTATTTTAGTTGTGTAATGATTGGACTCCTTACAGACTACACTGGCTATGCATATTATAATCTATTTTAATTAATGCCTTAAATAGCTTATGTTTTCGATCAGACATCTAGTGCATTAACAGTACGTGAGGACTATCATAGCTTAACGTCGGCGAAAGTTGGTTGTGATGCTCTTCGGCCAGTGTCATCAGACTGAATATTCAAATGAATTAGGCGTTAAGCGCTTTGAACAGATCAAAGTCTAACGTGGAGGAACGTACAAAGAGAGCTCGTAGCCACCTTGACAACAACACCAAAAGATAAGTTATCTTATGTAATTTATGAACCATAATTGATTGTTGCTTATTAGTAGCGCCTATCTCTATTGCCGCAAACGTTATGGTTAAGATGTTAATTGTCGTTAAGATGTTTTCTACATTGATTATCGATGCGTTCCGTTACATATAACGTGTTTAAAAGGTTTTGAAGATTATTTACTGTTTTAATAAATGTCGTGTGTAAAGTGATTATGGTTACAGCGTAACATCTTTAGCATGATTTATGCTAGGACAACATCGCAAGGGGGAGAGGAGGCTCGGTTTATGACTCTAACGCTTGTTCCATTGTTTGAGTTGTTGAATTTACAAGAGCCCAGTAATGGTATCGTCAGGACGATCAGCTTCTATACAAATTGTAGAAAAAACATCATGTGTCAATGACCTCGGAGCTCACAAACAGAGGCGTTACATTATCAACACCGGCACCAACGGATGGCCACCATATAAGAGTGGCATATATACAAACACCTGAGACCAATTGCTAATGAAAAAGACATCCTGTTATAGATACTCATGCTGTTTAGTGTTTGTTGAAAGTTGTATCCCAGACACGGTTCGAGAACGACGCCAACGCCAACATCAAAAGGTCTTATACACGATGTGCAATCAGAAATGTGCCGCTGATAGATTTAAATGGCAGACATATACCATGTAGATGTGCGAGCAACATGTTGTGAATCAATGGATCCCGCCACCGCGCGAGCCAAACCAACACATTGGGTCTCAGAGCGGCGAGTTTATGTATACCCCGGGGATAAGACCTTAATGTCTTCAGTAATCTATCAAGCGATATCATGAAAAGATAAGTTTCTCATCGTTAATTGGTTCTAAATTTTGCATTTGTTCTGATACTTTGAGGAAATAGGATGAGTATGTAGCATACAGTTTGCATCAGTCGAAAGCCACACACCAGGGAGGGGCAAACACTGCATATGTTGCTCCAACCCGGCATGTAGAAAGCTTGACACGAATTAAGAATCGAAAGTAAATCACACTCCGACAACTAAAGATAAGTGATTCTTCACAATTACTGTTTAAATTTATAACTGATGAATACTGGGCCCATTATCATTCTTTATGTCTCTTTAATAGGCATAAAACTAAACCGAAATCCTAGACAGAAGTTTCTGTTATAATGTTCTGGTAACTATAGCATTTGCAAAGGAAAATTCAATGTGATGGTAGCAGTAATGTTACAGGGGTGTGATAGGAGGATCACAAACAGAGTTGGTACACAGTTCAGAAGTGTTTGAGTCAAGGAAGAATCAAGCTTCGATGGGAGCATAAGCTCATGAGAGGTCGACCGCGTTAAAGCTCAAAGACGGATCTTGCTTGAGTTTATCTGTGATGATATACACTCAGTTTTTTCGAGATGACAATCCACGTCGGGGAAGTCTTGATGTTCCCGTCTAGATCTGTCAGTATTGTGCTGCTTTGACGACCTTCCAGTTGATCATTTTGAACAGGAACGCTTTTTAAATGAAAGTTTAGCATGACGTACTACTACTGGTGTTCCTATTGGTGATAGATGATTGTTTTTGCCACTGGTGAAACATGTTAGACAGCTGCAGTGATGGCTCCGCTTGAACAGTAGCTGGTTTCGAGAGAAGCTGTTAGAAACAATAATAGATACATGAAGACCGCTCTCACATGGTGTTGATGCCAACGGATAGTTGTGGAAAAGATCCAAGAATAGAGGATGTGCCGTTATCCGGCTTAACCTCACAGTGACAGTGATTTCGTTCATGGAATCACCTACTAGGACAATGACGTGGCATTCGAAGACAAAGATAAGTTGCTCTTCATAATTTCTATTTAATTTATCGTTATTATAGTTGCATGCTAAACACAATGATGCTCTTGTACATGCTCTTGTAAACGGCCTGTGATGAATGTTGGTTATGCAAAAGTAATGACGTAGGAGATGTTTACATAGGGAAGATTGTTTAAACTTTAACATTGAATTTGATGTGCAAATAACTCTTCATGTTTGTTGTAACTGCCAGACAACAAGGTTACTGGCCATGCTAAAAGCAAAAAGGAAAGAATAATGATCGGGAGGACAAGTTGGTTATTAATGGGGTTGCTACACAGCCAGATAGTAAAGCTTCACATGCAAACACAGTTTGAAATACTAACCATGTGATGTATGGAATCCACTGAAGTAGTTTTAAAGAAGCAATCACAATACCGCGCCGCTCACAATATAGTGTCAGTTGCGAAAAAGATAAGTAGCTTACTCATAATGCTTATGAATTAATAGGATTGCAATTTATTTATAAACTGGAGTTTTTGATGAACTGTGCTCGGATATCCTACATCTCTAATGGCTTGCTGTCATAAATGTTGGGTTTTGCTTAACAAAGATGTTGAAATGACTGTCATGAGTAATTATAAACAAATGGATGGTAATAGTTATTGTGCCTTGAATTATGATGTTATTTTGGGCGGATAGCAGTTTATTCCTTAGAAAATTATGCACTCCTCCAAATAATAATGCATGACATGTTTTCACTTTATGCACTTACTATTAACACGTCATTAGAGGTTACCGAATAGTGAGTCATTGGAGGTGATCACTATGGAAAAGCTTGGCATCAATCTCACTCACGTGGAAACAATTCGGTGTCATACATTCTCAAAATATTTAGGGAAATATATCTTGAAGAAAGATTACTAATGAATTTTTTGTTAAATATTGTCGTTGGTAATTATCCTATGTTGCAGGAGATCATTCATGCAAACTCTTGTAAAAAGTAATAAGTACCCAACGAAGGTACTCGAGAAGCAAAACGATAAAATGAAAGTCCTCTTTGATTGCGATGGCTCCGTGTCAAAACGCTTCACTTTGTTCAAAACTAAGCTTCACGCTTGGGGGGCTCATATAACCATCCCAATCAAGAATGGTAGAAGAGAAGACAGCGAAAAGCCGGGTAGATTGAACTGTTGAAATTTTGTAAAAAATTACAATATTGTTTAAAATACCATTATGTAAAGGTGTCGTCTTACCCTCCTGTGTGAGGGAAGAGGCATCTTGGAATTAATTATAGTATGTAAAAACTACATAGGATGTAACGGATAAAAGTGCTCCGCACCTCAAGACTCGGATATGGCGACGCATCGCTAAGCTCGGTCTATGATCGCCTTCACCACGGAAGGCTCGCTCTATCGCGGAATACCCTGGTCAACCTCGCCGAGGCTCGAACCCATTGGCGACGCATCGCTAAGCTCGGCCTATGATCGCCTTCACCACGGAAAGGCTCGCTCCTATCGGAATACTCCTTGGTCAACCTCGCTGAGGCTCGAACCCATTGGCGACGCATCGCTAAGCTCGGTCTATGATCGCCTTCACCACGGAAGGCTCGCTCCTATGCGGAATACTCCTTGGTCAACCTCGCTGAGGCTCGAACCCATTGGCGACGCATCGCTAAGCTCGGTCTATGATCGCCTTCACCACGGAAAGGCTCTGCTTCTATGCGGAATACCCTGGTCAACCTCGCAGAGGCTCAACCCTCCGTCAACCTCGGTTGGGCTCAACTCCCTGATCATCCCTATAGAGGATCCGAACCTCAAAGGCCTGCCTCACGCTGAACAACCTTCCGGCAAACTCGGTTGGGCTCAACCGTCTGGATCATCCCTATGGAGGTTCGAACCTTGAAGGCTCTATATCTAGCACGTAAAAGCGGTAAAACCAAGTGGTGTCATCATTGTTATGTGCTTGAAAAGCCAATATAGCTCGCTGATGCATCATGCGACTTGAGGGGTCTAGTTAAGCTAAGTCTTACTACCAATAGCCCGACAAAATTCGAGCCCGTCGGACTAAAACGAGTGTTATGCTTGGGTTAAACCGAGTATCGATTCAATGACGAGGATAGGAATACATTGGCGCTAGAACAAATGTTTGCTACGCCCATATGGCTCGGGGATAGTAGCATAACATAAAATCGCTCACGAGCAACCTTAAAAGCTCGTCTGCACTGTGCATGTAAGGCGAAGGACCTTAATTGGATTCCGCAAAACATTTTTGAAATTCCGGCAGCAGATACTTGATGTCACAGAGAATGTTATGACAAGATTCGACAATCGTGTTAGCAATTCACAGAAATATGTAGCAAGAATAACACAATAAGTTGTTCACCCGCCGGTTCAACAAACCTACATCCGGGGCTACCAAGCCGTGGAGAAAGTTCACTATTAGCGATCAATTTGAAGACCCTACACCAACACACCAATGATGACCTTCTCACTTAATCACTACCCAATGACCCTTTACCTAAGTCCTACTTAGATATGAGTTCCTACTCACTCCCCTCAATCACCGCAGTGATATCAACCTATCGACTAATTGAATTGTGAAGACACACTTCAATAAAATATCTTGATCTTGCTTCAAAGCTTCAATCAAGAGACAAACACTCGTGCTTTAAAGCTTTGAGTGATAAACTACCCTTACAAATTCTAGTCCAATGCACTTATCAATTGATAGTTGCTTGGCTCACAAGAGAAACTAGAATTACACAATACCAACTTACAAATCCTAACAAGACACAAACACAAGTTGCTATCTCTTCAATACATTCCAAGAGCGCAGACGCTTGTAAGGTTCTTTTCCTTTATAGAAGCATCCGAAACTTTTGGGCTTCCATAAAGATAGCTAGGTTCACTTAATTTACTCCTAAAACATGGTCTTTCCAATGTACCAATTTAGGTTTAATTAAGTTTAACCTAGCAGCCACGTGAGCATGCTTTCTAATAATGTAAAAGAAATATTAAGCACCAACAAACTTCGAAAAATCTCAGAACAAACAGATTCGAGCGAATGTCACAGAATGTCATAACATCGTTATAACATCACCTTTTCTGAAATTTCCAGACTTTAGCTTCCAGCTCGTGTCTTTTAACATCCTTAGCAGGTAGGATTTATCTTCAATCTCTGAATGTCATGACATCCATCATGACATTGCTAAAGCCTAGTTTTACCAAACATAATGCCAACTTAAAACACTAACAAACTCCCCCTTTGGCACATTTTGGCTAAAACTACTAGACCTATCAGAGTACAAAATGCAGCAGAAGACTAACAACCTAGTTCTAAGTTTTCCTAAGCTTTCCTAAGCTTTAAGTAACTAGAACTTAGAGAAGATAAATTCTACCTATACAAACAATCCCACAATTTAAAACAGGCCATAAAATTTCAGGCCATACAATTTCCCCAAAGTCCCATACTACTGTTATACAGTAGTTCTTCTCCCCCTTTTTAGCCATAAAGGGCCAAAGGAAACAATACAAGTTCCCCAATTATGCAGAATATAATTAAGTACCAGCAAGTATTAAGGGATACACATCTGTCAATAAAGGATTACAAACATCCAAACAAAATTTGAAAAATACAAAAAACAGAACATAAAACAATTGACAGAAAGTTGACAAAAACAGCAGCAGAGGACATGAAGATAACTTCATTGACAGCAACAGCATCAAGTGCTTTCTTCTCCAGAAGAAGCACTATGAAAGGAAGCATCTTTAGAACCTTCTTCAGCACCAGCCCTCTGAATATCATCATCTCCAGCATCACCAACAGCATCACTATCAGCTTTCTCTTTATCCTCAACCTCTGTGTCCTGCTCTAGTTGTAAGATAAGCTCTTCCAGACTTTGCTTTCTTGCTTCAAGCTCCTTGCAAGTTTCTTTTAGCACAGCAATGACATTGGCCTTCTGAGAATTTTCTTTGACAGCTGATGTCTCAGCAGATGTCATGACAATGTCTGGGACATGCTTCCCTTGGAACAGTTTGTAGTGGAAGCCAAGAGTGGGGCTCTCTTGCGGATCTCCGTCACCAAGAATGTCCGGATGTCGATCAATTATAATTCCACACACAGGAGGGAAAAGCTATTGGTCCTTTGATAGCATAGTGTTAGCATGCTTGAGTGTCGATTAAAT
The DNA here is from genome assembly GCA_021764765.1 of Vicia sativa. NCBI lineage: Eukaryota > Viridiplantae > Streptophyta > Magnoliopsida > Fabales > Fabaceae > Vicia > Vicia sativa. The sequence continues at coordinate 112,525,093 of CM038795.1, read as the reverse complement.
ATGTAGGATCCATAGTCAAAGGTAGCTTGAGTTCCTACCGCATAAATGAATCTTCCCAATCCATTAGAAATAGTGGATTTGTGATTGGTTGGGACCCACAGACCAATCTTATGCAAGATGGCAAATTTGACACTCAATTTGCTAGTGAGAGTTTTCCTTTAGAGGCCATTGTCGACTTGTTTAGCGTTGATGGTTTGACAAATCTTGTTGTCGGTTTCCTCCACCGGTGAGTGTTAGCAGATCTTCCTAGAAATCTATTGATCACATTTGGAGAAAACGACTTTTCTCCCCTCACATAAGCGCCTGTAATCATCGTAATTCCTATCCCCACGTCATTTGAGAGATTGACAATAAACTCTCTCACCAAAGCTTCATAACAGCTTGAGAGTTTCTCCACTGCTTTCATCGCCGCCTCCTTAATCGTGTCAATGATCTCCTTGCACCCTAAAGCACTCTTGTTCAACTCTCTTCTAGTGCAACCCTCTTTAAACAAACATACTTCCATCTTCCAAAGACTTTCGGATGATGGAATGAGATGTTATCAATTGCCACTTGTGCACTTTGGGAAGTTTGACAAGTGTTGGCTTCTTTCTTGAATGTGTGTCGCTGACATTCTCCTCAACATCAAACTCTGTCATGGTCGACTCCACGTGTTCGTGTTCCTTCCTCTTTTCACAATTGGTGTTCTCTTTGGTTTAGAGTCACCACCAATTTCACTCTACTTTTCTTTGTAGAGGATCCATTTGATACTTCTCTTTGCACACATCTTCAGATCTTTTCGTGGCTCTGTGCTGCTTTCTTTTCATCATTCTTTTGCAATGCTTGGATTGACATTGGCAATAAGATCATTGTCCGAGAACATCTCATCTAAATCAATGACCTGGAGGTTCGCTAAGTGGTTAGATTCTTGAACGGTGACTCTTCCAAAATGTCAAAATGTAGTCATCGTGGACTTTACCGAGGAACATTTTGTGGTGATTCTCCAAGAATACTATCGAAATATAACCAGCAGTGGCTTTATCGAGCAACATTTTGTGGGGACTTCTCAAGAATGTCGAGGTCTCATCTTCCTTATCACCGAGATGTTGTTATGAGCATCATCAATCCCTACATCGCCTCTTTAATGTAATGGTCTTCATTATTCTTGATAGGAGAAGTATTATGATCACCGATGTCTTGACATCCTCTGTGACATTGGATCCACCGCTAAGCTAGGGCTAGCGACTTTTCATTTAGAGGGAAAAACTCCGGCACATATTGATTCTCATTTAGGATACTCATCACTATCCTAGCTATTGCTACATGCGCAGACCTAGACTCCTCCGGGTTCACTCTTTCCGGGGAACCAAGATGATGGAACAGAGGTCTTACCGCAGGGATGCTTGTGATCTTCTTGCATTTCTTGTGCGCAATTTCTTAACTTTTTCTCGATCGAGCTATTGCGCAATGGAGTAACCTTCGCTTCACTTGCATGGATTCAACATTTTCCCTGACTTCAGCCATGGAGGGAGATGGAGAGCCTGTCTTTTGGGATGATGACGAGGATGAAGACATTTTTCGCTGTTGGTTGTTGAGAGACTGAGAGCGAAAATGGCAAGGGATTTCAGAGTTTCTTTTAGATGAAGAAAGAGTGATACTACTTTCAGAAGGAGAAACTTTTATATGTGGGAGTCTCTTCCTATTCTTGGACTTTTTAAAATGAGGATGAAAATACTTAAATAACCCACTTATGAGTAATTGAAAAAACAAGTCCATTTTATCCCTTGTTGTAAGCACAGTTAATTGCTACAACTCCTCATATTGACACAATCCCAATTTGTCCCTTAAAGTCTTAAGCTGACTAACCTCAAGAACTTTTGTAACAATGTCACAGTACAAAGTCATGACATCCTGTACGACATTATACTCAATCTGTGTCTGCTTCATCCAGCCCACCCTAGAACAATTGCTATCAGCTGTTGAGAGTTCAGCTTCAACATTGTATAGGACCACATGGTTTTGCTTCTGATCCAAGGAATGACATTACTTCTCAAGGGACATATCCAATGTAAACCTTTTCCACAAGCTTTGATCAACACCTTTTCCACTTGTTCTTTGGACACCTTCAAATGTGGAAGGGTAATAGTCCTAGTGTGGATGCCATTCTTCATTGTGTCTGAGACTTCTTCAAATACTAAGTTATTACCATAGATGAAAGTCACCATGATATTTCCTCTTCTGCCAACGAGGATATCATCCAAGACTTTTCTCCTGTAATATTTGACAGTAAGACACTTGGTCAACCTCTCATTCCAGAACCTAGTACTTTGCTTCAAGATGTGATCAAATGTCCGGACATTGAGTGAAACATTCGATTTCTGTCCAACCTTACAATTACCACGATTTTCTCTTTCCCATGTGGACTCTTGGTAATCTTGACTCTCTATGGAACCGATCCTTCTCATTCCTCCGAGGTGTGGTCGATCGCTTCTTTTGCCCCAACTTCACTTTCTCTTCATCTTTGTCCGCTGAGCACATAGATGGCGAGTGGGGTTCTCGATTCCCACAAGTAGCTTGTCCTTTGATCCGACTCCTCTCATAATCACCGCTTGTTTATCATTAATCACAAGACATTCGGCCTTAGTAAAGTTGACTATGAATCCCATATCACATAGTGACTTATGCTAATGAGATTTGCAACAAACCTTTACCAAGAAGATCTATCTGTTTGGAACCTGCACCGGTTTGAGTTTCCAACACCTTTGATTTCTCCTTTAGCTCCATCCCCAAAGGTAACAAGGCTGGTAGAATGAGGCTTAACATCGTTGAGAAGATTTTCTCCAATTGAACACCCATCGTCAAAGTACCAATCTTCCTTGAAGGTACTCTAAGAGAAGACGTGCTATCGAGTGTAGTCTTCTTCTTCTTCCACCGTGAGAGTGTGATGCCTTGTTGGACTTGGGTTTCACATAAGGAACTTGATTAGGATACCCATGTAGCCTATAGCGGTGGACTTTATGTGACCAAACCTTCCACAATAATAACATCTCCATCTTTGAAACTTTTGGATCAGTTTCTATGATTTTGATGTTGAATCCAATGTTGTGACATCTCGCTTTGACATTGGTTCATTAGGTATGTTCTTCCTTTTGTTATAGACAAACTTCTTAGTCTTCATATACCCCGTGGCGCACTGCTCACGGCTTGTGGTATGACATCTTCTTTGTCATTGACTTCCTGTGTTTGTTCCATTCTCGGTTATTTGCAAATCTCTTTGCATACATAGCCCGAGCCACATTTCTGTTTTGGGTTGTGACACCGCTTTGACATTGTTTTCCTATGTCTCTTCTTCTTAATGTCACCAACAGTTGCTTTTCACCACATATCCTAGACCATGCTTATTTCGCATTCGTCTAAGTCAAGAATTTCTTCCAACTTATCAAGATTAGATGTCAACATTTTGACAGACTTAGACATCCGATCAAGTTTGAATTCAGATAACAATATCACTATTGAGGTGATTTATAGTGGTGTGTTTTCCTCTTTCTCACCTTCAACTTCACATTCTCGCTTCAACTTCTCAATCGCCTTTTTCGCTCCTCATTTTGTCGACATGCTTCACCATTTTTATACACTCCTGTAGTTTTCAAGAAGCTCTTCAAATGTCACTTCCTCATCACTAGAATCCATATCGAGTTGTACACTCCGGAGAGAAAGGACAAGTTTGGCACCTTCTTCCTCGATTCACTTCGAATCACCATCGCACCAAGTGACACCATTCCTTTCTTTTGTTTCTTTAGAAAGGTGGGACATTCACTTTAATATGTCCAAATCCTTCACATTCATGACATTGGACTTTCGCCTTGACTTCCTTTTTCCTCGACTTGGATCTTCTTGGAGTTATAAGATCCGCTAATGTCGATGGAATGTCCTTGACATTTGACCTTGACTTTGGATCAATCCTCCGATCGCTTTGTTGAACTGTCTTCCAAGCATGGCAATAGCTTCGATATCTTCTTCATCTTCCACCTTGCATCCTTCTTCGTTGTTGGATACAAGTGCTATGCTTTTGTTTTTCTTGTCACGCTTTCACGATTCCCATCTCAAAAGTCATAAGGGATCCAATAAGTTCTTCAACCTTCAAGGTGTCGATGTCTTGAGCCTCTTCTATTGCGTGACTTTCATTGCAAATCTCTTAGGCAAGGATCCGAGAATCTTTCTCACCACTTCTCTTCGACATCTTTTCACCAAGTGCTCCCGAGGCATTGGCAATTTCAAAATATTCATGTGAAATTCATGAATATTCTCATCTTCCTTCATCTTCAAATTCTCAAATTTTGTAGTGAGCATCTCAAGTCTTGACATCTTCACCTTGGATGTTCCTCATGAGTAGTTCGAGAGTGTCCCAAACATCCTTGGCCACCTCATTGATGAACCATCAAGATATTCTGTCAATACCATTGAATGTAGCATTCAATGCTTTAGAGTTCCCAAGAGCTAGCTCTTCTTCCTCTTTACTCCATTCCTCCTCGTGTTTCAAGACAGAGTGCCATCTTTCTCAATCTTGGTGGGATGTTTCCATCCTTTATCGCCACTCTCCAAGCTTTAATGTCCACCGACCTTAAGAAGGCAACCATACGAGGCTTCCAAGAAACATAATTAGACCCATCCGAATGGTGGTCTTCCTCCAAATCCTCCTTCTTTATCCATTACGCCGAAACTATTATCCCTAGATCTCACCTGAAATAACAAGGTGGTGCCCGCCCGATGCCAATTGAAATTCCGGCAGAGATACTTGATGTCACAGAGAATGTTATGACACAAGATTCGACATCGTGTTAGCAATTCACACAAGAAATGAGAAAGAAATAACACAATAAGTTGTTCACCCGCCGGTTCAACAAACCTACATCCGGGGCTACCAAGCCGTGGAGAAAGTTCACTATTAGCAGATCAATCAAGACCCTACACCACACAGTTGATAGCCTTCTCACTTAATCACTACCCAATGACCCTTTACCTAAGTCCTACTTAGATATGAGTTCCTACTCACTCCCCTCAATCACCGCAGTGATATCAACCTATTGACTAATTGAATTGTGAAGACACACTTCAATAAAATATCTTGATCTTGCTTCAAAGCTTCAATCAAGAGACAAACACTCGTGCTTTAAAGCTTTGAGTGATAAACTACCCTTACAAAGAAATCCTAGTCCAATGCACTTATCAATTGATAGTTGCTTGGCTCACAAGAGAAACTAGAATTACACAATACCAATGTTACAAATCCTAACAAGACACAAACATAAGTCGCTATCTCTTCAATACATTCCAAGAGCGCGACAGTTGTAAGGTTCTTTTCCTTTTATAGAAGCGATCCCGAAACTTCGTTTTGGGCTTCCATAAAGATAGCTAGGGTTCACTTAATTTACTCCTAAACAAATGGTCTTTCCAACAACCAATTTAGGTTTAATTAAATTTAACCTAGCAGCCACGTGAGCATGCTTTCTAATAATGAAAAACAATATTAAGCTCAACAAACTTCCCGAAAATCTCAGAACAAATGCATTCCGAATGTCACATCGAATGTCATAACATCCGTTATAACATCGCCTTTTTCAATTTCCGTTTAGCTTCCGGCCGAAATGTCTTTTAACATCCTTAGCAGGTAGGATTTATCTTCAATCTCTGAATGTCATGACATCCATTATGACATTGCTAAAGCCTAGTTTTACCAAACATAATGTCAACTTAAAACACTAACAATTTTCATCAAAGCCTTGACTCAAGATACTCGGGGGCTAGTCTGTCTATATATCTTACTGCTCCGAGCCGAGATGTGAGGTCGAAAGGAATTTTTATCCCGCCATGCGCCCCGGATCCGCCCGCTAAAACGAGCGTTCTGTTGAGTGTCGATTCCACGGCATGTAACATTTAAAAACCTCAAAAAGCGAAAGAATGGTAAAACACTGTGTGGTGTTGGAGGACCGGCCTGGGTCAAAGTTTATGTTTCTATTAAAATCGAGCATAAGGCTTCAAGGTCTAGAAACCATATGCTCGGGGGGCTTATGATCATGCATAAATTTCCCAGCCGAGATATAAGACCGAAGGAGGGTTTGTAGACATCCGGGATGGATCTCGGACTGTGGCTATGAGACGCTTATCCGACATAGTTCCCGGAATTCAGATAAGAGACCGGGTCAACCCCGGGATATGACCCGGACCTCTATCCGAGCTAGGAGGGTTGGATTGGTCTCTGTTACGCTATTTATGGGTCGGTTACGGACGTTACGAATCATTAAGTAACGGTTTCATGTATTAAATAGACGGTTACGCCATTATGATCATTAGTGGCAGCTATGCTATAAAAGAGGCCTCAGGGCCATGAAAAAGATTCATTCTCTCATTACCTCTCTTAGCCACACGCTCAAGAGGGGTCAAATGCTTTATCTCTAAGGGCTCCCAACTGCGGGGTAAGCTAGACCTATATCTTGGAGGCCATACATCCCTCGTATGAGCCTCCGAATCCCTTAAGATCAACAACATAGTTTTTCCTGCAAGAACAAATACGAGAGAGGCTCACAATTAACAACTAACAACCAAAACAATAAACAACCAAAACAATAAACAACCAACAATTAAAATCTAAACTTTTAAATCTGGAACGGCCAAACTGCAAAACAAGGTTTGCATCCTTTAAATAGAGTAACAGCAGCTAGGGTTTCTTTACTCACAAGTCTTCAGCGCCTCCTGTCTTTACTCCATAAAAGCAGGACATTATATCTCCAAATATATTGCTGAAGGTGTTCTCAATCTTCCTTAGTCGAAGAATACAAATAACACACAAACTGACTACCTAAAAATTCTGCACTTAAATCACTTCTGTCAATTTCATATGTCAGGACATCTGATGTGACATCTGCTACTTCAGTATTTTTCATGTCATTTTCTGAGCAGGATGTTTTACCAAAATTGATGCCAATCCATTGAACTAACAAACCCCCCTTTGGAAAATTTTGGCTAAAACATTATTTGGAGTAGAAGCCATACAATTAAAACATCATCACAATTAACATAGGTATTTAAGCACACATATCAAAGCAGCACACTAAAAGCAGCACCATAATCAAAACAGAGATAGCAGGGGGAAAGGGAAACGGATGTTCAAACATTAGTTAGAACATTCACAGATGCAATATTTTACTCCCCCTGCACACAACACATACAGATGCATAATTGACAGATAAAATTGTTTCTCCCCCTGCACAACAACATCTCCTCTTATGGGAACACACAATATCTTCAGAGATACACAAGAAGCACACAATTGACAATTAACACAATCAACAATTAGCAGCATCAACTCCTCCTCAGCACAATCATCACACATCATAAATCATCACACATCAGTTGCACATATCAACTGCTCACACAATTGGAATCACAAATAAAACACACACAATCGCTCACAACTGCAATAATTCACATATGTTCCCCTCAACACAATGCCTAATCACTCACACTCACACACTCTCCCCCTTTTTAGCCATAATTGCCAAACCATTTAAAAAATTCATGGAGAATAACAGAAATAAATACTAAATTCAACTAAGTCACTAATATCTATTGTTAGGTACAACCCAAAATAAAATAGATGTAATGCACTTGAGTGCCAAAATTACATAAAAAAGAGGGATTGATAGATGGAAACACAATTGACATCTTCAACCATAATCAGTGTTATGTAGAACTTGCATACTCTCCACTTCCTTCACTTCCTTCTTCTCCTGAGCCAGCTTCAAAAGAGCCTTGAGTTGCTGAGCTGCTTGCTTCTTCTTATGGTTCCTCTTCTGCAGCACTTGCAATAGTATTCCTCTTCAGATCTAGGATGGTCTCTTTAAGTTTCAACTTCCTTGCTGAGCTAATGTGTATGACCTCATCCAATTCTCTTCAAGTTGCAGTAAGTTCAGCAATCAAATCCCCTTTATTTTATGTTTTCTATTCAGTACCTACAAATGTTGAGACAATGTTTGGGATATGTTCTCCTGAAAACATCTTATGATGTAGGGACAAAGGGGTTGCTATTTTACATTCAGCATCCATAGTTGACAGAATTCCAGGATGTTGATGGAGGATTATACCATATATAAGAGTGGGGAAAGCAATGGGAAGCTTTGTGGCACAAGTATCAACATGCTTTATAGTCTGATCAAAAATATAGGTACCATAATCAAATGGTATCTTCATGCCAACTACATTAATAAATTTTCCCAATCCCATTGAGATTGTTGAAATATGGTTAGTTGAAACCCAGTTTGCTACTCCAATACTATGCAGAATTGCATACTTCACACTTAATTTCCCAGCAGACAGGTTCTCTTTCATAGTTCAAGTCTTGACTTGATTTGAAGTGATAGTCCTGCATACTTGGTCATCAGTGACTTCAAGCTCGCATTTTTCCATCTCACTCCTGCCTAGATATTCATTGATGATAGTAAGTGAGAAATTCACACACTTTCCTCTTACATAGACCTTTTAAAACTCTTGGCTTCTTTTGTCATCACAATCTTCTGGGATGGTTACTATGAACTCCTTGATAAGTATTTTATAGCACTTTGGCAATTTTGTCACAGTCTTCATCAGCCCAGCTTCAGAAATTAAGTTGATGATTTCCTTGCATGCCAATGCATCTTTTCCTAACTCTCTCTTCAAGGCCAGTCTCCTCTGATGTATGTACTTCCATCTTGCAGCAAACTTGATGGAATGGAATGAAATCTTATCAGCTGGAGCATCAGGTACATTATCAGTGGACCTCTGTACTATAGACTTCTTTCCAAGTGTGATGTTTGGGACATCATCTTCAACATCATAGTCAGTATCAGATTCAAGTATGATTTTCCTCTTGCTTGATGGTGGAGTAGCCTTGCTCCAAGCTTTTGGAGATCCATACATAACCTTCTTCTTGAGAGGTTTGGATGGAGTGCTTGAAGCAACGGCCTTGCCCTTTCTTATTTTCAGTCTCTTAGAAATCCCAGGGTTTACATTAATGATCAGCTCATTATCAGATAAGGTGTCTACATCTATAGCTGCCTCAGCTACATTTTCCTCAGTTTGGTTTCCATTTGAGTCATCCTATTTATCTTGATGGGTTCTTTTCAAGGATGATGTTCCAACATTAGTTGTGACTTCATCAAGAACTGTTTCTTTTTCAAGATTTTCTTGAGGAATCTCTTTTTCCCTCATGGATGGTTCAGTGTGCTCTTTTGGGGAAACTTAACTCGGAATTTGGGATAGAGGGATTGTGATATCTTCAACCGGTAAGCCCACTCTTAGGGTATCAGCAACTAACTTCCTTATGACCCTGTCTACATCTACTCTATCTTGATCAGCTTCAACATCAATAGGTTCAGATACATTACCTTCAACTAGAATAGATGTTTCTTTTGGTCGTCATGCATGGCGGGTGTGAAGCTTTTAAGGTCTTGCGTCCAGGCATGGAATCATTGAAAGAGGAACAATGTTGAGGGCTTCTTCAGTTGGGGCACTTTTGTTGGTGTTGCTTGGTCCTGTAGTATGTTGAGACATCTTGATGATAAAGTGCTGAAGGTTGATTTTCTGGAAGTTGAAGATGGAGATTTTGAGGTTTTTAGGACTTGTATAGCGTGTGGAGAAACTTTGAAATATTTGAACTTGGGGAGGGCCTTTTATATGTTGCGCCTCATATTTCAATATCATTAAATGATATTTTAAAATTTAATCCCCTTAGTGACGTTCCCACACGCTTTTAATTGCCATAATTTCTTTAGTAGACAAACCCCTTGCTCCCTTCGTGCAATTTCATATTCATCCCATCCTCTTAAATAACAATTGACCAACTTTAGTTCAGAGAATCTATGGACTAGATTCATAGTTCTTCTTTTAGCAGACTGATCATTAACTTTAACATGCTTAATTGATGTCATGAAATTCCTTGGGACATTATGATCAGTTGATCTCCGACTTGTCTTGTCCATCTTGGAATTCTTGTCCCCAACTTGATTGATCTCCACACAGGTGGTATGGCATTCATCTAGAGGGACCCATAAGTAGCAATTATCTTTGTTTCTGATTCCCTTCATAGTAACTTCACCTTCCTTGTTTGTAATTATCACATGCAGTTTTTGTGAAGTTCAAATTAAATCCTTGATCACATAGTTGACTTATGCTGATTAGGTTGGAAGTCAACCCTTTGACAAATAATACACCTTCAATGTTTGGAAACTTTGTGCTGTGTATCTTCCCTGTTCCCTTGATTTCACCCTTCATTTCATCTCCAAAGTTGACATAACCAGTTGGGTGACCTTGAAGATTGACCAGCAAGTTTTGGTCTTCTGTCATTTTCCTTGAGCATCCACTGTCAAAATACCAGTCTTTTATGGTCTTCACTATTGGTGTCGTGTGTGCAAAGAAACATGAGATATTAGCTTTGGGAATCCATTGTTTCCTTGGGCTAGCCTGGGTCGCATTTCATTGTTGTGTAGGGTTGGGGTAACCATACAGCTTGAAACATAATGGCTTTATGTGACCATATCTTCCACAATAATGACATCTCCAGTGTTAAGGTCTTTTGTTAGGTTGTTTATAGTTGTTTCTCTTGGGATGTTGAAACATTTGATTTGACATTTTTTATTCATCCTGGATTTGAGAAGATTCTGTAGAAGACTCCTTTGTACCATTGTATCCCAAACCACTCATGTCTCCTGCTACTCTTCCAATTTAAAGTATCTTATACAGTGTCTCAAATCCACTGTTTAGCATCTTGAAAGATTTGGTCATCTTATCAAGGTCAGACTTCAGCATAGTTACTTCACTTTCTAGCTTCTTAATCATCTCTAGATGCTCCTTCTTTATGTCTTGCAATTGTATTATGAGCTTCTTCTGCTTCTCATTCTCCAGGCATACTTCAACACTTTTGATGCATAGTTCTTTGTATGTAGCAGCCAGTTCCTCAAAGGTTAGTTCTTCATCACTTGAGTCTCCATCAGAAATATATGTACCCATCAGATTTGTTACATATTTGGTTGATTCCTCTTCCACTTCATTTTTAGAATCTTTATATGACCACAATACATTCAATCCTTTGCCTTGTATTTTGAGAAAGGTTGGACAGTCCCATTTGATGTGACCAAAGCCTCCATATTCTTAACACCTTAGCTCTTAGCCTTGAGTAGGTCTTTCATCAGCTTCTTCTTTCTTCCCAGAGTTACTCGTTCTGCTGATGTCGTGTGGGATGTTCCTGATATTTGGTCTTAAGCTTCCCTCCATCCTTTTAAGAACTCTGTTGAATTGTCTTCCAAGAAGAACTATGGTTTTTGACAGTCCTTCCTCAGTGTCCATATTATACTCCTCATCTTTATCCTCAATGTTGGACTTGAACACTATGCTTTTGGGCTTCTTCTCGGACCTCTCATTAATACTCAGCTCAAATATTTGGAGTGAACCCACTAGTTCATCCACTTTCATGTTGTTGATGTCCTGAGCTTCTTTAATAGCTGTTACTTTCATATCAAATCTCTTAGGTAGAGATCTGAGCATCTTCCTTACCAGCTTCTCTTCTGGTATCTTCTCACCCAAGGCACTACAAGCACTAGCTATTTCAAGAACATTCATATGAAATTCTTGAATGCTTTATTCTTCCTTCATTCTCAAGTTCTCAAACTTAGTAGTGAGCAATTGCAGTTTTGACATTTTAACCTTGGAAGTGCCTTCATGAGTAGTTATGAGAATTTCCCAAGCATCCTTGGCCACATCACATGTATTGATCAATCTGAAGATGTTTCAATCAACTCCGCCGAATATAGCATTCAATGCCTTTGAATTTTCAAGAGCTAGTTCATCATCATCCTTTGACCAATTATTTTCTTCAGGCTTTAATGCACCAGTAGGTTGATTATCAGCTCCAATAATGATAGGATGGGTCCATCCTGTCAGAATAGCTTTCCAAGCCCTGTTGTCCAAGGACTTTATATATGCTGCCATACGAGGCTTCCAAAGGTCATAGTTAGAACCATCCAGAATGGGTGGTCTATTCAAAAAGTATATTCCCTAGATCTCACCCAGAGACAGAGCAGGATGTCTGATTTGATACCAATTGAAATTCTGGTATCAGATATGAGATGTCAAATGTAATGTCACGACACTTATATCTGCTTTGAACACATATTAACAGAGCAGAATTATAGAGTACAGAAAACAATAAAAACACATAGAGTTTTTAACCCAGTTTGGTTCTAACCAACCTACATCTGGGGGATTCCAAGCCAGGGTTGAAGTTCATTATCAGCAGTATTAATTCAGAGCTAAACCTTCCCTGTTTACACTCCTCACTTAATCACCTGCCCAATGACCCTTACCTAAGATATCAAACTTAGATATGAGAACCTCTGCTCACTCCCTAAGTCACACATGGTGACACTCAATAAAATCAAAACTGAAGATACTCTTCAAAGACACATGATCACACTCGCTTCAAAGCTTTTGGTGATTGACAACTTACAACTCAACAAACGTCCTACTCAAGTATGAATACGAGAGAGGCTCACAATTAACAACTAACAACCAAAACAATAAACAACCAGCAATTAAAATCTAAACTTCTAAATCTGGAACGACCAAACTGCAAAACAAGGTTTGCAGCCTTTAAATAGAGTAACAGTAGCTAGGGTTGCTTTACTCACAAGTCTTCAGCGCCTCCTGTCATTTCTCCATAAAAGCAAGACATTAAATCTCCAAATATATTGCTGAAGGTGTTCTCAAGCTTCCTTAGTCGAAGCATACAAATAACAAACAAACTGGTTTCCTAAAAATTCTACACTTAAGTCACTTTTGTTAGTTTCACATGTCAGGACATCTGCTACTTCAGTATTTTTCATGTCATTTTCTGAGCATGGTGTTTTACCAAAATTGCTGCCAATCCATATAACTAACAGTCTTCTTTGGCTTTTGAAATAGAAAAATTTGATTTTTAAGCCAAAATTCCCGCTCTTTTCCGGTTGCACAACTTTTTCATCATACCGTTTGAGGAACGAACCAAAATCCATAACTTTCAGAGTATAATTTAAACTCAGACTCTGAAGCAAAATTGTAGATGGCAAAAATTTTGACGTCGGGCCACAATAATCATCCCGAAACAATAAAAATTTAGAGAGTTATGATATTTACAATGTCGAGAAACCTGGAGTCGCATTTCTCTGTCTCTTTTTGGTTGCACGGTTTTTTGTTATATTTCAGTATACAACTTGGGAAACAATCCATGAATCGAGGCCTTTTGAGCATAATTCGAACCCGGACCCTGAAGTAAACTTGTAGCTAACAAGATTTGTGACATCATGCCGCAAGAACCGCCTCAAAATGTTATAAAATGATAAAGTTATGATTTTTGCAATATCAGAGAAACAATCAAGCAGTAAACCGTTTTAGGGCACAATTTTTCAAGGAACATTTCAGGGGACCTTACTCAAAGAATTAGCTCTCGACCCGAGCATATGAATTGAAGAAGATATCAAGACGAGTCTAAGGCCTGAAGAGCCGCTCCAAAATAATTTTCCGGATAGAATTTATGAATTTTTGAACATCCAAGAAACAGTCGACCCGAAACCCACTTCACAATACAATTTTCATGGCATTTGCATTTTCGAAGATCTTCCCCAGGGAACTAACTTCCGACCCGAACATATGAATTGAAGGAGATATCAAGACATTTCTTATGCCTGAAAAGCCACTTAAAAATGTCAAACCGGACAAAGTTATGAATTTTTTACCTCGAATTACATAATGTTGATTTTTGTCCTGAACTGTCTTTGATCCACTGAAACGCCTGATTTTCTCTATAATTCAAGACACGCTGGAAAACATGGGAGCTTGACATGACAAGTAATTGATTAATATTTGATTGAATAGCCTAGGTAAAAACACTGAGTGCCTTGACTAATGAAACAGACACCTTTTGTAGCTTGACGAAGCTTATAAGAGAGATGCCTTGATCCCGTGACCATAGAACCAGTGATATGTATGTATGCATATGATAATGAAGTATGAGCCGTATAAGGTAAAAATAAAGAGGGTAAATTTTTGGGGTACAACATAAACCATGCAATTCAACTCCCCGCTCATCTTGTGTGTGAAGTCTTTAGTCTAACAAGTGGCATCAGAGCCTAACTTTTGTTTAAAGGAATAATCGTCTTTGGAGTAAGATGTCTTCTTACACAAGTTGTATTTTCTCCATCACCTTTTGAAAATATTAATCTTTTACTTTTTGCCTAACTTTTGTTTAAAGGAATAATCGTCTTTGGAGTAAGATGTCTTCTTACACAAGTTGTATTTTCTCCATCACCTTTTGAAAATATTAATCTTTTACTTTTTATAAATTAAATTTAAAACTTTTTCTTTGAAAATAATTGTTGATGATATGGTTCATCCAACTCATCAAAATTATGATTTGCAGTGGAAAACCCCTTTTTGACCAAAGAAGAAAAGAAATATTGATATAGAATTCTTTTAACCAAAAACTTTGTGAAATTTCTTTTTATGAACTCTTCATCACCATTTAACCGTTGAGAAAATATGGGAGTTCTTTAAAGGGATTACAAGAGAAAATGAACACACAAGAAGAAAAAGAAAATAGATATTACCTTTTATTATTTTCTAGATCGAATCATATAAAATTCAATTTAATTCTTAAATCTATAGATAATTTTTAAAAAAAATTCAGGGAAGAAGAAAATTATAAAGAAGATACATGAGTTGAATAAAAAATGAACAAATCTAAATAGAACAGTCATTATCATGTTAAATCAATTGAGCTTAGATATATTTTTGGAACTTGAAGAGGAGAGAAGACTAATTGCTTCAATCTAAAGTTGAGAAAAAAGATTGGTCACTTCAATCTCAACAACTTATTGGAAAAGACGTAAACGCTCATATATTTTGTTTTGTATTATTATGGTTGTAGGAAAACCACCATTTCCTTATATAAGGGGGTTCATGACCCTTTTTTACTAAAACCTTTCAAGTACTAATAAAAACTCTCAAGATCAAATCTTGGGGAGATGACTAAGTCATTTTTTATTGAACCTGTATAAATCTTTGTGTTCTCCTTCTTCCCTCAACTCTTTAACTTTCGCACTTTATTTTATTGTATACTTTCCGCTACTTAGACTTGGAAAATATTTTCCAATCTCTGAATAAATGGCCAAAAGTTTTTCAAAATCCATGTTTTTCCAAACCACACAATTCATCCCCCAACTTTGTGTGAAGACTCAAGTCCAACACTATTCACCTTTGTTTGCCTTGATTCGAGCCATGGATTATGAGTGACTCAAATCACAAATAAGAAATCTCAATTTTTCACATTTTTCAAAATAGTTTGAGATTCCACTTTCCACGTGACTTGAATTGTTATCACGTATGGTTCTTGTTTCATTAACTCAAATAATTGACTTAAACCATTATGATCATATCTCAAACAAAACAACTTATTTATGCATGCTTTTAAAAAAACGAATCGATTCAAACTTGATTCAAAGATGTGCAACCGTGAAAAAGAGTCAATAAACAATAACAAATGAAATGAAAGCAATAAAACAAGTAACAAAACTATATTAATGTGCTTCACGTGAATGTGTTAAGAACATGCATCTACACATTCCCCATTCTAGAAGATGACAAGAAGGCGAAAAAATAGATAAAACATGAGGAAATTGAAAGATCTTATTAGGGGTGTTCGCGGTGCGGTTTAGGCGATTTTTTAACAAAAAATCACCCGAACCGCAAGAGAAAAACGTGCGGTTTGGTTTGATTCGGTTGACTTTTAAAAATAAAACTAAACCAAACTAATGCGATTTAGATTGGTTCGGTTTTTTACAACAACAAAAAAGATTATTGAGCCATACATATACATATAGAAGAAAATATAATTTTGTGTTTAATCGTTCATACATTACCATAAAAAATTATAATTGTCAAAATAAGTTTATAATTTGATATATAAAATTGTGTATTATAATTTTAAATTATATACATAAGATTGCATTCTTAAATAAATATTATACAAAGAATATAATAAAATATATTTTGTGAAAATAATATTTATAAATGAATAATATTTAATTTTTTATGATTTTTAAATTAAAATAAATATCATATAAAGAATATGATAAAATATACACATAATACATGTTGATTTCTCTAAATAATTAAAGAAATATATATTGATAGTAAGATTTTATAACATAATGCGATTTGATTTGATTCGGTTGGCAAAATACAAACCACAAACTGAACCGAACCACGCGACTCCGTTAGAAAATGACACAAACACATCCGAACCAAATACAGTTTTTTACAGTTTCAGTTTGGTTCGGTTCGATTTTACGGATTTTTATTAAACCGGTTTGATTTTTAACACCTCTAAATCTGATCATAAAATGAGGAGGTTGTATTTTAGGTTAGGCGAAATAGGTGAAAAAATGGACATAACATAACAATTCAATAAGCAGAGTTTCACGACCATCTCAGTGTCGATTGACAGGCACATTCACACAGCAATACTTAGCCATCTATTATGGCATAACCATATGATAATACTAACCAAATTTTGAGACTTGGGCTATAAATGCTTCACATGCTATACTATCACAAGCGCAATCACAGGACCAAACACCTACTACAAAGATGATTTTTGTTTGTGCAATTACAATATGATTATGGAATGGGAGAAGTATGTTCAGTAGCAATTGCATTTGTATTGAGAATCAAGTGTGAGAAAGAAGTTCCACATTGATTAGAAAAGGAAAGATTAAACATTATATAAGTGAGAGAACCCAATCACTTATAACCTTAAGGTTTTAGGTGGAGATATGGTGTATCTCTCACAAATGTATGTTACAAATAATATGCGCCTTCCTCAGAATTGACCCCTAACAGTGGTATCTGCAGGTGGTGCCCGCAGGTGGTGGAGTGTTGAGAATCAATGAGGAGGAGCATTGTGACTCACACTTTAGGGGAGTGTTGAGTGTTAGGTTTTGTTCATCAACCTTATAAATTCTATCAATATAGAATTCAAGAACAGAATCCTAAATAAAACCCTTAAACCCATATCTGAATACAATTAAAAGAATAAAAATGGAAGCGTACCTGAATTTACCATTAGCGGAAGCGTACCTGGATTTACCATTGAGAATCACCGAAGGTTTGCGGGTATGTGATCTTCCAATTTGTAGAGTTCCTTATGGCTCCTTGATTCTCCTATGATGGGGATGAAGAGAGAATTCCTAATGAGTCGTTTTCTCTTTGTCTACAAATGGGGACCATAACTCCTATAAATAACCTTAGGGTTATTTTTTAGTATTCAATATTCTAATTCGGCCCCTCATCAAATTAAATATTGACTTATGGTATCTACACAATAACCATACCTTTCATGACATTTATTATTTTAGCCACAAACTTAATAATATATTAATTAGGACCCTTTAAGTCTTGTCTAATTAAAATAATGGCACTAACACCTTAAATATTACATTTGTGACCCAAAATTTTAACAATCACCCACTGGTCACATATGTAATCATATACATATGTTAGACTTTCTGAGCTCAAAATTTTTCATTATATTCCTTAAGCATATCCAAATTATCTCGTCCATTAATCATGTCACTATTCATAACCAAAGTGATTTTCATTATATCAATCATAACTAAACTCATCAATAATAACCAATAGTGACACAACTAAATGACATAGATCCATCATAAAATGTGTAGCATGAAAATCACATGAAGTTT
Organism: Vicia sativa; assembly: GCA_021764765.1. NCBI lineage: Eukaryota > Viridiplantae > Streptophyta > Magnoliopsida > Fabales > Fabaceae > Vicia > Vicia sativa. The sequence continues at coordinate 112,507,292 of CM038795.1, read as the reverse complement.
GTCTGTATATGTCAATTTTTCAACTGGCCCTATTTTACTTTGGTGAGATCATTCAATAGCTTTATTGTACAAAATGTAAACTGTTGAATATCAAACCTTATTAATTTGGAAAATATCCAAAACCATAGTATGCATACATAATACCAAAATATAGAACATGAAATTCATAATTAACTAACTCTCACTAAACCAAATACTCATCTTATGGTAACACACCTATACGAGCAGTGTGCTCATGAAAGACCTTGGGTGGAAGACCTTTTGTAAGAGGATCTACTACCGTGGAGTTAGTTCCTAAGTGTTTTATAAAAATCTTTCCACTTTGTACCCTTTATTTAACAACTAGGAACTTGATGTCAAAATGTTTTGACTTAGTCGAACTCCTATTATTGTTACAGGACGATTGATTTATTGTCACAGTGTAACTTAAATGGTCTTTCAATTCTTTCCATAATTTGCAGCCCAATGACCATATTCCTCACTTGAATACCATGGTTCGATGCCTCATAACATGCTATAAACTATTATGCCATGGTGGATGAAACCGTAAGAGTTTTCTTGGCACTGTGCCAAAAAAAATTGCACCACCAGCCAACATGTATATATAGCCTGAAGTGGATCTTTTGCTGTTTTGGCATCCAACAAAGTATGAGTCAGATTATCCAGTGATCTCTAATAGGTCTAACCTACTATATGTGAGTATATAGTCTTTTGTTCTCTTTAAATACCTTATAACCTTTCGGATTCTTTCCAATGATCCATTCCTGAATTGCTCAAATATCTGCCTAACATCCATTGAAGAATGTCGTCTTAACACCCATTTGATGGATTTCCATATCATAATGTGCAACAAGAGCCATGATTGTCCTAAAAGAGTCTTTCGATAAAACCAGAGAGAAATTCTATTTAAATTCAATGCCTTCCTTTTGAGTATAGCCCTTAACCATAAGACAAGTTTTATACTTTTCCACATTACCATTAGAATCTTGTTTGGTCTTAAAATTTCATTTGCAACCAATGGGTTTAAAACCTTCTGGTAATGAGACAAGTTCTCAAACATTTATCGTCTTGCATGGAATTTATACTCCTACTTTATTACTTCAACCCACTTACCATTATTTTCCTCATGTTCTTGAAGAAATGCTATGTAATCATCCAAAATAACATTTCTCTTTTCTCAATGGATCTCCGCAAAGGCATTAGTTCTTGTAACACCTGTTCTTGAGGATTTTGAGTTTGTTCTTCATGAATTACCAAATCATCTTGAGTAGGAGGGAAATCAACAATGTCTTGTGGAGGTTCCATACTTTCTTGATCAAAAGCAACCATATGAATCGGTTCTGGAATTGTTACCGATTCTTCCTCTAAAACAAAGTCTATAACCTTATTCTTTCCCCGAAACTCAATATCCTCAAAGAATATGGTTGTTCTCGTCTCAAAATTGAATTTAATTTGGGATTTGTAGCCCCTAGATCATAAAATTTGGGATCATAAAATTTGTAGCCCCTAGATCTTTAAGAATAACCAATAAAGTAGTTGCTCCCTGTTCGAGAGTCCAATTTATTTCTATTCAAGAATTTGTCATATGAAGCCATTGTGTCAAGCAAATATAGATTATTATGCATGGTGAACCAATTCCAACAATATTTAAAAGACAAATTAAACATATTAGTCCCAAATGAACAAAAATTAACTCGATCTGTCCAAATAAGAAACCGAAATTAAATTTTGTATAAGACGGAACCACATAAGTGTCTTTCAAATCCAAAAAAAATCTGGTACACAGTAATAATCTAAAATGCCTTATAGCTTCCGCCTCCACCGACTTGCCATCTCCCCTATAGATGTATCTTTCAACACCATTTGGCTTTCGGTAGTTTAGGCAACCCTTCATTGAAATACTAGTGTTAGTAGTTGCACCACAGTCTAACCACCTAGTGTTTCTAGGTACTAGATCTAAATTGACCTCAGAACAAACCTAAACATGACTCATGCAATTGGAGCGATCCAACTTCTCATAATATTTCCTCTGTTCAGAGGAAACAAATTATGAAGGAGAAGGTGGTTGCTTCATCCTTAATGCAAGGTCAAAATTCACGCAGCGAAGAACAATTATCATGTTCTCATTCCAATGCTTAAAATTTGTCCCATTAAGGACCGAAACCGAATTCAGATTAGCAGATATTGAAATGATTGTAACTGAAAAACAAGAACAAAATTAAACATTTTAAATATACTCACGTAAAAATAAAATAAAAAACTTAATTATCGATTTGTTCAAATAAAGACATAACTCATCCCAAGATACCTAGTGCACCATCAATATTGCATCTTTGGGCACTAATATTAACTACTAGTGATACTCTTGTTGTAACGATCAAACTTTGATATTAAAAACATGTCGAATATAAACCCGTTTTGGATTGATTTATTATTCACATGTAAGACCTTATAAATATTACATGTTTATCATCACATACGCGTATGAAAATCGGCCAACCATCAATTGTCCTTTTGGTCAATTGATACTCGCATGGACAAATATACACACAATCAAAAAATTATTTAATGTTTTTCATAAGCAATTTTCATAAAATTGTCATTTTGACGACTTTTTCATTTTAATTACTTACTCAAAAAGTTAAATTACTGTAAAAAAAAAAAATTATCCGTAGCACTTGAACAAAAATTATACCAAAATTTACTTTATTTTGTTATATTAAGTACAACAAAACAATAACCTATAATATCTTATATATAAATGATGATAATAAAATAAATTTAACAAAAATATATTTATTTATTAAAATAACTTATTTTAATAAATAAATAAAACTAAACACAAACTTAAAAAGAAAAATTGTGCTCTAAATTGTGCATACCACGTGAAGAAAGAAAAAACCTTTTTTTTTTGTTTCATGAATTCATCCCATCATAACTTATAACATATATTTGCGGTACCGGAAATAATATGTTGCAGAAACCTCACTTGTATTTTATACCAATATACTAAGTAATAGATAATTTATGGAATTGTTCACAAAAAACAATTGACATGTACTAGTATCGTTAAACTGTAACCATATCAATGGCGATGGCAGTGTAAGTTTATCAATAAAAGCGTTGTTCTTGTTGACAAATTAATGGTACCGGAAAAAAAATCTTGATTAAATTTGATAACTTATAAATATATGATACAATTAATATGTGAAATTTGTTTTACACAAATAAAAAGATAATCGTAAATCCCAATTTAAGAGAATAAGGGTTTTAAAAAAATCCCAAAAATTAAACTGAATTAAATATGAGTGACTTTGATACCATTGGTTAGGTTTTGTTCATAAACCTTATAAATTCTATCAATATAAAATTTATGAACAGAATCCTAAATAAAACCCTTAAACTCATATCTGAATACAATTATAAGAACGAAAACGGAAGCGTATCTGAATTTACTATTAGCGGAAACGTACATGAATTTACCATTGAGAATCACGGAAGATTTGCGGGTATGTGATCTTTCATTTGTAGAATTCTTTATGGCTCCTTGATTCTCCATCAGATCAAGAGAGAATTTCTAATGAGTCATTTTCTCGTTGTCTATAAATGGAGACCATAACCCCTATAAATAACCTTAGGGTTATTTCTTAGTATTCAATATTTTAATTTGATCCCTCATCAAATTAAATATTGACTTATGGTATCTACACAATAACCATATCTTTCATGACATTTATACTTTTAGCCACAAATTTAATATTATATTAATTAGACTCCTTTAAATCTTGACTAATTAAAATAAAGTCACTAACACCTTAAACATTACATTTTTGACCCAAAATTCTAACATTGAGAATCAAGTGTGAGGAAGAACACTTTAGGAGAGTGTTGAGAATCAAGTGTGAGGAAGAAGTCTCATATTTATTAGAAAAGAAAAGATTGAACATTATATAAGTGAGAGAACTCACACACATATAACATTACCTTAAAGTTTTAGGTGGAGATGTGGTGTATCTCTCACAAAGGTGTGTCCTATTAAATATATTTCAATATGAGGCAAGATAGGAAAAACAATTTTAGGTGGAGATGTGGTGTATCTCTCACAAATGTGCGTCCTATTAAATTATAAAAATATCACGTTTGTACTTATAACAATTTTTATTGCAGCCCATTTTGTATGCATAAGTTTGATAATGCCTCGCCAGAACGATCCATCTATCATCACTGCCTTGGTTAATTCAATACCCAACAAACCAGAAGAAAGAGTTCAACCAGGTGAACCTTTACCAATCAGTGTTAGTTCTCAACCATGAAAACTACAACAAAACAATGCTGCAACACTTTGTAATAAAGATTTACAAAGTTTTTAGTTGATATAGAATCCATCTCTTTAAGAGTCAATCTCGTTGCTATGGATCTTTTATGCAAGGTTAGGCAAAGAAGGAACATGTTTATCCATGATGGTGTGCATTAGTATTTTGAATTTGAATCTAATTAACAGTGAAAACCTATGACGGTTCCATCGGCAACGGCGATGGAGACTCTGCATTCAGCTTTGGCCTCCACATGATGATTGATTAGATTCAACACTCTCACTCTCCCTGCCATATCTATCGTCGACTCAATCTCCATCGTCAGCCCACCTCTACTAACTCCATCAGTACCATTCCCCTCCAACCCCACTGGAAGAAACTGAACGGTAAACGTGGCGGCCATGTATTCTGTTCTCCTCGCATTGATCTTCCCAGCCGGAACAAACATGAAACTGATTTGTCTTCCATAGCAGAGAAGCTGATAATGAAGATGAAGATTAGGAAAATGGTGGCGACGACGCATGAGGCGAGGTTTGTAACGCCCTGAAATTAATTAATTAGTTAATTAAATTATTGAAGGATTTAATTATTGGGTATAGACGAAGTTTGAGAATTAACCGGAATAATTGGATTTATCGCAATTATTATAAGAGGCAATTTGAATAAACACGTTATTTAGGTTGATAAGCTGATAATCAGATAATTACTCGGTTTAACCAGGAGAAAATATTATTGGTAAATAATAATAGTTTTATTAGAAATTAATATTAGAAATAATATTAATATTAGTGGAATTATTAATTAAATTAGTTGAGTTAAGTCGAATTGTGAGTGAATCGTTAAATTAATGGTCGAATGAAAATTAGTCAGAAGAAACATATTATTAGACTTTAATTATTATTTTAGAATTATTAAAATTAAATGTAGAAGATTAATTAATTAGAATGATGAATTAGTATTTTAAGGGTACTAATTAATAAACCCAATTCATAATAGTAATTCACTAGTAATATTATTATTATTTGGTAACTTGCAATAACCATATAAAAAGGAAAAATAAAAGCAAGTGGTATAGAAAATAAAGGAAAAGAAATAAGTGGCAAAAAGAAGAAAAGAAGAAGTCACGTAGCAAGAGGGAAAAAGGAGAGAAAAGAGGAATAGGATTCCTGGCAGTGTCCGTTTGTTGTCAGAGATTGGCGTTTTTCCGATCAATTTTCCGCGTTTCCTTCAATCCAAAGGTAAGGGGTGAGGTTCGATTTATATAATCGATTGTATGATAGTTTTATGTAAGGTTTAGGGTTGCATAAAATTACTGCTAAGTTGCAATTGCGATGAAAATTCTGTGTTGATCTGTGATGTTATACTGTTCTGCCTATTATGAACATACTGGTTCTTGTGTTATATTAGTTGTAATTTGTATCTTATTGGATCGTTGCTCCGCCTGGGAAAGGAATGAGGAATTTTGGCATTGTGTGGGCTAAGGGAGGCGACCGCCCCCTAGGTGAAGAAGAGGGATTGGGACGATCGCCCTGCAAGGATGTTTGGAGAAGAGGAATCACGTGTGGGCCGCACCAGCCATGGGAGGCGGGCGCCTCAGGCCCTGGGGTGGGTGCCTCACACATGTTCCTTCCTTTTTCCTTGGCAGCACGTGGGGAGAGGGTTGAAGAATAAGGCAAGTATGGTTAGTTAGCATAATATGAAAACCAGTACACAGTCTTAATTAATGGAAGTAAAAGTAACCTGTAGTATAGATTAATTTGTGCAGCAAGTAATAAAACAGGTAAACAAATCACTGGAATATGTATGCAATATAGCAGGTTTGGAATTAGCAGGTTGGTAAAACACTAGCAGTATGTGATTAGCAGGAACCAAATGAACATAGTAGCAGAATGATAAAATAATAGCATAACCTTAATTTTAACAGCTTTAGAAATGGTATTAGGCAGTGTGAATCAATACCGTAAAATAATCCATTTAATGCATAAAAATACTGGTAGTGGCAGAATTGAATAGCAGAAATTATTTAGTTAGTAGCTGTTAAGGACCAAATTGTAGCTATTTTGTACATGATTTTGTGGTCCTTAACAATGCCTTTTTAATTAATTAGTAGTATTTATTCTAGTATTTTGGTTTAATTAGGTTTTTATTTAGTTTTTGTTCATAATATATTATTTAACTTAGTTTACTTTTAATTGTAGGTTTTTATTGATTAATTCTCCCAAGCTTGGATTCAAGGACACTTGAAGAGCTCTCGGGATGATTCTTTTTGAAGAAATTTTTGGATGAAGAAGCATGCTTCAGGTCGCGCTCAGCGCGGTTGCAACATGAGCGCGCTCAGCATGCAGAACCGGGCTTAGCGCGGTCTGCGAAAAACAGAAAAAGGACAGACCCATGCTTTCACCTCTTTTTGGCCACCAACTCCATCATTTCCAGCTGGCTTTTGGTGTGTTAGGCAAGGGAGCTTCACTTCATCATCATTATCTTTCATTGTGTAAAAATTAGGGCATAGAATTTGTAAGAAAAACATAGTTTTTCATCTTGATTTCTTCATGTTCATCATCTCCTCCAACAATCTTGAGAACAAAGCAACCATGGAAATGAGTGGCTAAGTTCTTTTTGTGTCAAGATTAGAGGTAGTTGATCTAACTAGTATGTATTTCTCTTAATCCATTTGTGTATGAACATGGTTGATGATTAATATATGTTTAATATCTTTGTTCTTCTATTTTCTTATGCTTTGAGTTTTGCTTGAAAAAGAATGCTTCAAAGTAGACCTAGGATATTCATCCACTAATGAACAAATGCTATAACTAGATTTGTGAGTTAGTGTTTACAAATATTGAACTTAATGATTATTATGTCAATAGTTGTAGTGAGAAATCATACAAAGATTTACATGATAACATTCACAATCTTGGTGGGAAATCCACAAGATTGAGAGGATATGTATTTATAGAAATCATCTACTATGTTCATCACTTGATTAATAGAATGCATATGAAGTTAGGTCAATGAAACTAATCTTGACATGCTTCCATCAATTGAAAACAAACTACAACTCTCTTGAATCCAAACCATAACTCTCTTTTGAAAAGATTAATTTAGTTACTTGTTTGGAAATTCATGATACTAGTAGCTTAGGAAACAAACCCTTTGGTTACTTTAATCTTAAAATACACTTTTCTATTGAATGACTACAATATACACCAATCCCTGTCGAATCGATAATTAAAAATACTTGTTCGCGGAAAAATTCTACAACAGTAGCAGCGTTGCAGGAAACCAAAAACAATGCAGAAAACTAGACTGTCACTCGATTTAAGCGGAAAAATTAGTTTCTCGGAATTGAACGAAATTTTGCAGAGTAGTTCGGATATATGGGTAGTTAAATAAAGTTGTGTCATTTGTTGGATTTCGCATAGATTGCTGTATTTTGCAGGTACTGTCGGAATAAGTTGCTTGGTCCCCGAATTGGACAATTTTGGGTTGTAGGCTTAAATGGCCAAAGTCGAAAGTTGAATTTGATTATGTTTATTATAAGTTGCATGGTTGTAGATGTTGTTAATAATTGTTGAAAGTTGAATTTGATTATGTTTGTTATAAGTTGCGTGGTTGTTGATGTGGTTAATCGTTGTGAAAGCCGAAGTTGATCGTGCTGATTAAGTTGATGCAGTTAATGCATGATTAAGTTGTTGTTGTGCTAAGTTGTTGTTGAAGCTATAATCGTTGTATTATACATAGCATGTGCATTATCAAGTTGGCCTGGATTGGCACCACGTTGAAAGTTGAAGGCTTATGCCTTGTTGAATGCCTCGATAACATGGCATGATTTAAGTTGGGAGTTTACTCCAAATGGATCCACATGCATCTGCATAGTCGAGTCTCATTCGAGTTGTATTTTGAAGTTGTTGTTGATTTTACGTTGTTTTGTGGAATGTCGTATTTTGTTGATTGAAGTAGTAATTATTGTATGATTTTTTACCTAATATATGAATTATCATACTTTTGCTTATATTTTTCGATATCTCACCCTTTCTATTTTGTTGGCCGTTACCTTTATATTGGTAACGTGCAGGTATCCCAGTCGAAGATTTAGTTGCTGTTAGTTTGAGTTGAGTAGTCGCTCTGATACGTAACACTCGGGGATGAACACTAGTTGTTTAGTCGTTTTGGATTTTGTTGATGAATAAACCATGTTGATATATGAAAAGTAACTGTTGCTTTTAAAATGGTTTGAAGTTGAAAAGTTGTTATAACTTCCAAATTGAATAATGTAGTCCGCTGATTTTATATTAATAAAGTTAAACTCATGTTGTTTAAGTTCATCCGAAATTATGTGTTATGTATCTGTGATAGCATGTTGTTGTTAAGTTGAATTGTAATACTCCAATTGGTCGTTGAAAAGAATTTTGCAACTCTGATTTTCTTAATAATTACCGGGGTAGAATTGGGGTGTTACAAGTTGGTATCATAGCTGGTCGGTCTGTCCGGCCAGTGTCGTCTAATGTTATTCATTCCTCTGTATGCGATAAGTGTGTGAAACACTGTCGGTACTTGTTGTTTTCTGATTTGTTGCAGGATTTAGTTGATGCTAAGTGAGGGAGAAGCTTTGCTTCTCAGATGTGTTTGGTTGAGAGACATCATTTAGTATGTTGTGGTTGACTACAGTGCAAGCGTTGTTGGAGCTTTGCTGATTCCTGAATTTGAAGGTAACATGGCTTTAAGATTTTGGTTATTTAACGAGTTGGAGCATCTTGAAAGAGGATGATCAAGAATTTTTATGATTGACTACTCGAAGGATGAGAATCAATGTTAGGATTATTGATGTGCAAGTGTGGTGCAATTTCCTGATGTTTCAGAAGGTGACTGTTAAGTAACAAGGATAATTTCTACGGGATGGAATTTAAGGAGTCATTATGTTCAGCGCTGCTGATGGATTGTGATGTTGCTGTTTAAGTAGCCTTGTGTAAGAGGTGACGGGAGAGTGACGATTAAGTACCAAATTGTTGTAGGCCGTGTTGTAGGATTATTGGTAAGTAATGAAAAGTTGTAAGATTGTTGGGTTAGTTGGTTGGAATCTTTGAACCGCGAATCATGGTTGGAATGCGAAGAGGAGGATGTGATTCTAAGAATAGGAGTATTGGTAACGGTGTAAAGAAATGTTGTTCTGATGTTATCGTCAGAGGTGTATTAGTATGTAATGTAAGATGTCGGTGTTGGCATGCTCGGATAATTTTGGAAGTTGATGAATTATGATAATTTGGTGACGTAAGCACAGATTTTTAAAGGAACACTGTTGTAGTTGGTCATGACGGTTTACACTTCATTATGATTGTCAGATATCTATTGACAAATTGAGGACTTGATCACCCTTAATCCATTGTTGATAGTTGACGGAATCATAGTGGAGGATGTAGACTTACATTACTATCTTAATAGTGCATTAAGTAATGGATTTTATCTCGTGGAGATAATTGCTTTTGAGTTGACGAGAGTTAGTAGAGGAATATCAATGAAGAAGTTGAGGAGTATTGAACAATGGAGCATAGATGGTTTATGTGCAAACTATCGTCGTGGAATGAGAAATTGAGAACGTTGAAAGGAAGATGAGACTAAATTGATGATTATTAATTGTTTAGTTGACCGAGGTTGATTGAACAGTACTCACTAAGGTGGATAATCAGAGTGGCGCAGCGGAAGCATGAGGTCCTAGGGTGTGGTGGTTCTCGTAAATTTTGCGGATTCCCTGAGGATGTTATTATAGTTGTGAGTTGATAGTTCGTTGTGCGTATATCTGTTGAGTTAAGCTGTTAAGTTGACATTATAGTGATTCTATTTTGTTGTCATGATGTTGTTGTTGGTTACCGTAAGTAAGGAATAATACTCCGTAGTATGATGAGGTTGATGAAGTTGTCTATGGTGATGTCACTATGGGAGTGATACGACGAGATGAATAGAGTTGTTGGTGTTTCGCGGATGAATAACTTTAGAGTATGAGAGTAAGAATTGTATATGTGTTTTGGTGGGAATATATCAATGAAATAAAGACGCGATGTTGTACCAATCGAGTACGAGCAAGTAAAGGTTGCTACTATGTTGTAAGACAATTATTTCAAGATGTTGATAAAATGGTTGGCAAGATAGTAATGATTATGTTGCAAGAGTAATTGGAAGATTGAAGCATAAGTATTGGATTTAAGTTGTGATTGAATTGTTGAATCGAAGAATTGGATGCGAATGCGGTAATGAGGGTGGTTGTGTCGGATAGATTTTCGAGGACGAAAATATCCTAAGTGGGGGAGAGTTGTAACGCCCTGAAATTAATTAATTAGTTAATTAAATTATTTAAGGATTTAATTATTGGGTATAGACGAAGTTTGAGAATTTACCGGAATAATTGGATTTATCGCAATTATTATAAAAGGCATTTTGAATAAACACGTTATTTGGGTTGATAAGCTGATAATCAGATAATTAGTCGGTTTAACCAGGAGAAAATATTATTGGTAAATAATAATAGTTTTATTAGAAATTAATATTAGAAATAATATTAATATTAGTGGAATTATTAATTAAATTAGTTGAGTTAAGTCGAATTGTGAGTGAATCGTTAAATTAATGGTCGAATGAAAATTAGTCAGAAGAAACATATTATTAGACTTTAATTATTATTTTAGAATTATTAAAATTAAATGTAGAAGATTAATTAATTAGAATGATGAATTAGTATTTTAAGGGTACTAATTAATAAACCCAATTCATAATAGTAATTCACTACTAATATTATTATTATTTGGTAACTTGCAATAACCATATAAAAAGGAAAAATAAAAGCAAGTGGTATAGAAAATAAAGGAAAAGAAATAAGTGGAAAAAAGAAGAAAAGAAGAAGTCATGTAGCAAGAGGGAAAAAGGAGAGAAAAGAGGAATAGGGTTCCTGGCAGTGTCCGTTTGTTGTCGGAGATTGGCGTTTTTCCGATCAATTTTCCGAGTTTTCATCAATCCAAAGATAAGGGGTGGGGTTCGATTTATATAATCGATTGTATGATAGTTTTTATGTGGGGTTTAGGGTTGCATAAAATTACTGCTAAGTTGCAATTGCGATGAAAATTCTGTGTTGATCTGTGATGTTATACTGTTCTGCCTATTATGAACATATTGGTTCTTGTGTTATATTAGTTGTAATTTGTATCTTATTGGATCGTTGCTCCGTCTGGGAAAGGAATGAGGAATTTTGGCATTGTGTGGGCTAAGGGAGGCGACCGCCCCCTAGGTGAAGAAGAGGGATTGGGACGATCGCCCTGCAAGGATGTTTGGAGAAGAGGAATCACGTGTGGGCCGCACCAGCCATGGGAGGCGGGCGCCTCAGGCCCTGGGGTGGGCGCCTCACACATGTTCCTTCCTTTTTCCTTGGCAGCACGTGGGGAGAGGGTTGAAGAATAAGGCAAGTATGGTTAGTTAGCATAATATGAAAACCAGTACACAGTCTTAATTAATGGAAGTAAAAGTAACCTGTAGTATAGATTAATTTGTGCAGCAAGTAATAAAACAGGTAAACAAATCACTGGAATATGTATGCAGCATAGCAGGTTTGGAATTAGCAGGTTGGTAAAACACTAGCAGTATGTGATTAGCAGGAACCAAATGAACATAGTAGCAGAATGATAAAATAATAGCATAACCTTAATTTTAACAGCTTTAGAAATGGTATTAGGCAGTGTGAATCAGTACCGTAAAATAATCCATTTAATGCAGAAAAATACTGGTAGTGGCAGAATTGAATAGCAGAAATTATTTAGTTAGTAGCAGCGTTGCAGGAAACCAAAAACAAAGCAGAAAACTAGACTGTCAGTCGATTTAAGCAGAAAAATTAGTTTCTCGGAATTGAACGAAATTTTGCAGAGTAGTTCGGATATATGGGTAGTTAAATAAAGTTGTGTCATTTGTTGGATTTCGCATAGATTGCTGTATTTTGCAGGTACTGTCGGAATAAGTTGCTTGGTCCCCGAATTGGACAATTTTGGGTTGTAGGCTTAAATGGCCAAAGTCGAAAGTTGAATTTGATTATGTTTATTATAAGTTGCGTGGTTGTAGATGTTGTTAATAATTGTTGAAAGTTGAATTTGACTATGTTTGTTATAAGTTGTGTGGTTGTTGATGTGGTTAATCGTTGTGAAAGCCGAAGTTGATCGTGCTGATTAAGTTGATGCAGTTAATGCATGATTAAGTTGTTGTTGTGCTAAGTTGTTGTTGAAGCTTTAATCGTTGTATTATACATACCATGTGCATTATCAAGTTGGCCTGGATTGGCACCGCGTTGAAAGTTGAAGGCTTATGCCTTGTTGAATGCCTCGATAACCTGGCATGATTTAAGTGGGGAGTTTACTCCAAATGGATCCACATGCATCTGCATAGTCGAGTCTCATTCGAGTTGCATTTTGAAGTTGTTGTTGATTTTACGTTTTTTTGTGGAATATCGTATTTTGTTGATTGAAGTAGTAATTATTGTATGATTCTTTACCTAATATATGAATTATCATACTTTTGCTTATATTTTTCGATATCTCACCCTTTCTATTTTGTTGGTCGTTACCTTTATATTGGTAACGTGCACGTATCCCAGTCGAAGATTTAGTTGTTGTTAGTTCGAGTTGAGTAGTCGCTCTGATACGTAACACTCGGGGATAAACGCTAGTTGTTTAGTCGTTTTGGATTTTGTTGATGAATAACCATGTTGATATATGAAAATTAACTGTTACTTTTAAAATGGTTTTAAGTTGAAAAGTTGTTATAACTTTCAAATTGAATAATGTAGTTCCGCTGATTTTATATTAATAAAGTTAAACTCATGTTGTTTAAGTTCATCCGAACTTATGTGTTATGTATCTGTGATAGCATGTTGTTGTTAAGTTGAATTGTAATACTCCAATTGGTCGTTGAAAAGAATTTTGCAACTCTGATTTTCTTAATAATTACCGGGGTAGAATTGTTTACAAGGTTGGTGCGGCTTGATGGTGGTCTTTCAGGTTTGGTCATGATGGTGATTTTGATGGGAGGATCTGAGTTAAAAAAAGTAGTAGTATATCTATCTATGTATAAGAACATGTGTGAGTGAGTGAGTGAGTATGTCAAAATGGAAGGACACGTGTATGGGACCTTATTTTTTGTTATGTTACTTTCAGTCTAAGGCTGTCAATTTTTGTTTTGTAGTGTAGGGTTTCTTTTATTTTTGGTGTTTCTTTTATGTGTTATGCACTATACTGTTTGCACACCATCTATTCTGAATAGAGAAAATAGTGAAGGAGGAGCATGAGCATGGCTGCAACTACTTGCATCTATGGAACGACTCAGAGACAGAGTTGCCTCGCCAGCACATGGTTCTTATCTTCATACATGATGTCTGAATCACCTGCATGAAATATCATCACAACCTTGTTATATCCCAATAAAGAAGAAAGATGAAAGATCGTTGGTGTTGAGGTAAGAGTGAAAGAGAAGATCGTTGGTGTTGCACCAAATTTATCTAATGATGGGTTTGTGCAAGAGAAGCTGAAGAAAGAACAAGAAGATCTCTGCAATATTATTGTAAAATCTGCACAGAATTTGTCCGATAGGTTTGTGCAGGAGAGGTTATAGAATATTTGTAGTCCCACATCGAATATTATAGAAGCATAATAAGTGTTTATAAATCAAACTAACATATGGGCTAATGAATTGAAAGAAAATAGAGAGTATATGGGTTGTACTTGAATCAAAAATGGATTGAGACTCATATGTTATTTTTATAATTTATAAAAACAATTTCAAAAAACAATATTAATAAAATTAATTTAAGAAAATGAAAATAAAAAATTAATATAAAAATGTAAAATAATAATAATTTATTTGTATACAAAAATAAAATGCCACGTGGATTTAAAAATTATTAAAAAATAAAAAACTGCCACGTGAAACTGTCATTTACCAAGATTTCATTGTCCAGTCAGCCAAATAGTGCAATAGTGCAATAGGGTGTCTAGAAAAGAAATCTGTATTTTTTAAAGAAGGAATCACAAAAAAAATTTAAAGGATAAATCAAAACACGTTTATATGGCAGGAGTTGAAGACATTTAACCCATATTTTAATACGAAGCAAGATAGGAAAAACAATTCTATATGTTTAAAATTATGAGAGAAGGAACCAATTTTTATTATACTTTTATGCCTTGATTCACATTATTAACATCACCTCAACGTACAAATTTAAAGCGTAAAATTAAATAAACAAAATTTTAAATTAATTTTTTGAGTGCTAATTATGGAAAATATTCAAACACAAAAAAAAATTTATTTTATTGGGTTTGTTATTCATATCATATGAGTAGAGTTATTCAAACACATATACAACGGTGAATATAACACTTTGGTGTTAAACCTCGCGCACACAAATTATCTGGGCAATCAGCATCACTTTCACACTTAATACCCCCTGCTGTATTAAAAAAAGAACACAAAAAATGTTACTGAGATGAGAAAAAATTAGTGTAAAAAGTAAAGCGTTTTTCTAAATGGACAAAAATGGCTTACCATTGATGGTGGATGTATAAAGAAAGAAAGAGAGAAATATGAACATAACATAAACGAAGTTAATACATTTTTCCATGCTTTCCACCCTCTAAATGAATCGAATGAATTAAATAGGATATAATTTTATCTCTTCATGATTTATAAATCTTAAGTTTGCCTTATATTAATTAAAAAATTTATTAATATTTTAAATATTGAATTGGACCAGACGGTTAACTAGGTGTATTAGGAACCAAAGATAAATTTGATTCAATTAGATTTATAAAAAGATTTTAATTAAAATATACTGAGGGTATAAATCATTGTTAAATTTGATTCAATTATATTTATAAAAAGAATTTTATTAAAATATATTAAGGGGATATAAAATCATAATTGTTAAATATGTGTAAAGATTTAACTTTCTTTTAAACCATATATAAAATATTATATGTGAATGAATGTAGAATATTTTATGTATAACAATTACTGCCTTTGGTTTTTAATATAAGAAAAAATTTACTTTATAAATTTATTAAAGAATTGTTGTATTTGAATTAAATATAGTCGAAATACATTGATTATTAAACAAATTAAATTTTTTATATTAAGAACTAAAAGGAATATTCTCTTAAAAAACGCCTACTTAATCAATCAGAAGGATCCAAATGTACTTAATTCATTCTAAAGGTTGTTGTACACAAAAGAATTGCAAAACCGTTGGCGAGAAAAAACCAATACAAAACTTGAATAATCAAATTTAACCATTCAAAAATGTTTGAACCAAAGAACAATCAAAGTTAATTTTTGAAATAGTCTAGTCCAAATAAATACATGTAATTGGCCAATTTTGTTAAAGTATATATGCGTCAAAACTTAAAATATTTTCACTCTTGTATGCTATATAATTAAACACAATTTTAATTTTATCATGTCATTATATATTTTTTTTATTTCAACCACACATCATTATCATCATGTCTTTCCTTTCAAATAAAATCACATAATTTATTTTTCTTTTGGCCTAAACTCAATTTGGATAGTCTCCATTTGCCTAAATATTAGTCTGTCGTCTTTCAATTTATATTTTTTCACTAGTTTTACTTAATATTGATTATCTTTGTTTAATTATGACTTTCCTTTGGTCTTTCAACTCGCAAATCAACTCACCATAGTTTAACGTTCTTTCCATTTTTTTTGTTTTTGTCTCTCAAGTTTTTGTTTTTATTTTCTTTTTTCTTTTTTCTTTTTTGTTTAACTTCTGTTTGATTTATTTTTTGAATTATATATTATTATGTTTATTTTTGATATTCTATATTTTTGGGCATGTGTCTAATGAAAAAACTTACACGACTATAAGTCTAGGAGTAACAAATCACATGACATCTCCATCATAAATCTCCTATTTTATTTATAAGGTATTATGATTAATTATGTTTAATTTTGATTTGATTTTTATAATTTTATTTTATTGTAGTTCTTTAAGTGATTAAAAAAATTATAAAATTAAGGTTGAAATTAAAACTATCATTCCGTTGTGTTATCATTTATGCCATTGATTGATTTTGTTGTATTAATCTTGTAGTTGTTTTTGAAAGAAAAAAATTATTAAATTATGAAATAATGATTGTTTGAAATTTCATTTCTATATTATTAACTAATTAATTTAATAGATTATTCAAATGTAATTGTAATCGTTAAATAAATTAAACTTTGAACTAAATGTCTCTCAAGTGGGATCTTTCATTCGATTTTTAAAACATTGAATTTTATTATTAATATAGTTCTTTTACTCTTAGTATTTGTTTTATTGTAAAAAAACTTTCTAAAAGTTTAATGATTGTTAAATGTCTCTTAAAGTTTGCTTTGTTCCTCTATAAGTCCTAAAAAATATTTTATTATATTAATGTTATAAATGAAATGATTATGGATTCTATCAATTACGAGATTTCAATTGCTTTTTTATTTATTGTATAGGTCTTATGAATAGAATTCGTATTGTATTTGAAATATTCATTCCAAATATGAATAATAGAACATACTCTCTTTTTTTCTCTCTTCTATTATTTTATTCGGTTTTATAACACGTTATCAACACGAAATTCTATCAAATTTGAAAAGAAAAAAAATGAAGTTCTAACTATTAGAGGTGATATTGATCTTTTCTTTTATATTTTTTTTTAACTTATTCACTTTGAGTTTTGATATGATGTTATATGAGAAATCTTTGAAGGATAGCAAAACAATAGTTTATTATATACTCCCTAAAAGGATAGCAAAATAACAATTTGTTATATAGTTCTTGAAAAACTTATCAAGCAACCATGAAGGATAGCAGAATAATAATTTATTATATAATTCCTTAAGAAATTATCAAATATCCATGAAAGATAGAAAAATAATAAATTTATATTGTTCCTGTAGAACATGTGAAGCATCCCCGAATGATCAAAATATAATAAAATATATTGAATTTCTTGTATAGTTCCTGAAGAATATAAAACATCCTGAATGATGGAAAACTAATGAATTTCATATATAGTGCCTGAAGAAAATATAAAACATCCTGAATGATGGAAAACTAATGAATTTCATATATAGTGCCTGAAGAAAATATAAAACATTCCTGCTAGATTAACTTAGAAAACAACATTAGGGCTTGCTTATGGATGATTGGAGGTGGATTACTCTTCGATTGGCTTTGACAAACCGGTAGATCTGTGGTATATCTCTTCTCCTCTCTATGTATTTCTCTATTTGTTGAGTTTTGTATGTGTATTTTCTTCGAACTAATGTATATTTATCACTCATAGCGTTGTATAAAGTCTGCTTTACGAATTTGTGTTGGTGATTGTCTTAGGTTTCTACTCTATTTTAGGGATTTGAGTAGTGTTAGACATATAGTGCTTAGAGTCTTACCTAGGATGATTATTTGTTAGTTTCTGAATGCTAGACATAGGTTTAGAGCTGACATTCACTTAGAGTATCTGATCTTAATGCCTCTGTGTTAGGAGTGTCGAGCGAGACATCGTCGATACGAGTGATACGGTTGGATTCTCAATTTGGATTAGAAACGACTTAGGTTGTGAGAGATATGTGATAACATAGACAAGTATCGTAGGTTGAGTATAACTGGACGATAGGTTTAAGTCTTTGACAGGTAATGTGCATTCGTTTCGGACAAGTTGTTTATCCTTTTTATACTTTAGTATACATTTATTTTTTGTTAATACCTTTTCTTTACAACCCATTCAATCCCAAACTCATTAACGAACGAATTATCGAACGGCGAATCAATAACCAATCTTTGTGGACACGATACGATATAACCTATATATCACCCGGTAAAAATAATATTTTATTTTTTGCTTGCCGCTTTAAATATCATATTAACAAGTATGCCTAGAAGGGGAGAAACACAAGAACCTGATAACTCAATTAAAGGCAGAAAAGAAAGAACATCTGAGAAATATCTCCAAGTTGGAAGATGAAGTAACCTTGCTAAAATATGAACTTGACAACATGTCCAAATCAGTCAGGATGCTAAACAGCGGATCTGACACATTGGATAAAATTCTTCATATATGAAGATTGGGAAAATATATGAGAGGTATAAGATATAATGAAATAAATGAACCTCCCTCAAACCTCTCTCATATCCAGACTAAACCAAAGATGTTGAATCAAATGTCTTAACATCGTGGAAGAAAGAATTTCATATACTCCAAAAGAAGATACCAAGACTGGAGATGTCACTACTGTGGGCGGTTTGGTCATATAAAGTCATTTTGTTTCAAGCTGCATGGCTATCCTAAGCTTGCACCTCAACCCAAGGTTAATAGTTATCCTAAGCCTACACATCAACCAAAGAGAAATCAGACCATTCCAAATGTCAATGAAAAGAAACAATTGGTTCCCAAAGCTACTGTTACAGGCCTTATAGCACATACATCTCTCAGAGCCTTAGCCAAAGAGGACTGGTATTTTGACAATGGATGTACAAGACATATGACAGGAGTCAAAAACTTGCTGGTGGATATCAGATCTCACTTCACTAGTTATGTGACTTTTGGTGACGGTGCCAAAGGTGAAATCAAAGGAGTTGGGAAACTGGATTTCCCAAGAATCCCAAATCTTGAAAATGTGCTACTGATCAAAGAAGATGAAGTTAAACTGTGGCATCAAAAATTGGGACACTTGCATCTTAAAGGAATGAAAAGAATCATCTCGATGAAAGCTGTGAGAGGAATTCCAAAGCTTAAGATTGAAGAAGGAAGAGTATGTGGGGAATGACAAATTGGAAAGCAAACTAAAATGTCACATCATAAAGTTCAACATCTTACAACATTAAAATTCTTAGAACTTCTTCACATGGACTTGATGGGACCAATGCAGGTGGAAAGAAATATGCATATGTGGTTGTGGATGACTATTCCAGATACACCTGGGTGAGCTTTATCAGAGATAAAACTGAAGTTTTTGATGTTTTCAAAGACCTCTATCAAAGACTTCAAAAGGAAAATGACAGCTATGTTATTAGAATTAGAAGTCACCATGGTAAGGAGTTTGAGAACAACAAATTTGTTAAATTCTACTCTTCTAAAGGGATTAGCCATGAATTCTCCTCTCCCATTACGCCTCAATGGAATGGTATTGTAGAATGAAAGAATAGAACCCTCCAAGAATATGCAAGAGGAATGATTCATGCTAATAAGTTACCCTACCATTTTTGGGCTGAAGCTATGAATACCGCATGCTATATCCATAATAGAGTAACTCTAAGAAAAGGTACCTCAGCCACTATATATGAAACATGGAAGGGAAGAAAACCTACTGTCAAATACTTTCATGTCTTTGGAAGTAAGTGATATATCTTAGTTGATTGAGAACAAAGGAGGAAGATGGATCCTAATGGTGATGAAGGAATTTTTCTAGGCTACTCTACAAACAGCAGAGCCTATAGAGTATTCAACTCCATAACTAAAGTAATGATGGAGTCCATAAATGTTGTTGTTGATGATAGAGGATGGAATGAATGGGCTAATGTCTTAGAGGATGTTGAAACATTCCCAAATGGTATCCCAGCAGATGATACATATGAAAGTGAGGAACCTACTCCCACTAATGAAGAATCTGATATTGGTCAAGTCAACAAAGGACCCTCTTTCAGAATTCAAAAAGATCATCCTAAAGAAATTATTATAGGAAATTCAAATAAAGGAGTCACCACAGGTCAAGAGAAGTCATAATAAATTCCTGCTTTATTTCAAAGATTGAGCCTAAGAATGTCAAATAAGCTTTAACTGATGAATTCTGGATTAATGTTATGCAAGAAGAACTAGAACAATTCAAGAGAAATGAAGTTTGGGATCTGGTTCCAAGACCTGAAGGAACAAATGTGATTGGAACTAAATGGGTGTACAAGAACAAATCTGATGAAGAAGGCATGATCACCAGAAATAAAACAAGACTAGTTGCTCAAGGATACACTCAAATCGAAGGAGTTGATTTTGATGAAACGTTTGCTCCTGTAGCCCGTCTAGAATCAATCATATTTCTATTAAGAGTTTCCCGTGTTTCGAGATTCAAGCTATTTTAGATGGATGTAAAAAGCGCCTTCCTAAATGGTTACTTAAATGAGGAAGTTTATGTAGAATAGCCTAAGGGATTTGTTGATCCAATATTTCTTAATCATGAGTACAAGTTGAGGAAAGCTCTATATGGACTGAAGCAAACTCCATGAGCTTGGTATGAGAGACTAACTGAATTTCTTGTTGAAAATGGATACAGAAAAGGTTGCATAGATAAAACTCTATTTGTAAAAGATGAAGGAGGAAGTCTCGTGATTGCCCATATTTATGTTGATGATATTGTTTTTGGTGGCATGTCTAATGAAATGGTCCAACATTTTGTCAAGCAAATGCAATCAAAATTTGAGATGAGTCTTGTTGTGGAATTAACCTATTTCCTTGGCCTTCAAGTCAAACAAATGGAAGACTCCATCTTCTTATCTCAAAGTAAGTATGCTAAGAATATTGTCAAAAAAATTGGGATGGAAAATGCAAGTCACAAAAGGACACCTGCTCCTACACATCTGAAGTTATCTAAAGATGAATAGGGCTTCAGTGTGGATCAAAGTCTCTATAGAAGTATGATAGGTAGCCTACTATACCTCACAACGAGCAAACCTGACATTACCTTTACTGTTGGAGTTTGTGCTAGATATCAGGCTGAACCCAAAGTGAGCCATATCAACCAAGTAAAGAGGATGCTGAAGTATGTGAATGGAACATCTGACTATGGCATGTTGTACTCTCATGGATCTAACTGCATTCTGAGTGGGTATTGTGACGCTGATTGGGCAGGAAGTGTTGATGATATAAAAAGAACATTAGGAGGATGCTTCTTTTTGGGGAATAATCTTATATCATGGATTAGAAAAAATAAAAACTATGTATCCCTATCTACCGCGGAAGCTGAATACATAGCTGCAGGAAGCAGTTTCTCAGCTTGTTTGGATGAAACAAATGTTGACATAATACAATGTCAAACAAGATGTCATGACATTATATTGTGACAACCTGAGTGCTATCAATATATCCAAAAATCCTATCCAACACAGCATGACCAAGCACATTGATATTTGTCATCACTTTATAAGAGTACTAGTTGAAAACAAGACAGTTGCATTAGAACATGTAGCTACTGAAAGGCAGGTGGCAAACATTTTTACAAAGGCCTTGGATGCTAATCAATTCGAAACTCTAAGAATCAAACTATGGATCTACATACATGAAGGATTGTAGCAATTAATAAAGGGAATTTGGGTGGTAAAGGAAGAGGTGTTGACGCTGAAGAAGTTGTTCACAACAATAAATTCTTTTCCCTTTTGTTATTATTCATGAAATTACCTGACTTGTTTATTCTGATGTTTCCTAACTTTGGCATATTGTGGCTAAAAAGGGGGAGTAATAGTCCTGATGCACCTGATAGTCCCTGATGATTGGGAAGGACTCTTAATGATTGGGGAGGACTTTTAATGGAGTCTAAGATACTGATGGACTGGCGAATGTGGAAGTGTGAGCCTAACTGTGTAACTGACTGATGAACTGATGATTTTTAGGGGGAGTAGCTGATTGTGAGCTGAGTTTAACTGGGCAACGATTGTGTGATGTGTGATATTTTAACTGATGTTTAAACATTTCATTTAATTATTTTGCTACTGTATCTTTGACAGACTGTTTTATGTTACTGCCCTCTGATTTTGCTGACTCTGCTTGAATGTTTGTTTTGGTGCTGATTTTAAATTGTATGGCTTATATACTCAAATAATGTTTTAGCCAAAATTGTCCAAAGGGGAAGTTTGTTAGTTCTGTGTTGGCAGCAATTTTGGTAAAACATTCTGCTCGGGAAATATCATGAAGAAAGCCTTAACACTTGAAGCAAAATGTATCAGTAGTTTTTATAAGATGTCAAAACAGATGTCTTGACATGTGCTCATAATTGAACTGGTTTTTTTGTGTAGAAATTCTAGGCGCTATTTTATGTAAGTTGTTTGCTCAAAGTTAGCAAGCTTATGTAACATTCTGCTGCAATCTTTTTGGAGAACTTTTAGCCTACTTTCATGGAGAAAGTATTGGAAAATGTTGAAGACTAATGTGAAGCGTATTCTGGGCCAAGCCCTAGCTGCTGTTCGTATAAAAGGACAACTAAACCCTACTTGCAGAGCTAGTTACACTAAAGGAAGTTGAACGTATTGTGTTTAGATTTTAAGTTTTAGTATGTGTTAATTGTTTCTTGTGAGCCACTCCTATATTGTTTAATACTTGATCTGGACGTTAGTTTGTAGCTTGTTAATCATCCATAAGCTTTGAAGCAATGATGGTTATGTGTCTTTGAAGTGTGTCTTCAAGTCTTTGTCATTGTTTTTATCACGGTGTGTGATTAAGGGGGAGTGAGAGGGGTTTCTCATATCTAAGAGATTCTTAGGTAGAAGTGGTTGGGGTAGTGATTAAGTGAGGAGTTGTAAACGGGTGAGTTTAACTCTAAATTAATACTGCTGATAGTGGACTTCATCCCTAGCTTGGTAGCCTCCAGACGTAGGTGTGATATCACCGAACTGGATGAATAATTTGCTTGTGTCAATTTTATTTTACTGCATTTAGTATTATTTTATTCTTTGTTCAGCATAGATATATTAGTATCGTGACATCACCTTTGACATCTCATATCTGATACCAGAATTTCAAAGAGATCTCGATAAATTATGTCATGGATGAAATAAAATGCAACTGAAATTAAGATAACCAAATAAATTTGACATTGATAATGTTCATGCATTTAATTTTCATCTATGAGTGTTGAAACTATTGCTTGATTGCATGGATTGACTTTTGGCATTAAGAATGGCATGGACAGGTGATCCAAATCAAAAAACAGGAATTCTGTAGGTTACAGATCGCGCTTAGCGCCACCAGGAGCGCGCTAAGCGCCAAAGCTACTGACCTTTGTGTTGCAAGTCACGCTTAGCGCCATCAGGAGCGTGCTAACCATTGTTTGAGATGTATTTGATGCAGGAGCTTGTGTTGTACATACGTATGACACGATTCTTCGTTATTTCGCGTTTGTATACCCACATATACATTATTTTTGCTTGCTTTTTGGGTCTAACTCCCTTCTTGCAGGTTTATCCCTAGTGGAATGTGTATACACATGTTCCTTTGGTTATGCGCATACACGTACATTCTATTGTCTACTTGCATGGTTCTCTTGCAGGTGTTATTGTTTCGGATGCGTATGAATGCGCATTCCGCTAATTTTGATACCTTGAGTTCCTCTCACCGGTTTACTCTTATTGCATGGCTGCAGTACTTGAAGTTCTCTAGAGTATTTCTTTAGCTCGCAGTGCTCTTCGAATTCTATATCTGTGTGGTAGTTTCTACACCATTTATCGCATTCTCTAACAGCTTTCCTAGATATCATGAGAAGTAGGGCTTTACAGCTTTCTTTTGCCATGAGAAGTAGGAATAGAGATGCATGATGGGGCTTCCGTAGTTAGAGCATGTTCAGGAACCCCTCTAGTTTATTTAAAGACTCGTTTAGGGCGCTTCTGTTTGCTAATTGTGTTTGGTTTGTTTAAAGTCCTCATCTGTGCATAGGGAAACGCTTTTCATTGTGTTTACAATTGTGCTTGCATAGGTCAGAAGTGGTTAGGACACCCGACGTGGCACTACCAAGCAAAGTCCTACTTTTTATATTTCCTGCTATCGAGTCAATGATATATAGGCAAGTGGAAGGGTCGGCAGTCATCCCCCGCAGTTCTAGTCCGTGTCTTGTATGGTACACGCGAATCGTGTTACTATTCCTTTATCGAGTCAATCACAAAAGTGGCCATAGTTCCCTATTTTGACTCTCCACTCATTCTTGGAGTTCGCATTTACTGTTGAACTCGCATTATTTGCTTCGTGGGCTATACCTACAAATTGTTTGACATTTTTTTTGTGCATTGCATTGTTTGTGTGCTTCTGCCAAAGCACTTGATTGCTTCATCCCCTTGCATCCCTTGGTCCCACAACCAAGACGGATATAGGATAGCTTTCCCCCTAGGGCTACTCGGTTAGGATAGATTCTCGAGCTTAGAAATTAGGATTATCATCCTTTGCATGTTGACATAGGTAGAGATTCCCTTACATCCTCAACCATAGGTCCACTTTTTGCGTGACAACATTAGGGTTAGTACTTGGCTAGTCTCCCTTTTGTTTTGCTAGTTCTTTTTGCATCTCTGCATGTAATTAAAACTAAAACTTGCTTTCTTTTTTTCTTTCAAAAACAAAACACCTAATAATGGTTTGAACTTCTTTTTCAAGGTAAAAGCAACCAACCAAGACAAACTCTTTTCGCCTACGGGCGCATTTTCTTTCGTGTTTAAAACCTTTTTCACAAGTAAAAAACAAAAAACCCACCAAAATAAGTGAGCCGAACTACGGCGCTCTGACTTTCCCATTGCACGCGGGAATACGTAGGCATCTTGTCACGGGGCTCGATCGAGCACAACTTGTAAATATTTCCTTCTTTTCCCCGTGGTTTCTTTACTTTCCTTTTCTTTTGCATGCATTGTAACGTTTTAGCGTAGATAGATATAACGCACCCTTTAGATAGAAAATAAAAGTGGATACCGTAGAGTACTACGGGCATGTAGGGTGATAATCCCTTCCCCTCGTGTAACTAACTCCCTTACCTAGATTCTCTCGATCTCTCGATCGAAGGACCGCGATTTCTCCCCTTCAGGTTTACTCGATATTTTCCTTTCTCCGTCGTGAGATAAAAGACGTTCGATGGCGACTCCATTGATACACCCCTATCAGTCGAAAGTTCAGTCGGGTGTTTTCATTGTGGAGTTGAGGTTTGGCCCCACTAAATGCGTGGGTCGACCAAAACGCGGGGGTGAGAGACATGCATTTCTGGATGACCTTGACAAACTAGAAAGAAATTGTGGTCTATGTCGTCAAGTCGGACACAATCGAAAAAATTGTCTCACACGTGCTACAAGCTTGACATCGTGAAATTTGTATGGAAATTTTCTGCACTATTTAATATTATAACAGAACTTATATTCATTAATAGCATTTCTTACAACCATCAATATGCAGACAACAAAATAAAACACAACACGATTAAAACAACAGCAGAAACAACATGAAAATATTACTTAAAACAACAACTAAAACAACATGAAAATATAACATCAACAACACAAACAAAAATTTAAGATACTACAACCGTCAAAAACAATTTCATCGAATCCACACATCATCGCGATAACGTCTACGTCTATTTTGACTTCCTCCAACCAAATTCGTTGTCCAGTTGTGAAGTTCATGGTTGTTCTCTTCCTCTGGATCCTTCTAATTTCTTCGCCAACTTCTACTTCTCCCTCTAACCATTGCATCAACTCTTTCTTCAATTTCGCCATGGTAAAAGTGTGCCGAAAAAATAACGTATCCATCTCTGATATGGATGTATGGCGATGTCATGACATAAAAAAAAAAAAGAGAGAATATAAGATGAGAAGTTGGAAAATGTGAAGAACGAAGGAGACATGGGTGTTTTATTTATAAAAAAACACAAATACACATAGGAGTCATCTGAGATGGCTCCTACATGTAACAGCCATCTGAGATGGCTCCTACATGTAACAGCCATAAGGGAGGCGCCATCTGAGATGGCTTGTACTAAGGGAGACTCCAACTGGGAGAATCATCTCAGATGGCGCCTAAGTGTTTTTATTTCCTGAAACCTGGTTATTTGCGTAAATATTCTTAAAACATGGTTATTTGCATTTTTTTTCAATACATGGTTATCGGAAAAAAAAATTAATAAAAAATGTCATGAGAATGAAAATAAATTTGAATATATTAGGAGCAGCTCAAATCGTCCGTGAGAGATAAGACACGGCGTGTAGACAACCATAGGACAACATTACCTACTTTGGACAAGAACAAGAGAGCTCTACTCTTCGCTTAGACATTGTGAGCAGCCCAGAACAATTCATTTAGAATTTGTTGCACTTCATTTTGTTATATAGGTCCAAAACAATTCGTCTAGAATTTGTTGCACTTACTTTTGTTATAGGTCCAAGTTTTAAGATTGCAATTAGCCTTGCAATTATTTGATGCGGCCTTCTTGACATGAACATTGCGTACAACTGATGTTGTACTGATGAGCTGAAGAGTCTCTTTAGTAGCATCAGAGAGAGAATTAATTTTTTTTCTACCATTGAATCTCATAGTATATCACTTGATTTGATGGTGAAATTTAGCAATCCAATGTTGTAAATAACCTTATGCATCATAGAACTAACTCTGAATGTAACCTTTTGAAAAGAATTTGTGTGTCTGATTAGGTATGGAAATGCAAGTAGGACCGAATTTGCACGGCAAAAAACTTTAGTAAGTTAACTCATTGTTTTGTTGCTTATAAAAAGAAAAAAGTATCTCATATGCTGGAAAGCAACCTCTACTCTTATTTTATATATATTATGGTTCTCTAACCAAAGCCATGTGATGCAGATTCTTCTTTTGAATTCTATCACTAGTTTATTTCAATGTATTTCTTCATTTATTTTATATTTCAACAAAATTTATTCATTTTAACATAATTTATTAAGTCAAATACATTTAAGAAAATGAAGAAAAAAAATGAGAGAAGGAGGATTCAGAACCATAAAAGGCAAACATAGAGAAAGTGTGGCCAATTCATTGATACCTCCAAAATGAGTAATATTAAATTGGATAAATATAAAGTTGATTTGTACCCATTATTACTTTACATGCACACGTATTATAATAAAAATAAATAATTAAATAATAATAATATAAAAAGGTGTGATTAACTTTATGTAAACGGCCCATGTGAATGGTGGGGCAATCAAAAAACTGACTCCACAAAGACTTGCTTTTTAATTTCTTAATAATTAAATATACACCCTAAATAATTAAATATACACCCCCAACTATGATAAAATAATAATTAAACAAATATGCATTATTGGTTCTTCAATTTGTTTTTTTAGGGACCCAAGCCGGAAAAGAAGGAGCTTACTTATATACCCTTTTCCTTTTCTTTTCCAATTAATAATCATTCTTTCACCAAAGGCTCCTATTCTTTTTTTCAACTTTATTGTAAAAAGAATTATAAAATAATAATAACTAGGTTTTTTTTCCCACCAAATAAGGTTTGTATTGTATTGAAATTTGAATATGTACCAATTTTGATTTTCATTAGAATGAAGAACCAAAAGGTGCCCTATGAGGAATACCTTTTCTTCTTCTTGCATTTAAAGGAGGTGGAGGAGGCGTGACAGGATACATATCTTGTGTTGAGCCTTCACGCAATTCTTCTTCTGATCTACTACTTGATACCCCTTCCATTCTCATTGCTTCATTCTTACCCCCTTCCATTGAAAAGCTTGCATCTCCATTTTTCTTTATTCTTTCAAGCTAATTCAATTATTCAAACAAAATAATATTTCATTAATAATTAATGAAATGCATGATCCAATTATTTCTATATAACATACCATGTTCCCCATCAATGCACTACAAATGTAATCACGTGTCATTTTACTAATCATTATAATTAAAATAATTTAAAACTATAATCAAATCATTATAATTAATAGACATTGTTGAATTATCAATGTATGTGATTTTCGTATATGATATATTAATAGTAAACTTAAAAAATAAATTTTTTATAAATAAGGCTAGAGGAAGTATAATTTAATTTGTATACATATTATTTTTAAACATGGATCTAATATATGACACCAAATAGATATTTGTAAAGATATTTTAAAATAAATTTTAAAAAAAATGTGCATGACGTTGTAGTTTGATTTGATGGACATGTAAACAAACAATTTTATGGCATCAATGCAAAGATTCATTAATATTTTAAAATTTTATATCCAATCAAATATTACATGCATATTATTTTGTTAATTTTCAAAATAAATTAATTGGTATTAATAATTAGATCAGAAACAACGAGACTTGATTGGACCATAATGTAAAAATATAATTTGATAATTGAATAATAATTTTAAAAAAATGATAAATGATAATGTAAATTTAATGCGAAAATGATTACTTCAAAAATCAATCTCATAGCAAGTCCAAAAAGACCTAAGTTTGTAGGAGTACCTTAATTAAAGTGTCAATTAGGCAACCTAATGTCCTAATTATGGAATATTAGGTAGAAAAAAACTAGTAATTCACAATGTAGGTGTGTATATCCATTAACCTTATGTGCAAAACTTATAATTTCAACAATTCATTGAGAATACTAAAAGATAAAATTAGAGTAATTAATAAAAATGTGAATGCTAATTAAGCTAGTAATGAAGGTATGATGAATAATTAAAAGCGGTGGGAATATAATTATGATGTTGAATGATGGAGATTGGCTTTCAAATGTAGGTAATGGTGTATGGGTGGTGGGTGTTATACCCATATGATTGAGTTGTGAATGATGTGCATGTTGATAATGATATGGACATTGGACAATATTGTAAGAGAATAATAATAATAATAATAAATAATTAAAATAATAATAATAATAATTAAAATAATAATAATAATAATAATAATAATAATAATAAAATCTGACCTTACATCCCAAAGAACAGAACCTAAATGAATCCAAGAGACTCCTTCCACAAATCTCACAAATGTGAGCTACTCCTTTCCCAGATTTTGGTTGAGGCCTGACATTCAAGAACAAAACTCTAGCACTGTTTATCACATAGGTTTGTACTCCACTTATGTCCAACACTTTCTGAATCTCTGACACCCTCACTACATCGTGATAGGATGATCTTCTTATCTAATTAATCATCAAACAACACCAACAACAAAAACATTTTTAAACCAAAATGTAGAATAGGTATGCTTTCCAACTGCACAAAATACTCAAAATTCCAATATTATTTGGAAACCTAAGGAAATGACAATTTATATACAAACAGACAATATACTCATAGCCGCAATAGATGGTAAGAAATAAATACCCATTTCTTCAAATGTATTTATATATTCAAATAAAAAACCCATTTTTTTCTGATAGACATTTTACCTGAATGACGGGATGGTCTTTGTGTCTGGAAGAACGGCAATAAAAGCAGAAGGCACCATCACCATTGTTGCAGTCTAAACAATACATATTACACTCATTTCTAGCCGCATCGGCATGAATCCGGCACATATTGAAAAACGGTGTTTTCAGCAATGGTTCAAGCCATGGCGGCACCAACACGGTGTCCTGTTTTTTCCAAATAAAAATCAAATCTGAGAGACTATGGCACAAAGAAAGATGTATAGATGAATAGAAAATATATTATTACCATTGTGTGTATAGTGGTTGATAATGTGGGTCTCAATGTAGATGGAGAGAACAGTGGTTAGGTTTTGAGATTCAAATGGCGGAGATTGGGAGAGAAAGATGAAAAGGAAAATGAGAGAGAGTAAACGGCCTTCAACTTAGAATTCAACGACAAAACAACGCAAAAGAGAACTCTAGTGTATTAGAGAATAAATTAAACGAGTAAAGGGAATGGAGGGGTCAGATTCAAAGTGGTGGATGAATGCCAATTCTGGCCGTTGGATTTGGGAGATGAGATTGGCGCTTACGCTACTTTGGATCTGTGTTCCGGTCCGGTTCGGTTCACTGTTTGTTCGATACGTGGCACCATTCATCAACTATGTTATGGATTGGTGGCCACTTACGTGGCATTGCATCACAAACAAAAGTTTTAGAAATAAATAAAACTTTGGAAATACTTTATGAAATGTTTATTTTATATCATAAATTTGAATCGTTAACGGTGTAACTTTTGGTTAACATGAATTTAAATGTCACTTCTCATTGTGAAAGGAAATTTGAATCATCTAAAAAATTATTACGAGTTTATCATTCACTATTATATAGAGAGAATATTATATTGAGAAAGGAAAATTCAGATTTTAACATGGTAAATGTAATATGTCATTTTTATTATTTTATTTTATAATTATTTAAAATTATTTCTACTATTTAAATGTGTGTAATAGTAATTTGTGTATCAGGATACATAATAAGAAATCTATAAACAGAATGTTTGTGTTGAATATAAAAGTTTTGTATTTGAAAATTGTGTATTGATTTGGTTCAAAATTTATAATTTATTTATTTGTTTATTTCTTCAGCACAAACATTAAATAGTTTGTTTGGAACTCAAGTTAGCTTTATAATTCTGATATATTAAATTAAATTTTATACAAATATATATTATTATAATTTAAAAATTGATTCAAGTGAATTAATTAATTTTCTTATTGATAGAAATTGATCAATGTATTCTATATAAAAAGATTTCATTGATATCAAGTTGGATGACAATTATATTTTTCTTGCAACAATCAATTTTTCTATAAATAAAAATCAATTTATGAGCGATCAATATTAAAAGATAAATATATTAAATTTTTGTTTATTTTTAATTTAAATTCTAAAATGAAATTTTATCTTTTAAAAAACCTAAATATTATTTATTTAAAGGATCTTAATTTATAACTTATTTCTGAACTTTTATTCTTTGTGTTGTTGTGTGTTACTAATTTGAAGTCATCCCTTTTACATTTTTTTTCAAAATTTTTCATCTCTCAGTAGAATTTGCAAAAATAGTATAAATGTGTTGAACAACTCCAAAAGAATCTTTAGCTTTAATACATGAGTTAGTCATATCACAAAAGGCCAAATTAAGATTATGACAACCACGAGGAGTATAAAAATCTCTCGGATTCATGTCTAAAAATTTCTTCTATACACCTTAATATTTTCCTTTCATATTAAGATCAAGATTTTTTATTTCATTTTGCAAAACATCAAAAATCATTGGTCAAATGTATCATTCACATTCAAAAATCCTAAAAATGATTCCTCAATGCTAACCAAATTTGAAGAAACATCCACATATTATATTATCAAAGACATTTGTTCTTAGTGACTAACATCTGAAGTGCAATCAATTATCATTGCGAAATATTTTGTTTGTTTGGTTTTTCTAATGATTTCATTTTTAATTTCAAAAGCAAACAAAAATATTAATTTATTTTGATTGTTATGTCCAAGAAAGTGAACGTGAACACTATCATTTGTAATACGTCTAACATGTTTTTGGACAATTGGATCAAATTCAGCCAACATTTTAATTAAACCAAAAAAAAATTTCATTGCTATTTTGGTATAATTTCTCATTAGAACTACGAAAGACCAAATTATGTTTAGCAAGAAATTTTTTCACTATTAAAATAATTCTTTTTAAAACAATTTTACAATGATCCTTTTCTTTGTTAATCAATCTTTGAGATGTTTTATCAATTGTTTGAAAACTTTGCAATCTTTGATGTAACTCATACTAATTAGTCATATTTTTAACATATTCCCTTCATGTCTCATGCTCTCTAAGTCTTTCGCCAACATGTGCCCAATCACCAAAACCCGCATTCGCTAATTCACCTCTACTAATCCTTTTTTTAAAATTTTTTACAACAAAAACAAAATACACTATCAAGCTCTTTTGAATAAACAACTCAGTTTTTATCACACTTATCTCCTTTTGATAAAACTCTAGTATACAAATTAGCCTTAAAATGCATAGACGATCAATCATTTTTCTTGGATCAAATATATCTTCACAATTGTCATTAACACTATCAACATTTTCAGCGTCTAAATGAGTAGTTTTAGTAGCATCAAAATCAATATTATCCTCCATAGTTTCGGTGGTAACTAATTCTTCAAAAACTCTTAAATTAATATCATCAACATTTGAATTTTCAAATGAAATTTGTGGTTCTTTTACAAGAAATTTACCTAGAGATCATGTTTAAGATTGAGTTAGCTCATTAAGTATTTTCTTTTTTGCATGTTTCTCATATCCCGACTCAAACTTTCTAAGTTTAGGAGGTAATTTAGAAGATATAATATAATAACGAAAAAAATTAGAACCTGAAGTTTCTCACTATTCTTGATTAAATATGCAACATTGAATTTGAACCAGATATACAATTTTGAAGTTGAATCGGAAAAAAATTAAAAAATAATTAGTTATTTGCAAATAAAATCACGAAATAACAAATAAATAAATAACAATAAAAAGGAATAACATTAAAAAATAAATTTATAGAATTTATATATCAGAAAAAGGAAAAAAAAAAAAGGAAATTATACACAAAACTCTACACATATTTATTGATTATATAAATTATGCAAAATAATGCTTGAAACAAAAACAAATTTCTTTACACAATGCAACAATGTTATGAGCTAAATTGTACCTTTGAAAAGTTGATTTTGAGAAACAAAAATAATAGTGGAAGACGTCATTTTTAAATAAACTAAGGTATGGGTGCATTAGTATATTTTTTAAAAATATAATTATAAAAATAACCAAGGAAATATATTATTTAAATAATAATGTAATAGTAAAATTAAAAAAGCAATTTGCTTAAAAAATTAATATATGCACAATAACATAAATAAACCACACTTAAAAAGTATTAATAAATCATGAAATCATGGTTGAATATTAATATTTTCTTCTCTAAAATTATTAAAAGAGCGGCTTTTAATTTAGGTTCATCAAGAGAAAGACTAGCAACTTCAAAAATACAAACTCCTTCAATTAGATCACATTCATCTTCACCAATATTCCACATTTTTGTTGTTTCTTCATTATAAACTTTACTCTTTCTCGAGAGAAGGCAAAGATTTATATGAATAAAAACTAAATCTTGAATCCTCTTTGGATTGAGTTTATTTCTTTTCAATGAGTGAACAAAATCATATGTGATTCAATTTCTCTCGGTAGAATATGAAGATTTTGATTGTGAAAGAAGTTTCAATAAGATAGATTGGAGTTTATTGATTGAAAATCCATAAATTACCCACCATTCTTTTGGTTTCAAGTTCCGCTTATCCGAAAAATTAAAAAAAGTTTCAATGTGTATCGATTTGTGTACCAACTTAAAAAAATAAAAATAAAATATGTATGACTTTGATGTGTACCGTACGCGTACAAGTATCCGATATCAGTACTTTATTTTAAATAGAGTACACGTGCTTCAATATATATATATATATATATATATATATATATATATATATATATATATATATATATATATATACACACACACACACACACACCCTAGTAGGCTAGTAATGAATAATTAATAATATATGGGCATATAGTTAACTCCTATATGTACTACACGAGGCCCACTGCCCACATACAATTGTGGAAGTACTATGTAGTACACATTTCTTTTTGTTGATTGAAGTGGGTTGGTAAAATAAAATTTGAGACCCCAACTTTCAGAGGCCCTGTACAGAGGGTCTGATTGCTCTTATCAATCATCGGCCCTGCATACCATAGTGCTCGCATAAGCTTAAAGAAATAATGTAATTTTTACCCTCAATAAAGACGTTTCCCTTTGGTTTGATGGTTTTTGAACAACTTGTGATTGTATGTGTTGTCCAGGTGCATTTGGTTTTTAAAATGACAACGAATCGAAAAATTAAGAATTCCACCAAAGAAACGAAGCAAAACTGCAAAAAGCTCACATGTTTTCCCTAGTTTATTTTGGTTTATTTATTCTTTTATGAGATCAAATATAAAATCGAGTGTATGCTCTCAAATTGTTGAGTAGTATCACTCGCATACTTAAATTTTGTTTTCAAAACTTCCATTTTGTTAAAACTTATTCTAAAAACATCTAAAGTTGGATGATGCCTTAAAAAAAAACATAATTGATTACAAAACTTGGTTAACTTGTTATGCAGCAAAAAAATTTGTTCTCTAATCAATTATGAATCATGTCTAATCAATTTATGAGACAAACTCATTTAATAAAAATTAACAAAGCCTTTTAATTGATTATGGTTCAGGTTCAGAAAAATCTTTCCTATTTTGAATAGATTATGGTTGCAACCTATTCGATTATTGTGTGAATCCGACCCAATTTTTTTCTTTGCCAATTTTTTTTACTATAAAAGGAAAACTTGTGATCGTTTGAAAAGGCACAAAAAATGTCATATAAATTCTTGTATACTCACTTACTTTCTTTTCTAAATTTTCATATTCACTTAATATTGTTTTTAGTACTAAGAGAACAAATACTTAAGTAGAGTTATCTTGTTTAAATCATTGTTCTTTTGACTTTGTATTTTAATATAAAGTTTTCAAGTTGAATTTGAGATGAAAATAATGATGTAAGAAGTTTGTGGGATGATTGTGTTGTAAAAGATTTGTGATAGTGTAAATCTCAAGGGTCTCCCTTTGAGGACTGGATGTAGGCCTTATAGTTTTGGGTCAAACCAAGATAAAATTTGGTTTTTAATACTCTGATCTCTTATTTATTTACTTTTTGTACATCTCTTCATATTTTTCACATCTTCTTAAAAATCAATCTAAAAGTTGTTTTTTAAAATTGCAAAAAAAATACTCATAATTCACCTTCTTCCTCTTATGTTTGAGGTCACTTGGTAAACAAGTGACATCAGAGCCTAACTCATGTTAAAAAAACTAATCCTTTCAAAACGTAAGATGACTTCAAACTCTAAAAAAAACCATATTTCAATGGTAAAGGTTATGCTTATTGAAAAAGATAAAATGAAAATGTTTATTGAAGATATGAATTGTGATATACGGGCCACTATAAAAAATAGTTCATTTGTTCGCACACGTCAAGTTGATGGCATTGTAGAAAAAACCTAGAAATGTATGGACTAAACAAGATAAAGAAAAGATGCAATATAGTTTGAAATCTAAAATTATTATCACTACCACCCTTGGTATTGATGAATTTTGTTGTGTTTCACACTGTAATTTTGCAAAAGAAATTAAGAACACCCTTCAAGATACTCATAAAGGTAAAATTGAGGTAAAAAGTCTAGGATGAACACATTGACACATGAGTATGATCTTCTTATAACGAAGACTGAAGAAAATATTTAGGATATAGAAAAACGAATTATTAACATCATTAATTATTTAAGAATTATGGGTAAAAATACTTTTAAAATGAAGATTTAATTAACAAAGTCCTAAGATGGCTCAATCATAGTTGAAAATTTAAAATAAGTGTGAATTGTGAAAACGAAGAAAATATCCTAAAGAAGGCAAGGAAAAAGATAAAAAACAAAAGTCCAATAGAGAAAATAAATAAGTATAATCATCCAGAAGTACTTAAGAAATATAGAATAATAAGGAACCATTAAATGTAAAAAGTAACAAAAGAGACTTTAAATAGGGTAGCAACTCAGCACTCTCTTAACCAGGTACGTAACTTTATGACATTGTTTTCAAAATTAAGCCATGAGATGTCAACAAACTCTCATTGATTAACATTACACTACTAATAAAAGAATATTTTACCACGATTGGGAGAAGGATTCTACCATGAATGACAAATCGCGGTAATGAAGGATGTCATAGTATATTCCCTCTTTACTACCACGAGTTGGTAGCCATGGAAAAACATAATAACGCATAACATATCACTACAATTATAGAAAAAACATAGTAACATATGGAGGATCAGGATTCGTTGCACTCAAATATGTCAAAAGATCTAAGAAATACAAAGCTCTTCAAGCTGAAGAAATTGAGAATTTAGAAGAAGTTTATGATGAATATGAAGATAAGTTGTCACTACTGTCCAGAAAAGTTGATTGTCTCTGGAAGAAAAATCAAGGCAACAAATTCAAAAGTACTAAAAAGGCAGGTGGCCGCTTCGAGTCTACTTCTGATCAAAGTAAGTCTAGTGACAAAGAAGTAACTTGTTATGAGTGCAATGAGCAAGGACATTGCAAGAACAGAAGAGGTAAAGCAAAATCTGATTCAGACACACAAGAGGTATTTGCTAAAGACGTATTTTCTGACCTTACTTATTTTAAATTAACTTCATGTTTACTTGAAATTCTAGAAAAAACATGAGTTACTCAATGTAACACGGTGGGAGAACTGACTTGTTTGTTTTGCTTTTTATCGCAAATGTTGCGGATAGCAAGAGTCGCCATCGAATTTTCTTTTATCCAATAAAGGGAAGGTGAAAAGAACAGGAAAAGACCTTCGTTAGATTCTGAGTACGAGAGGCAATTATGAAAAGGGAAGGTATTAACACCCTTTTCATCCGTAGTTATCTATGGGCTCTTAGTTGCTTAGCTCACTTTTGAAAAATTGCTTTTTGTGTTTGTGTAGTTTGAAAAGTATTTTGAAAAGACATTTCGCTTTGAATTCGTAATGATTATCGTTGGAATGTATACGAAGTGTTCGGAAATGTTTGTTTGGAAAATTTTTAACTTTGTAATGATTCTCGCTGGAATGTATACAAAGTGTTTTTGAAAAGTTTTGAAAAGTGTGAGGTGTGAAAAGCATTTTGATTGGAGTAAGCAATAGAGTCTTATTTACCTACTCATAATGGTCATTTTCATGTTATTTTCCTTCTCCTTTAGAATAAGGTTATCCATACCATTAGTTGGTAGGCAACTTTATCTGTTGGATGTGAAGGGACAATCGAAGGGTCATCGTATGGTCATTGAAGGCAGCATGTAAGGATACCTTAGCAATTCGAAGGGACAATCATCACTTTTCGTAGGCAACAACCGAGGGACGAGATCATATATTCGTAAGTAACATCGAGGGTCATCGAGGGT
Organism: Vicia sativa; assembly: GCA_021764765.1. Taxonomy (NCBI): domain Eukaryota; kingdom Viridiplantae; phylum Streptophyta; class Magnoliopsida; order Fabales; family Fabaceae; genus Vicia; species Vicia sativa. The sequence goes on along the minus strand of CM038795.1, from coordinate 112,470,177 downwards.
CTGTGATCTTTATATCGAATGGACTATAATGATGTTATTTGTACGCGTCTTTGCTAATGGTACCCCTACGTTCGAGGGACATGACCATTGTATTCGAAAGGCAACAAGAGAGGATATCCTAAGGGGGTGCAAGTGTGATAAGTGTGTTTGGTTCAGATATTTATCTTTGAATTAGGGTTATTCTAAGATTGCTTTTAGTCTTGCCATTCAAACCCTAGTTACTATACAATTACGCAGTTAATATGTACAAAAAAGTAAAGTGCGGAATGTAAAGTGCGGAAAGTAAATCTACTTTATTACATGGCTTTGGGGTAGATACATAATATAGGTGCAGAAAGTAAAGGCAAAAAGTTTAAATCTACGCTATTACAGAATAAATCTTGCGACCTATAAATTGTTTTCTAGAATTTAAATACGAATTAGAAAACAAATAATCAGAATAATAAGAAAAATGTTAGTAAACATGTTTTGGAAATTAGTAAAAATGTTTTTAGGGTTAGTAAACCTAATTACAAGAAAGAAAACATTTTTTTTGGAATTTTGTGGATTGATTTTAATTAGGAAAATCCTAATTCTAATTACTTAGTATTTAATTAGATAAAATAATTTAAATGTGAAGAAAAAGAAAATGTTTTTTGTGTCAAAAATTAAATAAAGGTTTTAGAAACCTAAATCTAAAATTAAAATATTTTTTAGAATTTTAGAAAATAATTTAAAAATTAATTGAAAAGAAATTAAATTGGTTAGAAAATTGAAAAGAAATAGAAAAAGTTAGAGAAAACAAATTGTAAAAAATAGGAATGGTCCCTGCAAGTGTTGAACTAGTGACCTGAAGGTCACAGGCTCAAAATTGGACCACTGCGCCATGTGCATGTGCTGATAGTAACACGCCTTTGTTTGTATGTAAGTGTTAGCCTTTGAAAATTAGAAATTGTGAAAAGAAAATTCAAAAGGCAGGTTCGAACCAGCGACCTGATAGAGAGAGAGATATAGCGCACGCATGTGTTACCACTAGGGTGGTGATACATCCACTTACTTTACTGAAAGCATAAATATATAAGTGTTATAAAATCAAAAAATCATAACAACCAAAAATGCACGCATGTGGGACCTTGGATGTTTGAACGGACGAATCAGAACGTGTCACGCTTGTCCTCACCGGTCCAAACCTTCAAACCACCGTCCAGGGTGGTCAACTTCTTCTTCTCCGAGGAGGTTGAATTTCAAACCTGCAAAACAACCAAATTAAAAAAGCAAAAGAGGACCCTACCCCCCTAACTTGACCCCTGCGAATCGATTGGTTGTGTCCGTTTGGTATGAAAGTCCATGTATAGGGAGATACGAAGCTTGCAGTTCACTATGCCCTAGCCATGGCAGATGGCTATTTAGCCCTCAAAGCTCATCAATGATTGCTTAAATCTGTTCCATGACATCTTATGAATACATTAGAATTATTAGTTTCAATTAAAACACGTTAAAAAACGAAACAGAAATTCATGAAAAATATGCAATCAGAGGTTCATGGTATGCACGTTTCAGGGACTTTTGGCCATGGATAATGATCCATTCTTACCCTACTATACCTCAGGAGCATGATAGAGTGCTTAGAATTGCTTGAGGAGGGATGGAAATGTGAAATAAATGGTGCAACTTTGTTGGAAATTTTTGAGCAAGAACCCTAGTTTCTTGGCTGCCTCAATCCATCCTCTCTATGTCTGATCTTGTAATGTATATATAGGTGAGTGAAATTAGGTCAAAACTTGAATGAAAATATATTGCTTTGAATACCAAAATATTTGATTGAAAATTTTATCAAATATTTTCAAAAATGGCTCAATCTTGCCTTAATGCCTCTTGTACGAATTTGACAGCTTGTGATGAGCTATCTTGGACCTCAAGTCATGCAAATACTAAGCCCAACTCTCCTTATCTTTTATCTTTATATTTTATTTAATTAAATTTGAATTTTATCCATTTAATTCAAAAATAATTTAAATAAATAAAGAAAGGGCGTGGAAATGAGTGTATAGGTCATGGATAATCTCAAGAATAAGTTTTGATCACAAAAATTTAGGCCCATTTAGAAAAAAAATTGAATTTGCTAAGTATTTTTCTTCACGCACCTTTTCAAATATGTCTAACTTGCACATCTTATATCTTGCTCAATTTTCAACATTTTTAAGTGTTCTTGGACTTTTTAGAAATCTCAAGATGTCCTCTAAACACTCTTTTTGGTTTCGTCTTCATTGAAGTTTCCATGTTCATGTACACTTCTTTGCAAAAAGATGACTTTTTGTTGACTTTTAGAAGGACCTATAATGTCTTGATCCATAACTTGCATATGAAGCATTTTTGGCCAAAGCTTGTGAGACATGAAGTTGTAGATAATTGAATTCTCTTAAAAATGAGCTTTAGTGGAAAAAATTCTGATAAAATATGTGAAAGTTATGTCTGGTCAAAGTTCTGTTGACTTTTTGTCCAAAAACCCTAATTTGGAAACTTTGACTTTTGACCAAATCTTGAGTTTTCTTGATGAATCATGATCAACCCTTAATCAAATGATGAATGTGACCTCAAAATCTTGATGTTGACCAAAAATGATGAAGTTTGATTGTATGTTGACCACAATTGACTTTTTGTCCAATACACTAATTTTCAACCATCTGAGCAATTGACTGAGCAAAATTGAGATGTGAGGCTTGAAACTTGACATGGTGATGCTTTGAAGCATGTAAGGAGGCATGATGTATACTTGAAGCATTATAACTCATCTTTGACTTGAGAGAATCAGAACCCTAGTTATGGGTTGATTGCTTAGGAGAGGGTTCATCTGGACAACCCTTGAGGAGTTCTTGAGTATAGAGAGGTGGATTATCTTGATAAATAGGAGGGAAAATTTTGGGGTATAACACTCAATATTGAATTCAAGGAACTTAAAAAGTCCCACAAATTTACATATTTTGAAAACAACAAGCTTAAGGAAGATCTCTCCATTTTAAATGAATAATTTTTTTTCTTAAAGATGAGAAATCTGCCCTCAAAGGCATGTGAACTCTTCCATAAGATTCTGAGAGTACTAATGATGTCATTAAGAAATATGACAAAGCCTTTCAAAATTTTCTAGCCATAAGCATAGGGAGAAACATGATGACTTATATGATATATGGTGTGACCAGAAATGGGACAAATGGTGTTGGTTATAACTCTTATGACGAATTTAATTCTGATAAGGAAGACAAATCTAATACTCTTCATTTCCATTTTATCTATGATGGGTCTATGCCTAACGATAAAGGAAAATAAAAAGAGAAATTTGTTTCTAAACCTAATGCAAACCCTCTTCCTAAACCTTCTCGTTTTAATTCATGTAAATATGATTATTCTGTTGCTAAACCCAAAGTTGTTAAGAACTCTGAGATAACTAACCATATTGGACCCAAGAAGTTATGGGTACCCAATAAATAAATAATCCATGTTGTAGATATCCTCAACAGTGCAGTTGAAATACCAATCATGATTCTTGGACTCTGGTTCTTGCAACACATGGAGACAAGAAGGCATATGTTCCAAAGTCTGGAACTTAATCATGGAGTCATCGTGGACTTCAAAGGTGACCATAAGGGAAAATTATAGGCTTTGGAACAATTGTTTTTAATTTTCTTCTCTCTATCTAATGTTTTAATTGCTATTGGAGTAATGGATAATATGTAGTCCTTGAAACAATTAAGTGACAATGGTTATGATAATATCCTTTTTAAAGAAATCATGCATTGCTATGAGTTAGAAGAATGAGTATATTTTATTCAATGGTCAAAAGGAAAAATAACTTCTCAATCATTAGACTTTTCGATCTTAAAAGAATCAACGTAAATTTTCATTTGTCTATTAATGAATAACAATGGACTTGGCATAGAGGATTTGGCTTAGTTAGTATGAGAAGAATATCTCAGCTAAACAAGTTTAATTTAGTAAGAAGCCTTCCTAATCTGAAGTTCTCTTCAAAATCTCTTTGAGAAGCATGTCATAAGGGCACGTTTTCAAAAACTTCATTTAAAGAAAACAATGTTGTTTCTACCTTCATACCATTGGAACTTCTGCATGTTGATTTATTTGTACCAATAAAAAATGTGTAAATTAATGGAAAGAAGTATGGATTAGTCATTGTTGATGACTATATGAGATGAACTCGGGTGAAGTTTCTTTCACACAAGGATGATTCACATTCTGTGTTCACCACCTTATGTAAACAAGTTAATAACAAGATGAATCTCAAGTTTGTCAAGACTAAAAGTTATCATGGAGGAGAATTTGAGAACAAACATTTTGAGAAGCTGTTTGATGAGAATGACATTTCCCATGATTTCTCTTGCCCTAGAACTCCACAGCTAAATGGAGTTGTAGATAGGAAGAATAGAACTTTGCAAGAAATGGACAGGACCATAATCGATAAAACCAACATGGAAAAACATTTATGGGAAGAGGTTGTAATCACAACGTGTTACATTCATGATAAAGTCTCTATAAGACCTATTATGGGTAAGACTCCATATGAATTGTGGAAGAACAAGAAACCCGATCAAAGTTGTATATTGAATACCTTTTGGATGCTCTTGTTTTATATTGAATACTAAAGAGAATCTTAACAAATTTGATTCTAAAGCTCAAAGTTGTATCATGTTAGGATATGTTTGATTCTAAAACTCAAAGTTGTATCATGTTAGGATATTCTGAACGTTCAAAAGGCTACAAAATATACAACAATGAAAAACTTATTGTTGAAGAATCAATCAATGTTATATTTGATGATAAGTTTGACCTTGAAAAGTCAAAGCTAGTTGAAAGACTTGTAGATCTGGAGATTACCTATTCAGGCGCTGAAGGTAATGAAGTCGGATAATAAGAACAAGAGGTCAAAGAGTCAGAAGACGCTAAAACAGAAGAAGTTGAAGCACAAACACCTTTGAGTAAGCATAGACAAAGATCATCACATGCTGAAGGATGGATTCTGGGTGACAGGACTGAATATGGCAGAACCAAACCATCGATCAAACTCTCTAAAGCAATACCCCTGGGTTTGGTGTCCCTGATAGAGTGTATATCTATCAATGAAGAGCTCACAGAGAAAGTATTAGATTCTAATGATTCAAGAAGAACTTAATCACCTCTCACAAGATGATTGGATTCTCACAAGTCATTAGTGACAATGTTGAAAGAGATCAGAACATATTGTATGGAAAGATGGGCAACCAATAAAGTTCTAGATTTTGGATGATGATGTAGTGTTGCCTAACATAAGAAGGAAAGCTGAGAAAACCTCCAAAATATAGAAAGATGCTTGGTAGACCAAAGAAGAACATAAATCTTGAACAAGGGAAGATTGATGGTACTGCCAAAAAAGAACAAGGTCAATTGTGAGGTGTAGTAGGTGCAAGTAGTAAGGGCACAACAAAGCAACATGTAAGGTGACACCAACAACACAAGCTTCTCAATAGACTACATAAAGGCATGCTCAAGCTTCTCAGTATATTGCACAAAGACCTAGCCAGGCTTCTTAGTAGACTACATAAAAGTATGCTCAGGCTTCTCAACAGACTGCACAAAAGTCTGTTCAAGCTTCTCAGTAACCTACACTAAGAACTAGAGGCACTCAAGGTAGTCGAGGAACTAAGACTCCAAGAACTCAAGGAACACTATAAACTCAAGAAAGTCAAGAATCTAGAACAAGAGAGAATATTTCTCTACAATCAACACTAGGAAAGCCAAAGAAACTGGGTGTTAGGAGGGCACCAACTCTATGGGTACCACTTGGACCTACCACTAGATTAAGTGCAACCAAGAATGTGGTTGGCCCAACAACAAGGAGGACTACCCCAACAAAAAGGATCACACCAAAGAATAGTTAGTTAGTGTTTGACATATATTTTGAACCACTTTTGGGTTTATATTGCGTTGTTTGTGTAAGGGTTATACTTGTTTTTGAATCAATTTTAAAATGTTATCTTTTATGTCGTGTTGTCTTTTGAACCAGTTTAATTTTGGAACCACTTTTGGGTTTATGTTCCATGTTGTGAACATGAGTGTTGAGCATGTCTATTAATGTTGACTATATGTTATTGTCCATTATACTATGTCAATTATAATGTATTGTGTTGTCAATTATATAACACATTAAACTGAATTTATAACAAGACATTGAGAATAACAAAATGAATTCAAATGGTGCAAAATAACAACGCATTATACTGTAACATCATAACTAAATCTGAACTAAGAACTGGTACATTATAACTAAACTAGAACTAGAACTAAGATCTATAATTTTGTACATCCAACTGGTACATTAAATTGGTACATTCAACAGGTACAAAATCATAACTAAGAACTTAAGACATAAAAACCCCAGAACTAAGAACATTACAACAAACATCATGCTCCAACATTTTTCTAACTTCAACATCTTGTCCATCTAACTCTGAATTTGATCTATCTCTTTCCTTATTTCTTCATTAGAAAATCTAACTTTTTCAATCTCCATCTGCAAGTCTTCCATTTTCGTTGTTAACTTTTTCAACCTATACATCACAACTGCCCTTTATCATCTCCAACTTCCTCATAAATCCATTTGAAATACCTACACACAGGTTACACAGATCTCTGCAAATCACATAGATTGAAGTCCAAATATACATACCTTAAAACATACATTCGCGTACGACTCTGTTGCACACAAAATATACCTACAACCCCAAAAGTATTTTCCATAACTCTTAGACGTCGTTGTCTTACGTAGAATCACTTTATCTCCACAATGGAAAATTTGTTTCCATGGCAGATTGGAGCGCCTATACGACTGGGAGTTCAAACTTTTATAGCTTCTTTGTAACATGAAGGATGAACAACATGCAGATTTCATGCATGTTCCAACCCTAACATTCAATTTCTAAAAATGGAAAATAATTTCAAAAAAATCTCAAACCCTAAATCAATTTTATGTTTGCCATCCATTTAACGAAGACGAAGAAGCTCAACATCCACATCATCTAACACACATATACTACTAAACGTCTATTTATGTCAAAAATAGACTGAAAAGACTTCGAAATACCTTTTAATAAATAAGAGATCTATTAAAAAAGAGATTTATTAAAATCTTTTAAAAAATTGTATATTGCCTATATTAATCAAGAAAAAAGAAACCTAGTGTCAAATAAGCAAACACGATCAGTTTTGTATTTCGTTTCCAAGTTCCTTCTGGCTTTGTTCTCCGAAATTTCTAGGGTTTTGTCGCTTCTTCGCTCGGTGAATCTACAATTCGTAACCAATTAACCATTAGCGATGTTCAGATTCTGGTAATTCTTCCTTTCAATTCCAAAACTTCAATCCTATTTTCATGAGTTATACTTCTCTTTAATCTTTTGATTCTTCAAAGTTTCCAGAATTTTACTCTTTACCGCATGTTCGATTCGATCCAATAACAATACTCTAAAAATTTCCGCTTTATTGCTATGATTTGATAAAAATCATTAAAAAAATGAATTTAGGGGAAAAAAACTTTGGTGTTGATGTTGTTGTTTATTCGCAGGGGATCACAAGATCAACCATCGCAGCAGGGTTCATCCCAGTCGTGGTATCCGCCATCTGTGACAAGCTCGTCGAGACCTGCTACACCCGCTGCTTCCTCTTCGGGTTCGCCGAGGCCTACTTCTTCGCATGTTCCGCCAGCTGAAGCTGCTGGAACAATTGCTTCTTTGAAGGACAAGAGGTTTAACACTAATTACACATTGATTATTGAGTTTTCTTAGTTTTTAAGGCATGATGATGATGATGATCTTAATGATGTGTTTATTGTACTTTATATATTGAGCAGTGTTGATGAGTTACGAAAGCTTTTATCTGATAAAGATGCGTATCAACAGTTTCTACATTCACTTGAGCAGGTCAAGATTCAAGCCAATGTAAGTTTATTTTCTTAACTATCCAATTTATGGTGGTTTATTACCTTGGAATTTTTTTCTTTATGATGGCCCTATTTAGCGTATACTTAGTTATGCGGAGAAAAAAATTGATTTTAACTTTTAAGTGAATTGATTCGGTAAAATTGATTCCGGTTAAAAGTGGGTTGAATGTAAAGTGATTTATGTTTGGATAAATTCATGCAAAATTGAGTTGAATAGTAAATTCAATGTAAAAATCACGTCTAAACTCAAAAACTACAAATTCTAGCTTAAGTAGAATCAATTACGAAGGCAGAATTAATTATACTATAGAAGAATCAGACACTTCAAAATCATTCGAAAATCAATTCTACACCTCTAGAATTGCTTTTGCCTCTTCCAAAAGCTAAACCAAAGTACTAAACTTACACTTAGAAGTTAGATGGTTGGCAAAGCTATATCATTAGCTAGTAGCATGCTTCAGAGATTGTTTGCTGCTAAATAGTGTTTTGAATGTGTGTGGATATATATAAATATTTCCATGGTAGTTGACTGTATGCTTGAGTTTTTCTGCGTTAGAGATGAAATTGTTGAATGATACATGTATGTGAAGGTTGTTGGCGGACTTGCTAGTTATCGGATTCTGTTGTCTTTATGATTATGGATGGATTGGGGAGTGTGTGAAGGCCTATAGGTTGTAATACTTGGCTACGGACCATCATACCATCTTAAGATGTTATGGCGAACCAAATATTATAACTTCCTGTTTGGTAATCCTTTTTCCTTGTGAGTCATCAGTAATAATTAAAACTTAAAGTGACAATAGTAATGTTCTTCTAGTGATTTCAGAGGAGAGAAAGAGGAAGAGGAAAATTGTTGGTATGAATCATGCAAGAGCTCTAATGCATGAAGGGCTACGACTAATTCACGAGCCCTAGGGGGAAATACAGGTTCCCCTATTACTATAGGCGTGCACGGGTCAGTTTTGAAGCCTTGCCTTTTTGTCTTTGTTTTAGATGTCTTTAACAACACATACAAGAGACGGTGTCATGATGCATTTTTTTATTAAAAATGATATACTTTTAATTGTAGAGTTGAGATTCATGAAAATAATAATAATAAAATTAGAAATTTGTAGAGTAGAAACAGGACTTCTGCCGTAGTTGGAGCAAATAGAGCTGATAAGTTTAGTTAGAAACACAAATACTAGCTTAGAGGTGAAAATTAGAAATTTGGAGAGTAGAAACAAGACTCCTGCCGTTGTTGGAGCAAATAGAGCTTATAAGTTTAGTAAAACATACACAAATACTAGCTTAAAGGTGAAAATTAGAGACTACGCTATGCCACAAGTTTAACATTTTAAGTGCAACGAGTCCATCATGCTAAATAGAGGGGGTTGTCAACTACAGGATCCAAGCTAACGGATGAAACGAAGGAATTCTTCAGATGTAATTTGTGATAGAAAAGTACCACTGAAGCTTAAACGGAAGTTAATTGTGCACTACTACAAAAGCTGTATTATTGTATGAAATTAAATGTTAACAAGACATTAAATATTAGTGTTGTTGAGATGAGAAAATGTTACCATGGGTGCATGATCATACAGGATAAAATAAGGATAAAATAACATAAGTTTTATCACTAGAGAAACATTAGAGTTAGCCCCTATTATAAGAAAGATGGTAAAACCTTGTCTTTAGTGGTTTGAACATGTGTAGCTAGTCCATAGAACTATAGAAGCACTGATGAGGATGGTTATAGAATGGTGGAGGATAATCCCTATTTTGAGGTAAAAGCTATAATCCAAGGAAATCTGTAGGTCAAATCATTTAAGAGATATTTATAGTTACAATCTATCTTTAAATATGACTTATGACAGGACGTCATGGTGTCATTTGTTTCATGTAGTCAACCCCACGTAGTGTGTGGAAAGACTTCGGTTGTTGTTACTGTTATAGTGATAGAAGAACTAGCTCAGAATGTAAAATCCGGTCCTTTTTATCATCTCTCAACTGACCTTAACAACTAACTCCTCACATCTCCTCTTATTTTTCATTATGCATGTGACTATGATAACATACTCGGGTCCTAACAAATATTTCCACACTGGGAATTGATCATAGCATTCTAGAATGACAGTATGACATTTATCCCAAACACTTGGAATAATGTTTAATCACACTACTCAACTATCACATGCAGTCGACTGTGCTCAACTGCACAATTGGTCTCGTACTAGTGTGCTGGCAATTTTTTAGTTATGCTCCAACTTTTTCAGCAGTTTTTTTGCTTTTATTACTGATAGTGGAAGTTGTATCTGCTTGTATTTTAATTATTGTATGGCCTATTAATATGTTCAGCTTAAAGATGAACTCAGCAAGGAGAATTTGCAGCTTGCAGGTGAGTGAATGAATTTCATTTATTTGCAGTGCCAGTATTAAATGGTTTTGCCATTTCTTAAGTGTTGTAGAACTTCTAAAACTTTTGTGTTTAATACAGAGGAAAATCTACAAAAGGAACCCCGTATCATGGAACTCAGCAATCAGGTACATCACGACCTTAGGATTAGTTTTTTTTTTTCCGAATGAAATTCTTGGAAACCGAGTTATCTGCAATTAAGGATCATTTGCATTCACATTATCAGCAGATCGTCGAGTCTAAAAATATTTAAATAGCTTGCTCAAAATCTATTGATCAAGATTGAACAGTGCCGAACTGCTGACTGTGTGAATGCAGTTCACTAGCTGCAGGAAGTTAATATCCAAAATCTTATGCTGATTACAAAACTTTTCTCCTTCTTCCTATGGAAACAGTGTAGAATAATCCGCACAACCGAGTTAGCTACTGCCAGTGAGAAACTAAATGAGCTTGAGAAGCAGAAAGAAGAAATGTTAAAGTTCAATTCTCCTGCATCCCTTATTCAAAGGATTCAAGGTATGACTTGAACTGACAATTCAATGCAATAGTTCTGGTAGTGACAATTTTTCACTGCTGTGACGAGACTAGGTCATACATATGATGAACTTGTAATTTGCAGAGTCTGTGAACCAGACAGATGAGGACTCTGAAAACCTGCACCAGCAACTCCTTGACAAAGAGATTGACCTTGCGGCTTTTTTGCAGAAATACAAGAAGCTACGCACCACTTATCACAAGAGAACTCTTATACATCTTGCTGCTAAAACATCAAATATATGAGCCTTGACATAGACTTAAGAACAACATTGAACTAAACCAATTATATTACTTGTACCTGTGTGGATAGAGCTTTGGTGAATAATGTACAGCTTTGAAAATTGAGATTGTTCTCTGTAGCTACTTGTATTGGTTTCAATATGGAGTAGTTAAACCAATTATGTTATGCTTCATCTTTTAAAGAGGTACGGACTTATCTGTACATTCTTTTAGGACTTTACTACCTTCAACAGTATTTTTCTGAAGCATATGTTTATCTGTGGTGTCAACATTTTTATGGATTTGATTGTTTGGTAAAATGTATATTCAATTCCTTACTCTCTTTTTTTTCTCTCTTTTTTTTCTTCCAAAAATGATGTTAGAGCATTAAAATGAGACATCAAATAGTTTGTTTGCGAGGTGTTTTTGTAGTTTGTGTACGGTGCATGAATTTAAAATTTAGTGTGAGATAGAGATATACCGAATCACATGCAATTTCAAATTAGATGTTTAAATAAGACAATTGTATTTAGTTTTAGTTAATTAAAAGTTGAATACTGCCAAGTTCTCAGAGCTTTTGTGGGTCATTGGTCTTTACCAAACGTCTAGGGTAGACCGTCTGTATTAGTGGTCTTTTATGCTCGAATCTCCACCAACCACTCTCTCTTCCTCACCATCACTTACCCTCACACCAATACCAAACTCTGCCTGATTTCAATTTTCTGAGTCAGGTGTTTTTAACTTTGGAACAAGGCCTGATTTCAACTTTGTTTGATTGTTCTAGTTAGCATTAAGTTGTTTTGCCAACCTAGAGAGGGGAATAAATTTGCCGACTTTGTTTTTCCATGATTTTGGTAACTTTTAGTAGAAAGTAAAACATTTAAAGAAAAAGTAGATAGAGAGAAATTTATGGTGACTTGAGAGAGATAGAGAAAAATTTATGGTGACTTTTTCTGCTAAAGTCACGAAGTCACGTAAACCTTACCCACTTCATAGGGATGAGACTACAATGGGTACTCATATCTATATTTTCTGCTATCCATCCTGTTTAATTTAATAAATGTGATATTCATATTTGCCTATGAAGACTAGGGTATCCATCTCTTATATGTACCTACAAAAATTATCTAGTTAAAACCCACTAAATGGACATGGACATCATTAAAATAAGCTGTGCAGGAGCGAGTATATTAGTATCCACCTGGTTCTATAATATATATATATATATATATATATATATATATATATATATATATATATATATATATATATATATATATATATATATATATATATATATATTTATATAAAATATAATTTTAGAGTTTTATGCATTTTAATATAAATGTTTGCTTTTTTACCTCAACAATAATGTCTGTTTTTTTTAATGTTGAAAACTTGCATGACATGATATAATTGCTCGAATATTTTTTAGAAATGCGGGTAAACGAGTATGAATATAGGTACGTGTACAAACATTGATGTTCACAGAGATATGAGTTCATGTACGAGGATTTTTTCAAACTGCAGACATGGAGATGAGTACTATAGGATATGTCCAAACCCTACTCAGATCATGTCCATTGTCATCTCTATGTCAGACGAATATCAATGAATTTTAAATACACACAATTATTTACGGATATTCATAGATACTATTATTAAATTTTTTATTTTATCTCAAAGACAAAAATTTCAAAAAGTTAACACAAGAACAATAATAAAAATAAATCTTATTCATTTTATTTCTTCTTTTTATCAAATAATAATATTATATTCAACAAAATAATTAGAGTTTCATATTTAAGAAAATAATAATAATAACAATAATAATAATTTTAAATTAAACAAATTAATATTTAAATAGTTTTGTTAATTATTAGACAGAGATATTCTATGGTATGAGTACTATTTGTTGGAATATATAATCACACAATTGGTGAACAATTGAGGGTTCAGGGTAATGGAGAAAAAGATACTGAGAGAGAAGAAAATGAGAGAAAGATAATTGATGGCGAGAATGAACAATTGCATTAACTTGAGACGAGGATAGACATTTATACAATCGTTACAAAATGATTTGAACCTAAAACAAATCATCTAATTACAAAAAAAAATAATTAAAATTTGGGATCGTAATCTATTAACACAAACTGCTAACACAAAACAACAAAATCTACATGTTCGATGTAACCGGTGTTTGGTTAACTTGTTAACATAACTCTAAAACAACTTTTTGAATGTTCAGAAGTGTTTTTCCATTAGTTGTAATCGATTACACCCGTGTTAATCGATTATATCATTTGAATTATTGGTTTTTTTCAACACCATCAAATTCATATTTGTGTCCGTAAGAAAATGGATAATTAAATATCAAGTTATTTTATACGTGAATATCCATTAAACTATCCAATTTGTGTCTGTGACGGATCGTACTCACAAGTACGGTTTTTTGCCATCTCTATGACAATGGATAGAGTTTGAACGAAATACTATAATACCGATTTTCATACTCGTATTTGAGAAGAAAAAAAATCTCGTATGCAACCTATATCCAAGTGAACATGAATGTTTATAACCGTATTCATTTATTTTATTTTATTTTAGTGAATAATCATTCATGCGAGTGCCTATATCCATTCATTTCACGTGTAGAATGAATAAGAATGCATATATATCATTGTGTATGTTATCTATCTAGCAATGAAATATTTTTAACGTGTAACTGCATATTTGTACATAGTATAGAGAAACTAATATATCTGATACTAGTATACTACCAAATACCACTTCCCATTTCAAATGATTGGTAACAAGGAATAACTACATTGTAGACATTTTTTCTCAAATTTGAAGTTGATACACTTTCTTACAAAATTTCATAAATGAAAAGAAGAATAACCATAACATTAAAGCCAAACAAGAAAACATCCTATTAATAATAGCCTCCTTGTCTTTGTCCTCGAGGATCTTTAGCTTCAGAACCATAAGAATTATCAGTCTCAGGCATATCACACATAGGAGTAGTATAATAAAAAGTAGCAGCCACATATTTGATCAAACTGCGATAAACCGATGTTGGATTGCTGAGCTTGAAACCAGACTTTCCACCACCAAAATCAGTGAGAATGTTGCAAACATCATCAGGAGACGACACTAGCCTCACATAACATCCTTTTACATCCAACTCTTTGCCGTTGACATACTTGTCCACTGTCATGTCGTATAATCCTAACACATCAGTTGTATCACTTGTATAATACACAGCCCTCTTTCTCTTGTCCCAACAAGTTAGAGACACCTTAGCTCCTGTAAATGTTCTCACAATTATAGATGTCTCTGCACAACTATTTTGTCTTGACGGAACAAAAATGAATATTGTTTTTGAAAGGTAACAAAATGATAAAGTTACATACCTTTGATTGGCTTATCACCCTTGACCCATTCATTCCAGCCCTGGCTACAATCTTGGCACATCACTTTTCCTCCCACATGAATGATTTCATGTGCTGGTTCGTTCCAAGCTGAGACTAGTTTGTTATTGGTGAAACACACTAGCATTGCAATGAACATCAATGTTATTGCATTTGCCATATTTTCTTTTCAATTCACAAGGATATATGGCTAGATTGACTTGAAAGAGCAACTATATATATAACACACAAGTAGTGAGTTGAGAACAAACATGGAGGAGCACTACTATAACTATTGGTTCCTAACGTGCAAACCATTATTCAATTCTTTATGATAATAATAATTAATTAGTTAATTAATTAATAATATTAACCAATAGTCATATACAGAATTAATTTATCTCTATTTTTTACCTGTTCATGTGTAACACAAAAAGGTTCCTTGGCCGTTCATCCAGGAAAATTTTGTATCCCACTCCCAATCCCCAAAAATGAAATAATCTCTCAAATTTGTATTTGATATTATATAAAAAAAAAATCTCTTACCCTTACACCCATAATATTTTTGAAAACTCAAAATTAGAGTATAAAAAAATAGTAGTTCTGAAAAGCATTCAAATTTTCAAAATTTGTTAAAACGATTTAATTCATATTTACACCATAAATCAATTGGGATATTTGACTTTTATCATAGTTAACCTATAAGATCATGTGCTGACGCTACAAAACTTTTTAAGCTCGCAGTTAATAATAATTCCATTCTTAAAAAAACTCAATTCTTAAAAATTAAATAAAAAATCCAATTAACTAGTTTAACGTGTTGGCCCATGACTAATTAAAATAGAGTTAGGCTAACCAGTGCTTTACGGACATCTTTAAAGATATTAAATATGAAAAATATTGTTTATAAAAGTTAATAGTTTCAAATTCCAATGCATTAAATATATGTATTTTTTTAAAAAAAATTCACTACTTTAAACACTTAAAGAGTATCCAAGGGTTTACGAAGTGGGCATCAGCTTAGCCCAACACATTATAAAAGAATAAAGGAATTGATCAATATATCTCCCATTAATTACTCACACCTTGATAAAATTCAAAAAGTAATTCTAAAATTTAGATTTTAAAATCTATACGTATTTAATACACAACAACAACAAGCTCTCTCTGAACACGTCAAAGTAAAAGATAAAAAATTTGGACTTTGAAATTTATTTACGTAAGTTACAAAGGTTGAACTTCAGACGCGCCTTAACACATCACACATATGCTTAATCTCATAACCACACAATTAAAAAAACTGAATTTTCAATGGAGAATGGAATCAAGAGGCGTCTGTTTAAGTATTCGCGTCTTTTCCTCTCCTTTTCCAATTTCATTTCTGTAAATAGAGCAAAATCAAAGCTTGTACTCATTTGCATTCTCAGAGCTTGTACTCCATTGCATTGAAGCTTAGCACGTCTTCTCAAAGTTCTACTCCATTGCATTGGTAAGTTGCTCACTTTTTTATTTGACATGCATGCATTACCTAAATAGTTTATAGGTATGATACATTAAAGCTTAGGGTTCGTGCCTTCTTTGTCCTGAATCGTCTGGTTTCTCTATTTTCTACATGAGCTTAGGGTTCGTGCTAGTTTCTTTGCTTCGTTCCCACTAGTTCAATGCAGTTTGAATTTTGAAATTTGGACCCTTGGTTCGGAGAACCAAATCATGAGTTACATGTTATCTATTTTTTGAATTGGTTTATTTTTATGCCGACTCTACTTTGTTTCTGTATTACATTATGACAACATTTTTCTTGTTTGATTGTAGATAAAATGTTTGACAATAAAAAAATTCCAAAAAGTTCAAACTCAAAAACTCAAATTTTAAAAAATTGCAATTAGTTAGTTTATCTTGGATTAATAGATTTGTGGCTAATTCAAAACTTAAACTCTTTCTAATAACACTCAATAAATGAAGAAGAAGTCAAAAAGTTAATTTGAGTCTCAAGTTCCCTATTTATAGGTACGAAGAATGCAAGTTAGAGCGTTCGTGATTCATCGAAATATTAAAGATCTTATCCAAAGACTCAAATGAATTCTCAAGATTGTAATTGCACTAAAGTAGTCTTAGGCATTTTGCCTCATTACCATATGTGTGAGGGTGTATGTGGAGGCCTCATTCGTAGCAAGTTTAATATGTACGAAATGTTCAATCAACACATTTCTCCATGCTAACTACCCCAACTTAGTGCCCCCATAATGCCCTCTCTTCCCAAGGCATGTTCTCAAGGATTAATCTCCTTAAAAATTCATATTATTGGTCCGACCTTGTTACTTCATGCATCAGATACCCGCACTTGATGCTTGATAAACCAGGAACAATTATAATAGTCTCCACTATATAAGTTTGCTCTTGAGTCTCGCCAAATTATTCTTTCATTCATAATTGCTATTGACTTGAATATCATAGTGCTAACCATATTGTAGATATCCATATGATCGCAGGAGAATCATATTAAGTGTACCAAAAGTTTTATCATGGTGTTCATCCTCAATTTTACAATCAATTCTATATTCTAGCACGAAGTAAAAAAAATTGATTGAAAGAAGGGCTTAACACCCTAGAAAGAAAAGACTACTCCACAACAAATCTAGGGGTGACACAATCTCGTTCATCAGCATCTAGAATATGATCAAACACTTATGAACAACTAGAAAAGAAAATGCAAAAATCAAATAAAGAAAAACTATACTTTGCTAAAGCATCTGCTAACTTATTTGCTTCTCGATACGGATGATTAAAAACCACTTCCCATTCCATGTCTAATAATCTCCATATCTCTTCAAATATAGACCTCCCAAGAGTAATATTCTTTCGACTCGTAACCGCGTCTATCACATCTTTGGAATTTAACTCCAAGCTAACTTGAGGCCTTCAAATAAACCCCACATCTCTGTCATAAAAGCCTCCCCTCTCCTAATGAATTTGGAAAAACCACTTAACTATTCCCCTTCACTTCTCTGAATCACACCACCACAATCAATTAACCCATTTCTGTTCAGTCCATCCACATTCTGACAAACTCAACCTGTCGTAGGAGTCTTCCAATCCACTTGAATAGTAACTTGACGAATGATTTTTTTTAGATTGAATGACATTTTCTTCTAACATAACACACTCTAACATATGACGAATCACTACCTCTTGCTTCTTAGCACGGGATAATTTTGATAATTAATTTTGGATGTTTTTTATTATCAACTTGTCATCTCTACACATAATTATAGAAACTAATCCATTGAATAACAAATTAAAAATGTTTCGCTCAAGATATTTAATAGTGCTGCATTCACATGCACAATTTAAACACACAACATTCAACCAACAAAACATTTAACTAACCTCAAAGAAATCCCTGCTTTATCAAGAACATATGATGATGAGTGAAAATTAATCTAGATAGTAGTGACTATTGATATTATAACTCAAATTTTGTAAAATAATAAATACATATCTGAAAACTCCAAACTAAGTAAACCATATAATTAAGGGACGAATCTAGTAAATACATTATCTAGCCTTATACCCAAAATAAAGAATTGTTTTCAGAATAAAATAGCACACCATCATAATCAAAGTTAATACAAGAACCCCAAGACTCCCCATTTAGGAACACAACACGCAACATCAAAGCACACACAATGCCACATAAAAATCTTGTGAAACACCACAATCTTCGGAACATCTCATTCTCATTTCTCACCACGTCTTTTCTAAATTAGTTATCATTAAATTAAGATGAAACTCTTGGAAAAAGATTTTGCCCTAAACCAAACAGGAACCGTTAAAATAATCGCAGAAGAACCCGATGATGTCTGGCTCCTCTACAACCTCATCACCGTCGGCGACGTCGTCACCGCCGACACCACCCGCAAAGTCCACCTCGAATCAAACAAAAACACAGCATCACGTGTCAAACTCACCCTCCATCTCAAAGTCACAAGCCGCGACTTTCACAAAGACTCTTCCACCCTCCGCGTCCATGGCCGCAACCTTGAATCAAACCAACACGTAGCTGCAGGTTCGTTCCACACTTTGACTCTCGAGATAAACAAGCCCTTTGAACTTAGGAAAAAGATATGGGGTCCTCACGCCGTTGAAGCCTTATCAGATGCTATAGAGAATTCTTCATCTTCTTCTGAAGCGAGTCTTGCTGTTATTGTTCTTCAACAACATCAAGCGGAGATTCACTTGCTTGGAAAAGGGGTCACCACTCGTTGTTCCAAGATCGAAGCCTCTTCACATTCATATAAAAAATCTTCTTCATCTAACGTGTTTCTTCGTAATGTTTTTGCGGCTTTTGTGAAGCATGTGGATTTCAAAGTTGTGAAAACCGTGGTGATAGCAGGAGATAGAGATAACCCAACTATTTTCCGTAGGTTTCTTTTGTCGGAAGCGAGGAGGTTAAGGATGAGGTGGATCGAAGATAACAAGTCACATATCGTTGTTGTAGGATCAAGGTGTACTACTAATGCTAATGACTTTGATTTGAGAGAAGTTTTCAACGACGTAGCGGTGATGAATTTGATAAAGGATAGCAATTTAGGGTTAGAGATTAGGGTTTTTAAGGAGTTATGGGACATGGTGTGCAACAATTCAGATCGTGTATGTTATGGACCAAAGCATGTAGAGAGTGCACATGAGATGAAAGCGATTGAAACACTTTTGATAAGTGATGATCTTTATAGGAATGAAGAGATTGATATGAGGAAGAAATATGTTGGTTTGGTGAAATCAGTGAAAGAGGGTGGAGGAAAGGCTTTGGTGTATTCTTCTATGCATGTTTCCACACCACAGTTGGATCAGTTGACTGGTGTTGCTGCCATACTTAGATTTCCATTGCCTGGTCTTCAAGATATGGATGATGATGATGATCATCATGTTTAGAATAGTCCTCTTCACAATTAAGTTAAATATATTACATGTCTATAGTTTAATTTCTTAGTGACTTCCATTGTTCATCATTTGTACATATACATAAATGACTGGCTTATGGTAGTGATGTATATAAGGTTCATGCATGTCTTATTCCATTTAATAGAAGAATGGTAGAAAAACAACCACTATAGAAGATTAAAGATAAACAAAAGTAAAAATAATGAATATAATTGATCTTTGTTAACTTTGTTCGGTCAATAGTATGTAACTTTGAAGTATATATATATATAGAGCAACTATAATTCTTTTTATTTTTATCTTATAAATTAATTGTGATTTTAGTGTTACAACATATAATATTCAATTTACTTAAACCATAATCCCCCGATTATCATCAAAAAACAATTATCTCTATTCAAAATTAAAAACAACTCCTTTAAAAATAATTCCATTGCGCATATCAAGCATAAGCTCCAAACAGTTGTGAGTCAAATCATTACGACAATTACCCTCTCCAACTTACCCCTCACCTTCTCAAAATTATCAAAAAAATCTAGCAAATCTAACACCGTCATATACAAACCGCTACCAATCCAAGCGTACGCCTTGTTCCAAATACTAACCGAAAGCACAGAACACCCGAAAAGATGAGTAATGGATTCATCTTCGGCACAACAATAAATATTTGCCATCCAACAAGACTCCTCGATGTATCAATTAGTCTTTTGTGGGAATCTGATTTAGGATAAACTTCCACCCAAAAAGAGAATGTTAGAGGGAAATTTCAACTCCCAGAAGAAGTTGATTGCTTTCACTGTATTGCCATTCAAAATGGAAACATAATTTTCTCTATACATATTGTAACAAGAACTAATAGGAAAAATTATATCATCAGGTCTTCCTCGACACATAACTGTCGAAACCAAATATGTCCAAAGTCACGTCTTGCTGCGAGTTTGCAAAATAGTCCCAAATAAGAGGATCAATCTCCTCCGTGTTCAAAACTAGGTTCGAAAGATTTCAAGACCACACGACTTCGGTCCACCTCCCTGCATCCGCGACACTGTAACATCTATCGGATAAAATCAAATCCCGCCACCAAATTGAATCATTTTTGTGCAAAAGACTTTATCTCCAATAAACACCTTGGTTACGGGATTTCTGTATCTACTTCTAAGAATGATACTCCACATTGATTCTCGTTCGCTCAAAATCCTCCATTCCATTTTTTTATTAACGGCTTATTCAATAACACCTACTTAACACTAAGAAACATGTAACAAGTCCAATTATTTTATGAATTTGTCACTGATGACAAACTTGGTCAACACATCATTTGTATTCTCTGTAGAATAAACCTTTTCAAGTAGTATTTGTCCAAATGCAAGTAACTCTTTAATCTTGTAAAATCTTAAATCAACATGTTTGGTCATGGCATGGTATACACGATTGCTTGCCAAATAAATGACACTTTGACTATCACAATACAACTGAACTCTACCTTGCTCAACACCCAATTGTATCACCGATCTTTATAATCCATAGAGCTTATTTTGTAGCTTCTATTGAAAACATGAGGTTTGAAAATTATTGATTGAGAACGAAACTATTTTTGAAATAAAAAATTTTGAAATTATTTTATCAAAAAGGTTTGAATATGGCAAAAATTTAAAGTAAATAAATTAAATAGGAGATAAAAGAGATAAGGGAAAATAAAATGACACCAGAAATTTACAGAGTTTCGGTATAATGAAGTAACATACTTATCTCTCCGATGAAATGATCTTGAGAGTATTCAATATTGCTTGAGAATTTTTAGAAGGTTAAGCCCACAAATCCTCTTATAAAAAGAAAATGAAGTTTTGGGCTAACTTACAACCAAACAATAAACTGAGGCTTGAAGTGGCAAGTCTCCAAACCAAACAACAAATGAAGTTTTGATATGTTAATCTTTTAGCCATAATGAGATTTTACACTGGCTAATCTCAATTTAAGATCTAGAGTTTTGATTTGGCTATTTTTCGAATTGAACCAAGGTTTTACAGGGGTGACCATGAGCCAGACCAATTTTTTTACTAGGATAATCACAAACATACTAAGCTTTTATATAGCCTGAACTTATAAATCAAGTGATATTTTATACTAGGCAAATCTCAAACCAATAGAGGTTTTACATAGATTGAGTTCAAGAACCATTGTGAATATTTTTCACTAATTATTCTTCACAAATCCAAAAGAGAGTTTTTCTCAATGGTGAACTCACGTTCCAATTAGAGGTTTATACTAATCCCACAACAAGCCTTTACATTGGTTTAGCTCAGAACCAAATGATCACTTCCTACGGAAAAATGATTTACTTAAGATAAAAACTTCTCTTTGTAAATTTACAAAAAGAGTCCCCACTCAGATCAAATTCTTCACTAAACTCAAGAACACTCTCAACGCACTTGAGAGATAAATAAATAAGTTTTAGTGAGATTATGAGAAAAAGTAAAAGTGATTTTTGACATTTTCTTGAGGATTTGAAATGATAGAGAAGCTCTTTATTTATAAGTCAAGAAATGGTGTACATTTGGAAATAATCCATGAAGCCCATCAATTAGACACTTGCAATAATCGATTATTGTTGCCAAAATTGAAAGGTTTAAATAAGGAGTCGTTACAATCATTAAGAGACAATTTTAATCGATTATAGACTCAATTAGTCAACAGTTAATCGATTAATTATATAACCTAATCGATTAGACAATTCAAAAAATTATCCTAATCAAGCAGGCATTCTTCTAATCAACTGGCTAGGCTCAAAAAACATTTTCTGGTTGTTTTAATAAAAAAAATGAGATGTTTTTCTAAATGTAAAAGGACAAATTTGAAGTACAAAATGCTCTTTCAAACGACTGCAATTTCACGAACCTTCGACCACAAACGAATGAGATAGAGAGTCGACAATATGACTTCATGACCACAAAACCCTTAAAACTTAGAGAGAGAAAATTCTAAGTATAAGATTACTTAAAATGCAAGAAATCTCATTTTTACTCGATTCTTCCGACTTTTCTCAACAAATGATCATATTTTCTCAATTCTCGACTTTTGACGATAATTTTTACCAAAAGTCCATCTGGTCAAACTTTCACTTTTTGTTGACTTTTTCAATACGCTCACTTAAATCTCTTTTTATCCAATCGTTCTTGATTTTCTAACGAATCGTACGGATCGATAAGCCATATACAAATACTCTGAAACTCGCCAAAGGCCATATAATTGCTTCAGGCTTAAATGTTCGATTACGACATGCTCTTGCCCGAGAAACTTAATCAGCACCCGTACGATAGGAGATCAGAACTTCAAAACCTCAAATTCTCGTGAGATAGTCAAAAACTTTTCGACACTCACGTTTCACACATTGAGGTGACATTTGTGATGGTGGATCCTCTGATATTCAGTCTCGTGAATCAAACTTCTTCTCCTGCATCGTGCACTCTCGCACAATCAGAAAATCCTGATCATATGGTTAATACATGAATGATATGTATGTAATGCACCTATTGATTAAGTGTAAGCCAATTATTTATTAAAAATGAAGAGGGCGAATTTTTGGGTACAACAATACCCTTGATTGGAAATGAGAACTAGTATAATTTTTTGTGTTCTTTTACTTTACTGCAATTTATTTTTTTGTTTCTTATTCATTCATATTCTCATAAATTCTGGAAAAATAAAAGAAACTAGAAAAGTCCATAAAATATCCAAATAGATCAATAAACCTACTTTTTCTTAGGTAGTGCACTAAATAGATACAAAATGCATTATGTATACTATGACGGCTTTTGGGTACATAACATGCTCTACCAATGATACATACATCTCATAAAGCCAAGAAAAAGGAAAATGAGCACTCCTGTTAAACATAAAATCATGCATAATGTTACCATGTGTGTATAAAGCATGCTCAATCCATTCCTTTTCACAAAAATGAGCAAACTCGATTGAGGTATACTCACTACTACCATCAATCCTCAACCTTTTGATTGCGTGTTCAACCTACTTCTCAGCTAGCAACTTGAATATCTTTAAATAAGTCAACACCTCATTTTTCATCTCTGAAGGTTAACAGATGATAGTAGTAGACTTTTAGTGATTTCACTTCAAAGCGACAACCCACATTTGAGTACAGAATCTCCAATTTCTGTTGTGACTTTATTAGCAAGTCGTGTTTGAATGGCCTTCTTGCTTGCTGAGTATGCAACACTCTTTACATAACTACTTTGTCATTGTAATTTGGAGAAAGCCATTCACCATCTTTGTCATGTGCATCAGACTAAGACTCCTAAAATTTGGATGACCAAACCTCTTAAGTCAGTCCAAGTTTGATATCCAACTGTGTTTGATACATGATATTGATGGTCTAGCATGTTAATCATAATCTTGAGTGTCTTATTGTTGGAGAAGAGTACCTTCAAGATTAGCTTGAAACTTCCATCAAACACCTTGATCTCTTTACATTCTGGCCTCATTATGTAGTTTTTATCAAACAATTGGCTTAAACAGATCAAGTTGTTTTCCATAAAAGGAAGATACAAGATAGAGATGATAACTTCTTGTTCATCCTTCTTCTTCACAAGAATATTCCACATTTATATATAATCTTGGTACTAACTAACTTCAAGATAGTAACCATACGAGTTAACAATAACCACATGAAATCATACATATCAATATACGAGTTAACAATAACCACATGAAATCATACATATCAATAATCATATGCATAAGTAACCACATCTATAACTAACTTCTAACTTCTAAAAATAAATTACATATCTTATAATTAATTTTATTATTATTTTTTATGAAAAAACGTTTTGTTGAGAAATTTCTAAAATTATAATGTAACATCCTAATAATTATACAATTTAGTATGTTGGAAATTTGTTTGTTAGAAAACTTCTAAAATAATAATTTAATATATCAATCAATTTAAGTATTATTGTCGGGATAAAAATACTTAATAATTTAATATATCAATTCATTTAAAAAAATTTATGAGAATAAAAATATTTAAGTTGGTTGATATATCTAATTATGAGGAAGAAAAATGTATTTAATTCATCTAAAAAAAGTGTCGCTAGTTGCTAGCGTGGAAGAGGGGTTTATGAGTCAAGACATGTCCCACTCTTAAAAAATAAAAAAATAAAAAAATACAAACAGAGAGAAAAAGAAAACCAGAATACCAAAAATTCCACTCTCAATTGACTTGACTCAGCGTGCGTCCCTTTAATTCTTCCTTTCTAGTAATTTCTACATTGCCTGACCGTTGCCATTGAAATACAAAAATGCGGACTTGCGTTTCCACACTGGCGGCCTTGACCGCATTGGCGTTGACAGTTACGGTTGTATACGGCGATTCTCCGGTGAGTTTTCTTCCTCTTGAACGGACTATCCCTCTCAACCACCAAGTCGAACTGTCGACTCTGAAAGCTCGTGACAGAGCTCGTCACGGTCGAATCTTGCAAGATACTGGCATTCTCGACTTCTCAGTCCAAGGAACCTCCGATCCTTATTTAGTTGGGTAATTCTTTTCCAATATTCATGCATTCGTTTTTCAATCTTTCTTCCGTTTTGTTCACATTGATTATTGTTTTTGTTATGTTGTCATAATCTTGGAATGCTTTTGCAGGCTGTATTTCACGAAAGTGAAGATGGGTTCTCCTGCCAAAGAGTTTTACGTTCAGATTGATACTGGAAGTGATATCTTGTGGCTTAATTGCTATACTTGCAATAATTGCCCCCAATCTAGTGGCTTAGGGGTCAGGATTTTGTGCTTTTCTTTGTTAACTTTCTTGATATTATGTTACTTTCTCTGAAACACTTACACCGGCACTGACACGTTGACACTGATAATAATTTGAAAAAACAGAATAAATTAACATAATTACAAATGCCGGTTTACACTTATGCTGACATGAAAACCTTTTTTCAGTGGTGTCGGTGCTATAGATATTATTATTTATCTCTGTGTTATTTTGAAAGTTTAGTGGCATTTACTGTTTTTTATGTTAATTATACCCTTACTATTTAAGGGCAGAGAGAGAAATTGATGCAATGAGAAGATAAACTAATAAGGGTATAATAGGAAAAGGCTAATGATTTTGTGAAAAATGACAAAGTTTGTTGATTTTTTTGGTAGTGTAATGGAATGGGAAGAGTTTCTTTATTAGTGTGTAATGGTTAGTGTAATTGTTGTCTGTTATGTAGATTGAGCTCAATTTCTTTGACACGGCTAGCTCGTCCACTGCTGCACTGGTTTCCTGCTCGGACCCGGCGTGTTCTTATGCGGCTCAAACTGCCACGAGTCAGTGCTCATCTCAGATTAATCAGTGCAGCTACACCTTTCAGTATGGAGATGGAAGTGGGACATCCGGTTATTATGTTTATGACACTATGTATTTTGACGTGATCATGGGACAGTCTGTGTTTTCTAACTCTTCTTCTACCGTCCTTTTTGGGTGAGTCCTCAATCCTCATATGTTATTGGTGGTGTGGTAGGGAGGATAAATATAAAAGAGAAAAAAAATTTGTGTGAAGATTACATTTTCGAGTTTCATTGGTAAAATATATTATGGATCAAACTGATAGTTATTGCATACAAATTATATAGCAAATCTTGTCAATTGGTTAAATTTTGAAATATTGGGATTGGTAAGTGGTTTTAATTGATCTTATTGGGATGGTTGTTTTGGAAATAGTTGTAGCACCTATCAGTCAGGGGATTTGGCTCGGACAGAAAAGGCGGTTGATGGAATTTTTGGGTTTGGCCCTGGTGCTTTATCTGTTATATCACAATTGTCATCAAAAGGCATGACACCCAAAGTGTTCTCTCATTGCTTAAAAGGAGAGGGCAGTGGAGGAGGTGTACTGGTTCTTGGTGAAATTTTGGAGCCAAATATTGTTTATACTCCACTTGTCCCATTACAGTATGTTCTCTCTTCTTCATTTCCTTCCTTATTTTCTTCTCCCAAACGTTGCATCACATTGACACGAACGAAAAGTATAGTGCTATTCTTTTGGGAAGTATCTTGTTATAAAAGTAATAGGTTTCAGTATTTGTATGTTTGGGTTGGTGACTCTTGCGGAGAGCAAAATCTTTTTGGTTTGTTTGATACACGGTTGCATGTCATACCCAAATGAAAGTGAACTCTAGAAGTAGTAAACCATTTTTCCGTTCTATTTTCGTTTTTGGGTGTGTTTCTAACCCTGGCCTTAACAATGCATTGTTTTGGTTTGTTGTAATAAATATTTCAAAATGAATATAAATGATTATATACAACACATCTATTCTAATTTAAAGTTTGTGAATTGAATATAGAAAGTAATATGGCTCTCATGCGCTCAGAAAATAGAGTTCTTAAAATGCTTATCATGCCATTATTCCCATTGTGAAATAACTTGCAATTTATATTAGTATATTGATCTGTGCTATATCAGACATACTGCCCGGTGTTGATCGAATTTCAGGCCTCATTACAACTTAAATCTTCAAAGCATTGCTGTCAATGGACAACTTCTTCCGATCGATCAAAATGTTTTTGCAACAGCTAACAACCGAGGAACTATAGTTGATTCTGGTACTACATTGGCATACCTTGTCCAAGAAGCTTATGATCCCTTTCTCAATGCTGTAAGTTCTGTTTTACCTCTTTTGAACTTTTGAAACACAGCTCTTCGTTGTGGCTAAGTCCCGTGATTTTATTGCCATTCTCCAAATTTATTTATTAGGGCACATAAAATCTGATAAATGACCCTCAGTAACGTTACTTAATAATATAAACAGTTAAGTCTTGGAGTAATAGGACAAAAATGCTAAGTTGTACTGTGATGTCAATCAATATCTAGATGTTGCAAAATGTGTTGAACACTGAAGAATGAAAATTTAATTTGTAGTCAATTTTTTCTTTTTTCAATAGGGTGTGTAAAATAGATTAAACAACCCCTTCTTTTGGATTATCTATCTGCTGTTTTAAATCATTAAGAAATAATCTTGATCTTTCCCGGATTCTAGAAATGATATTCCATGCACTGATGTTAAATATGTCACTGAATGTGTAGATAACAACCACTGTGTCACAGTTTTCCAAACCCATAATTTCCAAAGGAAATCAGTGTTATCTCGTCCCCACCAGGTTATTTCAATTCCGGCTCAAAACTTTATGTCTATTTCTCTTTGTTCATAAAAAATATATTTTGCACTATTATGATTTCTGAGATATCATTTGGATTTTTTCTCATTCAGCCTAGGTGATATATTTCCTCTAGTAAGTTTCAATTTCATGGGTGGAGCATCCATGGTTTTAAAACCAGAACAGTATCTTATACATTATGGTTTCCTGGTAATTATGTCTTTCTCTTTGTTGATCGCATTCTTCTTCTTGCCTAAGTAGTAGTTCTTGTGATTTGCGCCGCTTATTATTGTGCACTACTTTGTTTTTTATAGGATGGTGCTGCAATGTGGTGCATTGGTTTCCAAAAGGTGCAGAAGGGATTCACGATTTTAGGAGGTTAGAAACTGGTAAAATTATTTTAACAGAATAAAATCTACAACGAGTTTGTAGAAATAAGCACTTTCTCTAATTTGATCATGATATGAGCTCTCAAGTTTTCCCTCCTTAAGAGCAACATAGTGCCATGAAGTTCCAATGGTCCGCCATAGCGGGATCTTGGGAAGGATCAGACCCATTTGTGGGCCTATCGAATAGTAAATAACATTGCTTAATCACTTTATCAGGTCATTACTCTAGTTGTATTTTCAGTATTGGGTTTCTTATCAACTAAGTTGTTTGTTCATTTGCGCAGATCTTGTCCTAAAGGATAAGATATTCGTATACGACTTAGCTAATCAACGAATTGGGTGGACCGACTATGATTGTGAGCTTACCACATTATCATTTCCTTTATTGCTTGCATATAAATTCCTTTACATTGTCATAATCTTTAAGTTGATGCTCAATACGCAGGTTCCTTGTCTGTAAATGTCTCTTTGGCTACGAGCAAGAGTAAGGATGCATACATCAATGCAGGGCAGATGAGCGTCAGCTCCTCACATGCTGGTTTTCTCTCCAAGTTGCTACTTATAAGCAGTGCGGCTTTTCTTTTGCATATAACAATTTTTGCCGAGCCCCGGTTTTTGTAAATAGTATTCAAGAGTCAAAGCTCATTCTTCAAAAAGCATACTGGGGTCGGTCTGTTAGTTTGAAACGGGAGTGGTTCCTGTTTTCCGCCCGCCCTATGATTGATATGTTTCCATTTAGTTAGTTTGAGGCAAGTGCGGATCTCACTGTTAAAGGGCTATGTTGAGAAATGGCAAATTTGCAGATGGAAATTCTATTATTTATATAAAGTTTACCAGAGGCCACTTCCACTCTACCAACCACTGTTCCCATTGTTGTTTTGTAACTATAGTATAGGTAGTGAGTTAAAGAAGTTAATTATGAATGTTATTTGTATACTGGCTCATGTAGTCATGGACCATATGATGTCAGACTAGAGATTTATAAAACAAAATGTATATCATTGTGATCGATGCATTATTCATCTTTTATTAGAATCATTATATGTTCGTTATTATGTTCCTGTTGCAACTGTCATTTAGGGGTTAGTAATTTTGGTAGTTTTGCTTCTTTGATATAAATAGTTTGGATTGTTACTATTCAGCTATTTAAAACCCTTGTAATATCTTTCTAAGTATTCGTACTGTATGTTTAGATTGGTGTATAGGATGAAATGTAAAATATAATAATTGAGTTCACTCTACCTCTTTCTATCTGATTCTTTATGAGAGCATAATTTTTGCTTCGCGATTAAACCCTAAAATAGGGGTGACTCTTCTTCTTTTCTCTTTCTTTTAATTTTGAAACACAATTAAATCTTAAAACATGATTGATTTTTTTTAATGTTGTTATTTCAAAATTTCCTTTACCCTTCATCTATGGAGAAATATGATGATGGTTCCTCATCAAAAACAACATCCTCTAAAACGTAATTTACAAAATAATGTCACCTCTTTGTGTCATCCATCATGATCAAAACCTAAAACAGTGTTGGTGATTTAACCAATAAATTACTAATTATTTAGAAAAGTGAACAATCATTTAGAAAAGTGGAATTCATCAATAGAAAGTGGTCTATGCCTTCTCAATATGACACTATCTCTGATGCATGCAAAAAATGCAACATGATGGTTCTATTTTAGTTTACTCGTTCTCGCAGAAGTACATAAAGGACATAAAGGACATTAAGGATTGGGATGTCTATAGTCATCCTTTGTTCTCAGCCACCTCTCTATTTAAATGACATTTTCATAGGGAGTTAATGGAAGAGTAATCAGAGAAGTTATTTATCAATGGAATCTCCTCACTCTTCACAACGTAAGGTAATTTCTTTTTCAATTCTTGTATGTTTTTTCAAATTTTTGATAAAAAGTTAAAAATACCCTCTATTTTCAGATATATATCTCCAGACACATTATTTTTTGTTAAAAACTTATTCGGACATGGATCTCCGTATAAGTTTTAGGGTTTGTTCGCAGATGTTTCTCCCAATTAACCATTGATTTCAAATTAAGAGAGGTTTTCAGAGATGCATCTCCTAATATTTTCAACGTATATATAACGCGCGTTAGAGCCTCCCGTCCTCCTTCTTCATTTTCTGAATTTTTTTCTTTCTCCCATTCGAGCTAGTGAACAACATTTTTCTAATCAATTTTTCAAGAAACAAAAGAACTTCTACTTCAATCTTACCTCATATTAAATTGAACATTATTCATCTTTATTAAGACTTTTTTTAGTAAGATTTTCATTTAACTTTATTTGACTTTTGATTAATATATTCGGTAAAATAGTTTACTTTTAATATATTAGGTAGTATTAGAATTTAAAATAGGTAAAGTTACAGACATGCACTATGATTTGGATGCATTTCGGGTTATTAGGGCAAGAGTGGTAATTGTTTCTCCCATTGAAGCAAAACACGAGTTTTTTCTAAGAAGTATCTCCGAATTTGATCTTTTTTATTTTTGGAGATGCATCTCTGAATCAGGTCTTATCTACTACATAATTGCAAACTAACGTCTTTTTTTTTTTGTTTTTTATTCAAGAGAATGGCTGCAAACAACAACAGAATGAGACTCGAGCGTGAAATCTTCACTGCGTCCGCTCATCGCGATGGAACTCTTCAAAATGAACAAGACATAGCTATGCGGGGAACCAACCCTATGCCTCGTGATGAAGAAACATCGAGTTCTAAGAGTCTCCTATCGTAAAGGTCCTCGTTCCAGACTCACATAGATCAGGAGGAAGTTCATGTTGCACATTATGGTGTCCCTCCACTTGCAGACCCTTATCCAAGAGGGCCCATTAACACGTCATTACTAATATACAATACAGACCATGTTTATCTGCATGTTTGGGCCGGAGAGGTATATATTTTTAACGATTCTTACTTTTCTATTTTAACCAAACTCAATGCGATTGATATTGTTATATTTTCTTTTTAACATAAACACAATTGTTTGAAATCTCTTAGCCACAAACGAAAGATTCACTAGCTTTATCAGCCTAAGGATAAATGGTCTTGAAGTGTCATCAAATACTCCGGTTTTGTCGGTATATGTTCTTTTGGCTACAAGACCATCATTCATGGCATGCAGGGGACTTTTGCTGAGAGATGGCATAAGCAAATGTCATATTTCCATTTCCTCATTAGGGGGATGACGATTACACTAAATGACGTCGCTTTCCTTTTACACATTTCCATCAGGGGGAAGTTACTTGATCATCCAGGATCAAACGCGACGAGGCCCAAGAGATGGTGATAATTTATTTGGAAGTTGACTCAGTGGAAACTGTGATGCAGTGTGAGAACACCAGCGGTGCTTATGCCAAATTTTCATTCTTTAAGGAGCTTTATGAACAAAACCTGGAGTTATCTGGTGATACTGATGACGATGATTTCCATCCAGGTTACCTATCACCAGGAGTGTGATTTGAGGTGTTTACTTCTATACTTGGTTATAAAGTCCATGTTTGTGGGCAAAAGTGTCACCTACATAGATGTGACATACCTTGAGTATTTCATCTACTTGGGGGCCATTAACGAGTGGAACTGGGGAGCCGAATTCTTGGTATACTTATACTCCAAACCGAGTAAATATTCTCTTTGGGTGACAAAGCAAATGACAGGCTCCTGCATCCTTTTGACGGTAATTTTCACAAACATTATTAATTTAAAAACAACTTTTTTAACATTTACTACTAGTGTTTTTTCTTAATCAGTTTTAGGGATCGATCATATCCCACTTTCACCACATACACAGGTTGGATGGTGAGCTAGAGTATACTAAAGATTACCCATGTGCTTGCGTGTATTACCTGCGTAGAGGAATAATGTTGTGCGACCATTCTATGTGTATATTAATAGGACTAAATATGATGGTGTCGACTAGACACCATACGACACTCACTTGGACACTATTGTCTTTGACCCCAATTCATATTACTCTAGATGGCTGGCATGTAGTACTTTAATGTACATGTATATGCCATAGTGATGCATATGTCAGTTTGAATATATGCAGATCATTCTGAGATCCCTCTTCGTGTGTACTCATATAATCATCGTATACGGACATCTTGAAGACATACTGGCGGATTACGAGAGTCATCTGGTACTGGAAGAGTATCAGAGTATGTCCGCCACAAGTCATTGGCATTATGTTGAGGGTTACATGATTTGGTTCTATTTGGTGTCACACCATATCATGAGACCCGATGTTCCTAGATGTTCACCTAGGTCTGCTCAAGAGGAGATCCTAGAGAATGAGTAAGCCAAGGATAACAATTTCATTGATGTGTTATTGATTTGTTAGAATACTATTGCAGATTACGAGACATGACATAGAGTTTGGGCAATTTGAGAGAGGTGACGATGATGCAGTTGCCCTTTCACGTTCTATACTTACTGAGGCACGAAATACCTTGCATTATCAACGGAAGAGGAGGAGCCATGGTTTTAGGATTATGCATACATAGTATGATATGCTTTTTATGTCTTTACATATGTTTTACTAGTATTTTCCATACTTTGCGAACTATGTTTGTAATATTTTGTGATGTTTTTTTTAATTAATGCGTAACCTTATTTTGAGATGTTAATGTTTAATTTCTTTTCCCACCCTTGAGTTTTCCGAAGTCATCAACTCATATTTCTGCCCAGAATGCATGCAGTGAAATTTTCAGAGATGCATATTCAAAATAAGAGTTTTCGGATATGCATATCTGAATACGCCTAAAAAATATTCGCAGATGCATCTCTAAACCAAATTTTAGCAAAAATAATTCATTATGCATTTGAAGATATATCTCCAAAAATTTATGAGAATATTTTTTTAATTTTCAAAGATGTGTTTCACTACACAAGGGTGGGAAAAGAAATTGCCACAACCTAATCTCTTGGATACAACTAAGGTAATGAATTTTTTAGTTAAAAATTATTTGGTCTATAGGTGTTGAATGTGAATTTTTTTAGAATAACCACTTTTTATTTAAAAAATTCTCAAATAACTACCATTCATTTCTCAAATTATTTGGTCTATAGGTGTTGAATGTGAATCCTTTGTCATGCCATGCACTGTGGCATATGCATATACTGGTAAAAAGGTCATGTCATCTAATTTGGATACTCAGTTGTTTTGCAATTTCTATAAATATGACCATTCATTTCCAGTATTTTTCACACATATTCACATTTCACTATTAAATATGTTTTCCAGTACCCCTCCAATGTTTTCACTGATCAAAAGAGATGCTCAACTTATTTTTTTACCAATAAAGCCTCTGATGAAGATCAAACTTTGGAAAACGCTTAGAAGTTTGTTGTGAAATCATCGCAAGTGGCAAGTCGCTTTATTTGAAACAACTTGCATATTTTCCTTTCTAGGTGGAATACCTTGGTTAAAGAAGAAACTTGACAGATTCTTGGAAATATCCATAATTTGGGAAAGTTTATCCGATTCTACATCAAATGGTTATCTCTCCGAAGAAGTCTCGCAGAGAAGTTTGCTGTAAAATTATCGCAAGTGGCAAGTCGCTTTATTTGAGACAGCTTGCGTATTATCCTTTCCAGGTGGAATACCTGAAACTTGACCGATTCTTGGCGATATCCAGAATTTGGGAAAGTTGATCTGACTCTACATCAAATGGTCATCTCTCCGAAGAATTATCGCAGAGAAGCTTGTTGTAAAATCATCGCAAGTAGCAAATCGCTTTATTTGAGACAACTTGCAAAATTTTATCTGATTCTCCATCAAATGGTAATGTCTCCGAAGAAGTCTCGCAAAGAAATTTGTTGTGAAATCATTGTAAGTGGTAGGTCCCTTTATTTGAGACAGCTTGCATATTACAGAATTCAAAAGTTTTATCTGATTCTTTATTAAATGGTAATCTCTCCGAAGAAGTCTCGCAAAGAACTTTGTTGTGAAGTCAAGGCAAATGGCAAGTCTCTTTATTTGAGGCAGTTTGTATCTTACCCTTTACACAAGAAAGATGTTTTCTCTATTCCTTTACCGTCAGTGAAAGTTGGTAGTTCACCTTCAGTAAACGTCTGTGTCATATTTTATATCTCTGCCTTCAGTGAAAGTCGGTAGTTCTCATGCAGTAAACGTCGGTGTATTTCTTTTTCTAATCATCACTGAGTTATCAGCTTACCGTCATCTGTAAATTGGTATTACCTTATTCATTGAGATGATGTTATCATTATGTGTCCTCCTTCCTAGTCGAATTGAGTTTTCTTTCCCCCAGTGGAGTCAAGTCTTCTTTCTCCAGTCAAGTCGATAACCCTTTCTTGAAGATTACTACCTTGTTGGCTTGTCGCTCACATTGTTAAGTATTTCTTCAATGAAATTTTACTTTGTATTTCGTTATTCAACTCTGATTTTGGTTTCCCCATATACAGTCATCTCCATAGTCATGTTGTTCCCGACGATCTGTTTCTCTGGTGAACTCTTTTCTTACATCATTTTACAACAATTTTCAAGTCGTAGTTTCATCTACTTGTTATCATCTTCAATGTGACACTTCTTTTTTAAATTGCATGCATGTGTTGCACAAAGTGACTATACTATTGTGTGGCAAATTTTTTTGTTTGAAAAATAGTTAGTTTGAAATATAATTTAAAAATAGTAACTATTTAAAAGAATTTGAAAACAAAATTATTATTCTAAAAGAATTCATTGATTGTTATTGGCTGAACTAAAGCATGATCGTTTGCTTACAAATGATAGGAAGAGTAGAATGAGACTTGGACATTATGCATGTGAGTATTGTTATGGCTTTTCGGAAACAATGTTACATGTGCTGAGGGATTGTAAGTTGGCTACTCAGCTTTGGGAAACTGTTGTTCCCAACTTAATTCAGACTCGGTTTTTTACAAGTAGCTTACTAATTGGATTGGTATGAATATAAATAGTGGTGTGCGACATATGTGGCCAGACAATTGGGTAAGATTTTGGGTGACGACTTGTCATATGTTGTGGGTTTGCAGGAACTACATTATTGGTTGTGGGGAGTCATTAGGGGGGATGAAAGAGAGTGGATATTAGGTTTCTCCAAATTTATTGGAAGAGGGGAGTCTTACATGGCAGAGCTTTGAGGTTTATATGAAGGGTTACAAATGGCTAGGAACTTAAACTTTTCCAAGGTAGAGATTCTGGTAGATTCAAGAGAAGTGGTTCATGATGTCAAAGGAAAGCGGAAAAATCAGAAATATGAGAGTAATCTTTTATTGAAGATCGTCAGGCTATGTGAGTTAGATTGGGAGTAGATACAAGGCATAATATTCATCGTGAGGCAAATAAGTCAGCTGATGCTTTGGCTAAATATAACTTTCTTTTGAAGAATAATTATGAAGAGTTCGTGGATTTCCCGAAAGATTTCTATGATTTATTCCAAGTGAATGTTCAAAGATTAGGAGTTTCTAGAGTCTTAGTTTCGTAGTTTGCTTTCTCTTGAGCTTTTAGCCCTCTTTTCAATTAAAAAAAAAGATAATAAATTAATATAAAAATTTATAATGATCCACGGTTTCCAAACATTAAATTTGCAAATACAAAATACTTAAGAAAATAATTTGAGTCAGTTGAAATAAGACTTCTATTGTGTTTCCTTTAATTCAATAGTAGATGCAACAATATATATCATATATTTTAAGAAAATAATAATATGTCAAAATAACAGAGTCGACCAATCAAACTAGAGTCCCCGTTGTAATTTTAAAAATGAGCCTTAATTTTTTTTGTAAAAATACAAATTATAATACATTAAAATGACATATAAAAAATATAATTATGCATTTTAAAAAATATATTTAATTAGAATTATTTTGATTTTAATCAACCTCATTTTTATAACGTATTAGATTTTTATCATAGTATTTTTTTGATTTATTGAATTTTTTATAACATATCTTTATTTTTATTAATATTAACAAACAAAATTAAGTTTTTTCACAATTTTAAACCCTTAAAATATGAGGTCCTATGATGTAGAATCTGCTGCTTCTGCATAATACTCACCCTAAATAATAATAATAATAATAATAATAATAATAATAATAATAATAATAATAATAATAATAATAATAATAATAATAATAATAATAATAATAATAATAATTAACACTTAAAAGAGGTGTTTATATATAATATAAAAACTATTTTACATTAGTTACTTTGTAAAATTTATATAATGTAGAAAAAATTATATGCGTAACAAATCAACAATCTCTTACAAAAATCGACCAAACTCTTGATTCAGTTTTCAGCAATATTGTATATAAAGTGTAAAAAATTAATTATATTTAACTCTTTTTTTTAATAAATTGGTTAATTTTCTGCTTTCTCTTATTGTCTGAAAGACTCTTATTTCATTTCCAATACGAATTTCATATACACACGCGCCACTATCTCATCATCTTAACCATTTGCCAACTTTTATAACTAAATTTGGACAACATTCCTATTATAGGGCCTTAAATAGATAAAGCTATTTTTATCATAATTTAATAGCTATAGTATCGTAAATGTAACTATACTTCCTTAAATGGATGACATTAATTGTCATGGCAGAGCTTAAAGTTAGAAGGGTTGCAAATGCATCCTATAATACATATGGCCATGGAAAAAATTACCCATTTTATCTTGTACCACATGATTCGATGCTCTATTATACTTGGCATTGTGTTTCTATCCAACCATAAAACAAGATAAGATAAAAATGTCAATTAATCATTATTTGCTTACTAATGTTACTTACATATAGATTAATTAAATTTAACAACTTTGAAAAAGAAAGAAGTTTTGTAGTGCTACTAACAAAACTACTACCTCATAGAGAAAATAAGAAGGAAAAAAATGACATAATTTCCTTCCTCTCTAAATTTTTTTAAAATTTATTTTCTCTAGATTATATTTTTATTTTTTAATGATGAATGAGAATAAAATTAAAAAAGAGATGAGTTAAAAGAGAAACTGAAAAAAATAAATAAATGAGAGAATTCCAATCTAAATTTGTTTTTTAAATTTTGTCTCATTTAAAGTGCATTTCACCATTAAAATATAAAACATTAACTTTACTCATATAGTAAATAAATAGATAGTAATTTTTAAATTTTGTCTCATTTTAAAGTGCATTTTACCACTAAATTACAAATGAAATATTAACTATTTCTCATAGTATATAAATGCATAAAAATATTTTTGTTTATCTATTTATTAAAATGTAAAAATAATTTTATATATCTATTTATTGAAATAATATTTTTATCGTATTGTTATGAATTTTTTCAATTTTTTTATTCTTTATTATAATTTTTGCGTTGATTGTAAGTAATTATTTTTTACGGTTTCTATTTTTTATAAATATTTTTATTATTTTATAACCACATATTTTTTAAATTATTTTTTTATTTATACGTATTTAAAATATTTAAATTATATTTTGATTTTTTAATTGTTCTAAAGTTCAAGGTTACTACTAACTTTAGACTTTCTTAATTTATTAAACCAGACTTCTCTTATTTTTTTGTGAAACAATTGGAATAGTCATATAATCAGCGAACGATTTTAGGTGGCCAAATATATTACAATAAAAATATATATGAATATGACGATTTATTTTCTTTTTATTAATCTAAATATTCACTATATTTTCTACTAGATATAAACCTTAATACAATTTCATTCGAAAAAAATATTTAATTTAATATAATTAAGATAATATTTTCTTTCCCCTTAATAAATTCATTTAGAATTTTATTTAAATTTTTTATTTTCTTTTTTATCAAAACACAAGTCTCACATGTTCCACTTTAAATTCCAATACTATATATTCATACTTGAGTGTTTTATTTTTCTTTTTTTAGAAACTCACAATTTTTAAGATCTAAATTACTATATATTCATACTTAAATAATTTATCACTTAATTTAAACAATTTTTTAAATGGTAATTTTTTACTTCACAATTATCTTCTTTAGAAGAAGTTTTTAACTAAAATAAAATTATATATAACAAGTAAATGAATAATAAGTTGTATAACTTTTTTTTGAATGATAATTTAATATTCTATTACATTTATCGTTGTATGACACAATATTATTATTTAAAATTATTATTTTTCTATACCATTCCACTAAGTAATTATTTTATTTATTTGTTTATTTATTCTTCTTTTCTTCATTTTCTTTCAACCAAAACAAAACGCAAAGAAGGTAAAGAATGCCAAGACTGATTTGTTCTTATTTTTTCAGACGCTAAAATTTGATTTAAATATTTAAATCCAACTATTTTTTTCAAGAGTTAAATGAAATCTTCAAACTACTAGTATTTTTTGTATAAAAGAATTACGTTAAATTTTAATAAATCCAAGTCGAATCAATTTAAGGGGAGCAA
The DNA here is from genome assembly GCA_021764765.1 of Vicia sativa. Taxonomy (NCBI): domain Eukaryota; kingdom Viridiplantae; phylum Streptophyta; class Magnoliopsida; order Fabales; family Fabaceae; genus Vicia; species Vicia sativa. Next base: position 112,431,736 of record CM038795.1, on the reverse strand, counting down.
GACTCATGATTTGTGCATGGAGTTCAAATTCAAGATACTGTTTAATTAAGAGAACAAGTTTCTAACCACTTTTATTACTTCATTCATTTCTAAACTAAATATTCTGTTTATTTATGACTAACTATATTTTTACTAAACAAAATATGATTATTCAATGAAACTATGATCTTAAATATATTATTAATTTAAACAATTTTTCAGTTAAGTATAATAATTCAGAAAAAAACAGAAGTCAAATTAAAAAGAAGAAAAAAAAGGAAGCGAGTGAGAAACACGGAAGGTAAAAGCGCGTGAAAATATTTCTTGTTTTGGTAGTACCTGAACGGCCATGCATGCCGAGTCCCTCCTACACTCACTCTCTCATTTCCTCATATCATCATCTTGAATCTTCATTCTCTCTCACATCACAAACTCACATTCTCTCTCTCTTTCTCTCACATTTCTCTCTCTCTTTTTCACCTCTCACAAAAACGCGCTTCAGCAATGGCGGTTTCTCCGTCCGTCGCCACCACTCCGGCTTCTCTCTACGTCGGCGATCTTCATCCCGATGTCTCCGATGCTCAGCTTCGTGAAACGTTCTCCGATTTCACTTCTCTCGCTTCCGTTCGCATTTGCAGAGACTCTTCCACCGGAAAATCACTCTGTTATGGCTACGTCAACTTCCTCTCCCCTCCAGACGGTAATTACTAGTTACATTCGTCGTCGTTCGCTACTTTCTTTTCGTGTTCTTTTTCGTTAGGTTTTCTAATCATGCATCTCTTATCGTTTCTTGAATTTCTTGAATTCTTTTTGATAGTGATTATAGTGATGATGTTGATGATGATGATGATGACGATGATGATGATTCTTGTTGTACTTTATTTTCTTTGAATTATGAGATCTTGTTTTCAATTGCGTTGTTTAATTTGCGTTTTCGTCGTTATGTTGTGATAAAGGTGTGAATAATAAAGAGAGCGATAGAGAGAGAATGTAGTAATCAAGATCCGAGTGATAATAATTATAGTAATGATATTGATGATTCTTGTTGTGGTTTATTTTCTCTGAATGATGAGATCTTGTTTTCAATTACACTGTTTATTTAGCGTTTTCTTTGATTACCGATTGAATGAATGGAAAGATTTAAAATCGGTTTCGTCCTTTTATGTTGTGATAAAGATATGAATAATGTAGAGAGAAATGTAGTGATGATGATCTGAGTGTGGTTACTCTGTTAATGTTGATAATCTGTTTTGTTCTATTTGGTTTTTGTGATGAAGCGATTCGTGCGATTGAGCTGAAGAATCATTCTATCTTGAATGGAAAAGCGATAAGGGTGATGTGGTCACGTCGTGATCCTGATGCAAGGAAAAGTAGCGTGGGGAATGTGTTTGTTAAGGTATCTATCTATTTACCACTCTTTGATTTTGAAATAAGTTAAGCGTGTGCTTGGTGTTGGTTATTGTTTCTGAAAGGGGGATTTCTGATGTCATGGCAGAATTTAGCTGAATCAATAGATAATTCTGGACTAGAAGTTATGTTTAAAAAGTATGGGAATATTTTGTCGAGCAAAGTTGTCATGTCTGAGGATGGGAAGAGCAAAGGATATGGCTTTGTTCAATTTGAAACAGAGGAATCTGCAAATGCTGCTATTGAGAAGCTGAATGGCTATACTATCGATAATAAGCAGATGTAAGTAAAATTATGCATTGTTTTGTGGTAACTTTTTAATCTTCCATATATATTCATGCTTTAAATTAAATTATATACTATTATTGGGTGGGTTTACACAATTTCTGTTCTCCTATTATTGCTTGCTTGACATTGATTTAATCTGATTATATAAGTTCTTGTCACAGATATGTTGGGAAGTTTGTCAAGAAAAGTGACCGTGTAACATCTGGCCCTGATGCTGGATATACAAACCTGTACATGAAGAATTTGGACTTAGATATTACAGAAACACTTCTGCAGGAAAAGTTTTCCTCTTTTGGGAAAATTATTAGCTTGGCTGTTGCAAAGAACAACAATGGGACATCAAAGGGTTTTGGCTTTGTGAACTTCGATAAACCAGATGATGCTAAAAGGGCAATGGAAGCAATGAATGGAGTGCAACTTGGTGGTTATTTCTTCTATTAGTGTGTAGGTTTTAGGCTTGGCAGATTTGAAATTTCTCGATATTGATCCTGTATATTATCTGTTTTTGTTTGTATCAACAGGTTCAAAGATTCTGTATGTATCCAGAGCACAGAAGAAGGCTGAGCGTGAGCAGATCTTGCATCAGCAATTCGAAGAGAAAAGAAAGGAGCAAGTCTTGAAATATACGGTAACTTTCTTACAATTATCATATATATAATAAGCCCTTTTCTCTTCAGTTGTCTTAAGAGTGTCATCATTTAACTTCCAGGGCTCAAACATTTATGTGAAGAATATAGATGACACTGTAAGTGATGAAGGACTGCGGGATCATTTTTGTGCATGCGGTACTATAACTTCTGCAAAAGTTATGCGAGATGACAAAGGGATAAGCAAAGGATTTGGTTTTGTGTGCTTTTCCACTCCTGAGGAAGCAAATAAAGCTGTGAACACTTTTCATGGTAAGTGAGTTAAGTTGTCGACGGGATTTGTTCCTACACGATACACGTACATGTTTCAGAGTAGTTAAGTTGTCTGGTGGTGATATGAAATAGGAAAACAAATGCCTGATGTTAGTTCCAATAAAAGAATGTAAGAACTGCATGCTATATTTATCGGGAATGAGAGATTAGATATAGAGTCATCATGCATCTTTCCATCAAGTGAATATGGAAAGTATCAGAGCTTATAGTTCTTTGTTCATATTCATTCTATAGGATTTAAATTATTTGATATTTACTATGAAAGATTAATAGAACTTTCAGTATCCATAATTGCATGAATTCTAGCCTAGTCCTTTTCAAGGTTTTTTTTTGTAATTTTGTTTCATTTTTCTATGTGTGTGTGACTATGTAAGTATGTTTTTTGGCTGGTTGTTGTTGAAGGTTCCTTTGTGTGCATTTTACTGTGTGCTTGGGTTGATTTTAGACAATTGAAGCCTTCTTTAATTGAATTGTGGAGAATGCCACGACTATCCATTGGGTTTATGGGATAAGCCTCCTAAAAATAAACTCTTGATTTAATCTAAAGCTCATTGTGATCTTAACTTATATTGTAGGGTGAATATATCTTTATCTGCATCTTTTAACAAGTTCATTCTAAAGGAGCTTTATCCAGTTTTATGATATAAGACAAGATCAACTTTGTACGTTAATGGAAATAATGGATACTCGATAAATCTGAAAATAGATTTTGTCTTCATATTACTTTTTGTATACTAGTTTGGAACTGAAGATCTTGCAAATTTTCATATCTTCCTCTTTAAAGCTTTTTTATTTGAAGGTTTATAATATTGTTATGCAAATAACATTTACATCTTATACCATTTTATCTGCAGGATTCATGTTCCATGGTAAACCCCTATATGTTGCTCTTGCTCAGAAGAAAGAGGTCAGACAGGCACAGTTGCAGCTCCACTACGCACAGCAAATTCCAGGACTAGCTGGGCCATCAACTGCCATTGTCCCTGGGGGATATCCTCCTTTCTACTACACAGCTACTGGTGTTGTTCCACATGCTCCTCCTCGGGCTGGGCTACTGTATCAGCCTATGCCATTGAGGCCAGGATTGAGAGCTAATGGCCCTGCACCTCCTGCTAGATCATTCCAACAGTCATCTGCACCTGTTGTAAGTAACAACTTTGTTAGTATTTCATTCTCTTTTTTTTTCTCGATTTTTCTTTGAGGATTTAGGGAGAATGAAAATAGGAACTTGAGGAAAAAAAACTTACCATGGAGAAACTAACTGGCAACATTCATTTTATTTGAAGAAACTGCTACTGTTTCAATAGGAGTTTAACGAGTTATTTGTATCAATGCTTTTCATTCACAGGTTTCTAACAATACTAGGCAGCATAGGCAAAATAGGGGCAGGATGAATGGCCATGCAGTATCACAGGGAAAGACTCACTCTGGTACATTTATGCCGCAAGCTCAGCAGGCTTCTCAGTCAGCGATATCTTCAAGAGAGACAAGTAGTCAGCAGGTTTTTTCTTTCTCTTTTCCCCCCATTATCACTAATAGAACATGATTCTAACGGGATAAAAAAATTTATGTAGCAGTAAATGCTTATGCATTGCATATTCTCTACACGACTATCAGGTCTCACGACATGCCAGTGCTACTTGTTTTTCTGAACAAGACTTTATACAATGCCCTAAAAATAATTTGCAACTGCACTTGAATTTAGGACTAGAAAATTATGTTGTATCCCTTTCTATACATTTGTTTCATGCATAGTTCTGTTTTCTCAAGTTTGTATTCATTGCAGAAAACCAGACAGGCGAAGTATGTACCTAGTGGACGCCCCCATGAGGTGGAAAAAGGATCTGGATTCTCATCTGGTGGTTCAAACTCTGGTAGAGGCTTACAAGTATCAGAAATGCTCCATCTCATGGTTGCTAATGCTACTCCAGAGCAGCAGAAAGAGATACTTGGTGAGCATCTGTACATGCTTGTCCAGAAAATCAAGGTACAACTATTCACTATTCTCTTTCGTTGGGTATTTAAGTTGGGCTTTTGAACTCTTTAAGTGTACTGTATTCACTAAGCTACCTTGAACAGCCTAACCTGGCAGCAAAGATTACTGGCATGCTATTGGAGATGGACAATGCTAAACTGCTGGTTCTCATGGAATCACCAGAGTCACTTTCTGCCAAGGTGGAAGAAGCTTTCCAACTGCTGAAGAACTCTAAAGCTAAAGTTTCTGGACAGGATGTACTTCATTCGAATTTCCTTTCATCTGAGGTTGCGGTGAACTGAAGACTTTAACCTCCAGGAATGCAAAAAATTGATACATGAGTTTTGACATGCATTTTTCTTCTTGAAAAGAACTTTTAGTTTTATGTTTTCCTACCTTAGGGCCGCCAAGAATCGGCAGTAATAGTAAGATTTAGGGTCAACTTTGTTTTGAATGGATTAACTTTCGATGAATATTAGCTTAATATTTTCGTTTTTCATTAATGCGCCGCCAGCACAAACAGGGTACTTTCTGCTACACATGCACAAATTTCTGAATCGAGTAATATGCAAACACGTCACACTTTTATACAAGTCTATAATGTCATCATCTTATGGTATTTTGCGTTAATCATTTTTTATATGACCTAGACAATTAGTATCCAGAAGTCACCATGGATCCTAACTTATCCAAGTTGGGTCATGTATAGATTCATATAAAGGGGGTAAAGCTCTCTTACTAGTACTACTTACTTTCAGAATTTTAGCTCTATTAAGAATGAAAATTCTTAACGCAACCACATCCAAAAACTCATATTAGTTCTTTAAATGGATCCGTTTATTTCAACTTTCTTAACTGCATTTGCATGTTTTATCCTCAACTTAACTCCTTAGCACTCGAGTTTTGTAATGCTTCATCATCCTATATAAAATATATGTTTAAGCAATTTAGTTCATGTATAGTTAGATATTGATTCATAGAGAATATTTATTACACGTATCTATGCATGTGTGTTCATTAATGTCCAAACACGAACATTTAACACACTAAGCTGACAACTCTTTAGAGTTGATAATTAAGACAACTCTCTAGAGTTGATAATGAAGGTACTGTGTCTGACTGTCTAGCCTAAACTTTGAGGAAAATGTTTATCCAACAAATCTATATGCTTAGACATAACTGACTTAAATACCATAAAAGTGTCTTAATAGCTATGTTCCCTTTTTTAATCTTTTGAGCTATCCTCATATTTGCTTACCTTAACTCTTTAAGCTGAGAGAATTGCTTTAGTTCCAAGATAGGCTTTTGCAGCCTAGAAAACTTGGTTTCTTGCCATCCCTTGAAATTCTTCAATGACTAAAGTGAATTGAGCCGAAAATTGAAGAGAAGGATGATGAATTCTTAATTAAAAAAAAGGAAAAAGCTAGCATGTATCCTTAGAAGACATGTTAAGAAGCTTTTGTAGAAATATTTTCTTGAAACGCGTGCATTCAATGTTTTGACATTTTATTATACGTAATTACATTTAAATTTTGTATTTATAATATGCTTAACATGTGTCCTTAGGGTACATGTTAGCATGACCCTTAAAAAAAATCAATGAATTCACTCGTGATAGTCCGCATTGGCACAATTGAAGCCATTGTAATGTAGATACTGTTGGAACATACAAAATTAAAGCAAGGTGAATCAATGGTGAAAAGTAGAATCGGAGAAGATGAAGTTTTAAGAGAAAATGGAAAAATTGAGAGAGAGAGAGAGAGAGAGAGAGAGAGAGAGAGTAATTGAGGAGAATTAAAAATTTATTTACTAATGGCATTACACATTTACATACACAAGGGTGCTATTTATAAGCATCTACAAAAACATAACAAAAAACAACTAAAAACAGAAAAACCAGAAGATCTATCAACTTAGGAAACTGTTTTTCGCGCCAGAAACCGGTTTCCCCAAAACTGAAAATCGGTTTCTTCTTCGTAAATATGTTTTTCTGCTTCTGTGCAGAACAACTTTTCTGCATAAGCTATTTTGCAAAACAGCTTCTGAAGCATTTAATCCTACACTTGACTTATACTACATTCAACACACCACCTTAAGTCAAGTGCTCCACGTTCCTCAAGCTCAATTTCTTCAAAAGCCTCTTGAACACTTTATTTGTTACCGCTTTAGTCAACAAATCCGCAAGTTGTTCTTCACTTCGACAATGAGCTAGCTTCAGCTGTTCTTCACACACCAACTCCCTCAAGTAATGAAACCTCATCTCTATATGCTTGCTTCTCCCATGTGCTATGAGATTCTTTGCAAGATTAATAGCCGAGAGGTTGTTAACAAAGAGTGTGACAACTTTTACCTCAATGTTGTCCAACTCTTTAAATATATTCATTAGCCACACGGCTTGACATGCACACATAGACGTTGCGATATACTCTGCCTCACAAGAAAAGAGTGCCACCACGGGTTCCTTTTTAGAGCACCAAGAGATTGGAACTCCTCCAAACATAAAGACATAATCGGTCGTAGACTTTCGATCATCTTTATCTCCGCACCAATTGAAATCCGTATAACCGAGTAACTCACACATGTTGCCCACATCAGCCGCATGAAAGAGAATTCTGCAGCCAAGAGTACCTTTGATGTAACGAAGGATCTTCTTGACCGCTGCTAAATGAGACACCTTTGGTCTCTCTATGATTTATGAATCTACTAAAAATACCGACACTAAATGCCAAATCCGGACGCGTATTGCACAAGTAATGCAATGATCTAATCTACCTTCTATATTGAGTTGGATTAACGTCACCCTCATCCTTATTCTTGGACAGCTGCAATCTTGGTTCCATCGGTGAATTGGCAACATTACAATGCTCCATATCACACATCCTCAATATCTCACAAGCATACTTTCTTTGGTGCATGAGAAGTCTCAACTTTGACTTGTGAAACTTTATGCCAAGGAAGTATGTCATGATACCAAGATCGCTCATCTCAAATTCTTCCATGAGCTCACCTTTGAACTTGGAAATAAACTCCTCATTGTTTCCCGTAATCAAAAGATCGTCCACATATAAGCAAAGTATAATCACACATTTGCTTGCATCCGACTTCACATAAACACTATGTTCAGACACACACTCCTTGAAGCCAACTTCAATAAGAAAAGAATCTATGTGTTTGTTCTAAGCTCTAGGTGCTTGTTTCAAACCATAGAGTGTTTTCCTCAACTTGTAGACTCTTCCCTCTTGGTTCTCTATCACAAAATCGGGGGGCTGCTCTACATAGACTTCCTCCTCAAGTGGACCATTCAAAAATATGGATTTCACATCCATTTGGTACATTCGCCAATTTTTGCTATTGGCGATACCAACAACCAACCGTATGGTCTCCAATCTAGCTACCGGAGCAAATACCTCATCATAGTCTATGCCATCTCGCTGCAAGAATCCTTTTGCTACTAGTCGAGTCTTATGCTTGACAATCTCGCCTTTAAGATTTGCCTTCACATTATAGATCCACTTTACTCTGATTTCCTTTTTTCTTTCCGGAAAATCAACCAGCTCCCAAGTACTATTTTTCTCAATCGATTACAGTTATTCTTTAATTGCACACACCCACTTTGCATTGCTTAATGTCTCTTTCGTACTCACCGGTTCAGATTCGACCATAAGCGCAAAGTGAATAAGATCACCATCATTATTGATCTCGTTATCATGGAACACTTCACAATCTTAGAGCCGTTGAGGTAGACCTCTACGACTTGTCGGTCTTCTACTGGACTCACCATTGCCACTTTCAGTCGAAATTGGAACAGCCTCTACATTCTGCTGTTGTTGCTAATTTTCTGCCTTTTTTGGTGGAAACCGGTTTCCAGGATCAGGGAAATCAATTTCTACATCCAGAAATCCCATTCCAGAACCTTCAGGCTGCAAATTTCGCGAGGGTAATCGGTTTCCTTCTGTTGAGAAACCAGTTTGTGCTGCTGATACCAGATTGGTTCTGCTGTCATACAGCTTTAACTCATCTACCACTACATCTCGACTTATCACGATTTTCTTTATATTTGCATCAAATAGTTTGTAACCTCCAGTAGGATGATATCCGACAAAAATCATTACCTCACCTTTGTCATCCAACTGCTTTCGAAGTTGACCCGAAATGTGCCTAAATGCGATCGAACCGAAAACTCTCAAATGCGTTAAATTCGATTTGTGGCCAGACCATACCTCTTTCGGTGTAACTTTATCAAGCTTCTTAGTAAGGCACCTATTCAACAAATAGACTGATGTAGAGACCGCTTCTCCCCATAGTTCATTCGACAAGTTCTTCCCTTTCAACATGCTACGAACCATGTTCATAATTGAGCGATTTCTCCTTTCGGCAATTCCATTTTTTTGAGGCGTATAGGGTGGAACAACCTCATGTACTATACCCTCATGATCACAATAATTCCCAAACTCAGATTGAGGTATATTCACCTCCACCATCCGTTTTGAGAATTTTCACCTTGTGACCACTTTGTCACTCCGCCATGGACTTAAAATATTTGAACACATCAAACACCTCGTCCTTCCTCTTTATGAGGTAAATCCACAGCTTCCTACTAAAATCATCAATGAAAGTGACAAAGTACCTATTTCCACCATACGGGTCGACTTGCATTGGGTCGCACACATCAGAATACACCACCTCAAGGTGTTCCTTGGTCATATGACCAACATCCTTGCTAAAATTGTTCTTGTGTTGCTTACCTTGCACACACTCTTCACACAACTCAGTTGGCAAATTAATCTTGGGCAGCCCGGTCACCATACCATGCTTTTGCAACGCGTCGAAGTCTCTAAAATTGAGGTGTCTAAGACGGTAGTGCCACAACCACTCATCACAACTTGCCGTTGTAGCAAGACACTTGTGCTCCATTACTTTCAGCTCTATCTTGAAAGTACGATTTGCAGTCATGGGTGTTCTCAATATTAAAACGCCTTTTTGGTAAAAAACGCGCAAAATCTTGTTTTTCATCCGAATTGTGTAATTCTTCTCGAGTAATTGGCCAATGCTCAAGAGATTACACCTAATTCCAGGAATGTACAACGCATCTTTGATCAAATAATGGCTTCCATATGTCTTCTTGATCAAAACATCGCCCACACCGTCGGCTGCTAAAGTGGTGTCATCCGCGAATCTTACTCTATTTTTTGTGGCTTGATTGATTTTCACAAACCAATCCTTTCTACCCGTCATATGAGTCAAACAACTTGAATCCAAGTACCACTAATCACTACTTTGGACTCCTCCTCAAACGGTAACCATTGCGTTTCGCTCCAAACGCGTTTGTGCAAAAAAAATTGTACTGTTAGAGTTGTTGTCCAGCTTTTGACACACTACTGAGTTGTTGTCCAACCTCTCTTTGCAGCCATTATTATCTTCCATGATCATGACAAGAAGTGTATCATCATCTTCTACCTCTTGCCTAGCAACCTTGGCCTTATCTCCATGATTTTCTTTTGATTTCGCATTATAATATTTTGCGAAATGACAAAACTTTTGACAATTGTAACACTTCACATTATTTTTGTCACCTCTCCATTAGTTGTTGCCTTAACCACCACCTTTGGAGTTGCTCTCTCCTATTTTAGCCATGAAACCTCTTGAATTGTGTGGATCTTTTCCACTAGAATTTCTGAAAATTTGCCTTGCTCTTCGAAGGCCACTTGCCTTTCGATCTCTTGTTCTATTCGGTGAGCCTTGCTTGCAATGCAATTTCCGCCTTGACCTTGTCATTTTCTCTTTCATCCAACCTTTGCCCATGTGCCTCCAATGAGCTTTAAAGCTCCTACTTGCTCATAATGAGAAGATCCTTTGACTCTTCTATGGCTACCACAATGTTATCGAATCTTGACGTTAAAAACGCAAGAGTTTAGCTACTACATTTGGTACCGTAACGGTTTCACCGCAAGCCTTCATTTGATTCACCAAACGCGTTATGCGCGTAATGTTGTTGTTGATGGATTCCTTCTCTTCCATTTGTATCAACTCGAACTTCCTCTTGTGAGTTTGTAACCCCACCACCTTCGCTTTGCCGACACCTTCATACGCTTTCTTCAAGATCTCCTAAGCTTGCTTTGCTGGCGTACAATCACCAATTTTCTCAAAGTTGTCGTTGTCGACGCAAGAATGTATCAAGAATAGGGCTTTGTAGTTTTTCTTTTTTTCTTCCTTGAATATGGCTTGTTGTGCATCTATAGCCTCTACAACAAGTGGTGTGACTCCATCATTCACCACTTCAAGGACTTCTTGATACCCAAGCAAAACTTTCATTTGTTTGCACCATTTGTCATAGTTCTTGGAATCAAGAATTGGGAGGTTGATAGAAATTCGATCGATAGTTGTCATGTTTGCAGAGGATTAATGGATCAGAACCAATGCTTTTGATGCCAGATATTGGAACATATAAAATTGGAGCAAGGTGAATCAATAGTGAAAAGTAGAATTGGAGAAGATGAAATTTTCAGAGAAAATGAGAAAATTGAGAGAAAGAGTAATTGAGGAGAATTAAAAGTTTATTTACTAATGGCATTACACATTTACATACATGAGGGTGCTATTTATAAGCATCTACAAAAACATAACAAAAAACAACACCAAACAGAAAAACTAGAAGATCTGCTGTAACACCCCATCTAAATACCCCGAATATATTAATTAAATTAATATCTAAATCAGCTTTAATCAGAGTTAACACGGAAAATGAGGGATGTCACAACTAATAAATAAAACAAACTTCATTCAAAGCCATGCTACGAGGATCATTATCCAAATAAATCAATCAATTTAAGACCATGTCTTACACAGCGGAAATACCAAATCAAAATTTAATAAACCATCATGGTTCTCAAGGAATCCAACTAAAACAATTAAACGATAATAGTTCTCTTAACTAAACGTTCCCCGGTGTTACAATCTAATCAGAGCATGACACTGACACGCAGACTTAAAAGATAAGCTCTAGAGCCATCCTCACCAACTCCTCAGCTGCTAACTTTAATCTGAAATTGTAAAGTAAGGGTGAGATTTCTCATAATTAAAACACATTATAAGCTTCTCATTTAACAATATATTACAAGCATATCATTTCACCCACTTAACACAATTCAGAATTCAACATACAACCATATTCATATAAGTCATCATGCATAATCAATAGACAACAAAAGAATTGCAACACTGGAAGACATCCTAACATGTTACAATTCCATACAAACACAAATGCAGACTTCGAATGCATGCGGTGCGACACGTGACAAGTCACCCAACACCGATCCATCGTCAACCGGATACGGTACCATCGATTCGTCCATAACCACCGGACACGAATCCACTAACCACCCATCCTCACTCGGTATCGGTTATCGGCAATCCAAGTCAAATTCGCACAATGGGAATTAACTTCACCAAACAATGCATATGCACGCACATCACTAGCATGCAACATCAATCAGTCTATGTAATACATCAATTTAACATAACTGAATCAACCAATCAACATGATATTTCAACCAATCAACATGATATTTCAACCAATCATGCATACAAATAAACAGTCGTATAAACATGCTTTACATCCACACACTACCAGTATATCCATAACACAGGATCTCAACTACATACACATCCATATTCATCAGTCAAAAGTCACCTATCCCGGAATTTGGCTCGTTTTCAAAATAATTTCAAGTTTTGGAAAATATTTTCATTTCATAAAATAGAGCTTTAAATTTAGGAAATAACGTCCAAAACGGCGCTCAAAACGGACTTACGGTTTGAAAGTTATGAATTTCTAAAGTTTGACATTTTTCAAAAAAAATAAAGCAGAACCCGATTCCTACATATACAGGAACCGGTTCCTGCTGAAGTTCAAAAACACGCCTCTGGAAAAATGTATGGGAACCCGGTTCCTACCCATACAGGAACCGGTTCCTGAGTGCATTTTTCCAGGTTTTCATTTTCAATGTGGAACCCGGTTCCTCCCCACTGGGAACCGGTTCCCACGTGTTATAAAGCCATTTCATGCACTTTTGACAACATTCCTTCATTCTCAATCAAACACAAACTTACCCATACGAATCCCAACATGGAAAACACCAAAACATATCCAATTTGCATCATTATCACATCAAACAACATATTTTCATAATTTCTTTTCATCTACTGACACCCTAATTGTTTTCAATCCATAAACTGACACAATCTGACATCATCTGACACAATTAGGTATACATCCATGGAAACCTAGAAATTCCCAAACTAAGGTTTCCTAACATGCTATGATCTATAGTATCAAAGTCAAAACCTATAATACGAAATAATCAATCGAAATCACCCCTTACCTTGTGGGTTATTCGACTTCTGACACTTCTAGGTTTTCTTCCTTCTTTTCTCCTCTTCTCACTTCACGAATCTTGTTTTCTCCAAAAATGACTCTATTTTCCTTCTTTCCTTATTTTATTCCTTTTTATTCCTTATAACATAAATAAAATAAATATTACTTCTCACACCTCAATTAATTCCATCATTAATCTTAATAATCCAATGTATTAATAAATTATGTCCTCAATTAATTTAATAATTAAAAATCATAATTTTATTTAATTGTTGAATTATTTTGGGGTGTCACATCCCAACTCGAGGTTTTTCGTGGTTTTCCCAAACTGAAACCGATTTCTTCTTCGTAAATCTGTTTTTCGCTTTTGTGCAGAACAACTTTTTTGCATAAGCTATTTTGCAAAACAGCTTCTGAAGCATTTAATCCTACACTTGACTTATACTACATTCAATAGATACAAGAGCTTTTCAATAGATACAAGAGCTTTGGTATCCAACATTTTTTAGATTTAGTCATCGATGAAAATCTTGCAAAACACAAGAAAACAAATCAAGAATATAATTTTGTTGGGATTTTGCATGTGATGATTTCAATATTATTTTCTTTCAATGTGTGTGTATCTTCCTTTCTCATTCAATATGCATGCAACAAGAATAGTTTGGTTCTACTAGAGTCTCACATTTAGGGGTGTGGAAAATATCTGGTTGTGAGGATCAAATCCATAACTAAATCTAAATCCGTTTGAAATATCTAGATATAATTGAATGGTTATTAACCGGTTTAGTGTTTAATGATTTTGGATATTCATTCATATAATTTGGATATAATTAAATGATTATTAACCAGTTAAATTTTTTTCGATTCGGTTATAATCCGGTTATTATCCAAAATCCAAAAAATTTAATTTTAAATATATATATATATATATATATATATTTTGTTTGAAATTTTTTATTTATAAAACTGAATATTTTTTAAAATCCAATTATATAACCATAACCAATTTTATAATCAGTTTTGATTAAAATGTGGTTTTGGTTATAAATTCAAACCATTTAAATGATTTGAAAATGGTTATGGTTTGATTATTAAAAATAACCAATCATAAACACCCCTACTCATATTAATCAGTAATGAAACATCATTAGTGTTTATAAAAAAAAACTTATTAGTATTCTAAATTGAAAATAGACGAAGGCTAATTAGACCATAAAAAGAACTCAATATATTTAATGTATAAATTTTGTTTAACTAATCGAAAAAAGTTAACACAATAATAATATATAATATATAATTTAAAATTGGAAAATTTAAAAATTTAAAAATTTAAAAATTTTAAATTTTAAATATAATATATAATTAAAAAATATAAAAAAAGGTTTAAAAAGAAAATAAATAAATAAACATTAAAAAAAGGAAATTAAAAAATAAATTAAAAAATAAAAAATAAATTAAAATTTAAAAAATAATTAAAAAATAAAAAATGTCACGTAAGACTATGTACAATGGGGTGTTGAAAAAAAATTCAATAGTTAAATGCTTACAATGGGGTGTTGAAAGTGAGATGAATTATTTGGTGTTGAAAACATTCAACATGTTGAATGAAGAGAAAGTGAGCCCCATAATTTATTGGTTATTATGAATGTTTAAATTTTTAGTGTGTTGTGAATGGTGATGAGATAGAGTGTTGAATTTTATTAAACAAAATTATCGTAAGGCTATGTACAATGAGGATATTGAATAAATTATTCAATAGTTGAATGATTGCAATGAAGTGTTGAATGAAACATTGGAAATAATTTGGATGAATTGATGTTGAAAGTATTCAACATGTTGAATGAGGAAGAGTGAGAGTCACATACAATACTTTACAAAATTGTATTGGTTGTTGTGATTATTTAAATTTTTAGTGTGTTATGAATGATAGTGGGGTAAGATGCTGAATTTTATTAAACAAAATTATTGTAGTGAATAAAAATTGAATGAATGTTGAATTATTAGGTGGAAGAAAGAGAAGATGATGTGGAGGATAAAAAATGAAAAAGTAGGGTGTTGAAAAATAAAACTATTGTACAAAGGTTTCATTATTCAACACCCTCTTTTTCACTTTTTATAATTCACGTCATCTTCTCTTTCTTCCACCTAATAATTCAACACACATTCAATTTGTACTCACTATAATTATTTTGTTTAATAAAATTCAACACCATATCCCACCACCATTCACAGCACACTAAAAATCTAAACATCAACATAACCAATAAAATTTTGAAAAGTATTTGATGGGGCCTCACTCTCTCCTCATTCAACATGTTGAATGTTTTCAACACCAAATAATTCACCTCAATTTCAACACTCTATTGCAAGCATTCAACTATTGAATTTTTTTCAACACCCTATTATACATAACCTAATGAGTAAAAGTTAAATGTGTGTTGAATTATTAGGTGGAAGAAAGTGAAGATGATATAGAGTATAAAAAGTGAAAACGGAGGGTGTTGAATAATGAAACCATTGTACATAGTGTAAGTGATTAGAGAAATATTTCTCTAATATGATAGTCGAGAGTATTTAAGCGAATTTATAAATTACGAAGAATATTTAAAAAAAAACTTTATCGGACTAAAACATAATGTCGATAATACTAGTACTATTACATAGTGTATATATAAACTTATTTTTTTGGTTAAATATGTTTTTAGTCCTGTAAGTAATCCAAAATCTAGTTTTAGTCCCTCAAATTTTTTTTCCAAACAATCATCCCTTTAAATTTTTTCGTCCCTATTTTAAATTTCTGCTGTTAAGTGTAACTAACGATCGTCTGCGTGATCTTACATGTGGCTTTTTTTTAACATTCTTTCATTTGTAAATACATATTTTTTAAAAACGTGGCCATCCATCTTTCATCCCTTCCATATAAATCTAGATTAAAAATACATAGGGTTTTTCTTTCACAAGTGAACCCTAAAATTGCCCACGATTTGGTTTTCCATCCCTTCCATCTACATCGTTTGCAGAAATTGCCCATGATTTGACCTCCGCTTGCAGAAATTGGGTAAGTAACGTACATTTTTTTCATCTGTAATGTTTCTCAAAAGAAGGCAATACTAACGTTTTGTTTAATGCTCGCCCTTGTCTTCTCCTTCTCAACAATTGTGGTCCTAGATTCGGCGCAGTTGCAAGTTAGAATCTTTGTGGTCCCTCGACGACAATACAATCTGAGGTAGGTCTAGTTGTTGATAATAAGATTTGAATATACTTAAGCTTTACCATTATTGTGAGTCCTAGCCTTATGCTTTCATTTTCAATCTGAATTATAGGGATGCCATTATTTAAAGTAAGATTTTACACTAAGGGTCGTTTTGTAAAAGATCCCATTTTAACCTATGAGGGTGGGGATGTTTATGCATTTAATGGGTAAGAGGCTGCATCCTGGTATTTTTTTATGCTTGTGATTTAGTAAATTCAATGGAACCTGGCTTTGATTTCAATAAGTATAAGATGTGGTGGAAACATGAGGCAGGAAGTTTTGAAAATGATCTGAAACCGTTTAGGGATGATGGTGATGTTTTGAGATGTCTGCTTTTGTCTATAGTGATGTAGGTGATATTGAAATTTTTTGAGGCCAAACCAAGTACAAGAGATTCTACATTTATGGATAATGTATGAAAGAAGAAGAAGGGCATAATAGTTTAAACTGGTCATGAGGTTCATAATGATGAGTGTTCTAGTGAGGATGAATTGAAGGATATCAAGTTTGAGGACAGTGAAGAAGAAATGATGAATGAATTTGATGAAACTTTTGATGAGGGTATTGAAGAGGGTTTAGGAATTCATCCTAGTGCAGATGATGCAAATGCTGAACAAGACACGAACCCTTGTTTGATAACCCCAAAAATGGGTAAGGAGCATGTTATTGAAGATGAATATTTGACTGATGAACTTGATAGTGATGCTAAAGATGATAGTGGCGATGATAGGCCTAGAGCTGTTAGGTTTAATGAGGAAGAAAGAATAACCAAGGATTTTAAACTTAAGGTAGGTATGGAATTTTCATCGTTAAGGCAGTTTAAAACTTGTATTCTAGAGCATAATGTATTAAATGGGAGAGATGTTAGATTTGAGAAAAATGATGCAGTGAGATGTGAAGTTGTTTGCAAGGATAAGGGACAGTGTAACTACATTGTGTTTTGTAGTAAAGTGTTGACATCAACCACTTTTAGAATTAAGACATTGTTTGGTAAACACAATTGTGGAAGACAATTCTTTAATAAGAGTGCTAAGGCTGAATGGGTGGCAAAAGTAATTGTTGATAGGATGAAAAACAATAACAAAATGAAGCTACAAGATGTGATTATTGATGTAAGAGTAAGATATGCAACTGAAATACCTGCTTATAGGGCATTTAAGGCAAGATAGATTACCAAAAGAGTAATTGAAGGGGACTCTAGCAAACAATACAACTTATTATGGTCATATGGGGCTGAATTGAGAAGGGTCGCCCAAGGAAATATGCAGAAAAATGCAAACCTAAAATGTTTTTTGGATCTGCACCAAATATCAAGAAAAGTCATGCAAACTATCATTCACTGATCCTGTAAGTTGGTATATCATCTTGCTTAGTTTAATTCATGGAATTTTGGGTATTGGTTATGTTACATAATTTAATGTAGGTGGAAGCTTTGAAATAAGCAAGGAGGAAGTATGTCCCAAACCTAAAACCTGAGGTGCACACTAGTAAGAGTCAGGGTACAAGTTCTAAAGTGCACACTAGAAAGAGTGAGAGACTTAAGACTGTCAAATCTAAAAACATGAAAGGACCAGTAAAACACCCTGAAGATTCTGTCGTAATTGATGAAGAAGATACATCAAAGCTACCTGTCAAGAAGGGTGTGGAGAGTTGGGAAGAAATCCAACAAAACTTGACTCAATGAAGAACATAACTATTAAGTTTCTTTTTGTTGTAGTTTTTGTAAAACATCAATGAAGAACATAACCTACTTGTACTTTGTTCTTATATTAAGTTGTATAACTTGTTTTATGAGTTAATGTACAATCCCAGACCTTGTACTAAATATGTTTTGGATAACTTAATGTATGTTCTTTAAGTACAATTTGTTTGAATACAATTTGAGTACAATCAGAGTACTATGTAGGCTTGCAAAAATATGAAAACTCTGTCAAACTTTATGCAAACTATATATACAACAATACTATGTGCAAACCAACTCATACCATAACAATTCCTCAATTCATAACATCTCATTACAATTACAAACCAACTCATTACAATATTACAACATACAAATGACACTGCATTTGAAATTTCAGAGACATTACATCTTAATCAGTACAAATGATTCTCATTGCAACCCTATTCAACAATTACACTTGCATAGTAGGTAGACATTAATCAAAGCAGTAATGCCAATACATATAAGCTTAATTTTTCCATTCCATGACTCAGTTATTAATTTTGCTTGTAGTTTCATGTTCTTCTTCGAACCTTCGTACAACTCTCTCGTCAATTCAACAGTCTCCATTTTCATTAGCTTGTTTACTTCTCTATTATCGACACCGATAGGGTCATCTTCAACCATATCTTCATCCCATACAAATAAATCACATGTATCTTCGCTCTCCAAAAGAGACACCTCCAAAATAACCTACCTTTGTTTCTACCATTCTTGCAAACGTATGAAACCATTTGTGTGTCACAGCCACACTTCCTTCCTCGTAGGTGTCGCATAGAAGACGATGCACCATTCACGGGTTTTGAGGCTCTGAATCTAGAAGACGATATTTCGTAGAAAGAGTAGATGAAGAAGAAGAACGAGTAGATGAAGAAGAGGATGACCTATACTAGATGAAGAAGAAACTCAATTAGGGCAACCGATTTGGGGATGAGAGTAAATTAGATGGACAATTATAATCTATTGTAATTACACACGTACATAACAATAGTTGAAAGAATGTTAAAAAAAACCACTTGTAAGGCCACGTAGGCGACCGTTAATTACACTTAACAGCAAAATGTAAAATAGGGACGAAAAAATTTAAAGGGATAGTTGTTTGAACAAAATTTTTTGAGGGATTAAAACCAAATTTTGGGTTATTTTCATGGACTAAAAACATATTTAAATTTTTTTTTTAAATTGAAAAATATAAAATTATTAAAATTTTTGAATAACTACGAAAAAAGAGTGAACGAAGAAATTTATGTGGTGCAATTGCAGAGGTTTCCGATCAACAACGCCGCCATACTCCACCATCATATTTCTCTTCTTCCGTCGTCACCGTCTATTCACTACCTCCACAGGTTCTTCCTCCTTTTCTCCATCATCGATTTTATCCACAACTAGTTTCCAATTTCACCTTCACAACTCGAAAAGTACGATTTAGGGTTCAACAATACATGCGATTCTTCTAACTGTAATGATTGCGTTGTTTAATTTTGTTTCATAGAAAATGGCTGGAAGTAGTAGTAGAAAAAGTCGGAGACGGAGAAGATCCGATGATTCTGCATCGGAGTCGGACTCCGACGAACGCCGGCAAACTAGTCGGAGGTCACGGCGGGATTCAGATGATTCCAGTGAAGATGATAGAAGTGGAAGAAAGAAAAAGTCTTCCAGAACAATCACAGAAGAGGAAATTTCACAGTATATGGCGAAAAAAGCTCATAGAAAGGTTTCATCTATATTCTTCATCACTAATTTTATTATTTAATGTCTTCTCAAGGTTTTGAATAACGGTCGCTGCACCGTGAATTTTCTTTACTATAAAAACCGTGAATAGCAGTATCTGTTTTGATATCGGCACCTTCTGATACTGCGGTTGTTTTCGTGGTAGCGGACTCTTTTAGAACCTTCTTCACATGTTGAATATTATGTTCATTTCTTTGTTTTGTTGTTGTTTAGGCTACGAAAGTTGCTAAGAAATTGAAGACTAATACAGTATCGGGTTATTCCAATGACTCTAATCCATTTGGTGATTCTAATCTCAATGAAAAGTATGCTCTTCTCTTTTCCTTTTTCATTGTTTTTTGGTTTGTTTGTTTGATAATTGGGTTAAACTATTGTTAGATCCTTTATTATAAGTGTACTTAAATATTGCAGATAAGTACTGGTCGCCGATATGGAGATATATATGATTTATAAACCTACAAAAATGTTATTTGTAGGTTTGTTTGGCGCAAGAAGATTGAACGCGATGTTACTCAAGGTGCATCGATTGAATCCTTCTCAGTTAAGGCTGAGAAGAAAAGACAAGTGGATAGGATGGTATGCGTTTCATTCCCTGAAATTTACTTATTTACATGTGTTTATGTCTTGGTATCTGGTTAGTGTTCTGAATTTTAGAGTTTTGAATTGAAGCAGCTATTTTTTTTCCGCTTCAAGCTTTAGCTTAATAGATGATATTTCAAGTAAGCATGACATGGGTAGATAGCAACTATAACACCGGGCATGCTGTAAAAGAAAGAACAACACTTAGCCCACAGCCACTCTAGTAATTATATACCTGCCAGACAATACTAGTCTCTTTATCCTCAGCAACATGTTCCATACAACTTTGAGCAATTTAGAATTTTTAAAATAATAATAGCATAAAGGTATCTTGGTACCAATTTAAACACCTGGACCATCTAGGTGTTTATATTTGGGTAATAATAAGATGACGCGAGTTAGAAAAGTCAAAGGTAGGGGAACATTAATCTTACACTATCCAGAGGATTCAATATGTGTAGCAGTCCTCAGCGGGATCTTACTTACACAACTTTGGTGGATGAAGTGTTGCACCAAATTTAAGAGGCTGACCTTTTCCCTACGTATTTCCAATAGTAGGAATGTTAACCTCATCATATAACCTATCATTTATAACATGCTTCACTTCTTTAATGTTCCATGTAAATTCTATGGGGAAGGGCTGGATAGACATCTCTGCTTTGGTTTTACATTAGCACATGAAGATGGTCTATGAATCACAGACTCTGACACAAACACCGCGACACGGACACTCTGACAGCGATATCTCAAAAATCTAGGACATTGACACTGCTATATATGTTATAGTATTTGAGATTCATTTATACATCTAATATTAAAAGAGTTAAAAATATTGTAATCAAAATTAATATCTTTAATTTTATTGTTAATATTGTTTCAATACATGTTTAACCTTTTTAATCGTGCTTGAGATTTGTCTATAAAATGTATAAAGTGTGTTGAGGAAAAGAAGAACACAACTTTTTAAAAGAAAATGTGTCTGATTTATTAGACACGTGTTGTATGAGTGTCATATGGGTATTAGACACAAATTTAAAATGTGTTTAGGCAAAAAAAAAGTCATTTTTTTGATGTCTCTTGTCTGACTTTTCCGACATTTGTTTGAATTTTTCGACACGTGTTGCATGGGTTTCATATAAGTGTTGGACACTGACACGTGTCAATGACACGTGTCGGACACGGCGACACGCCTACTTCTAGAGGTGTCGATGCTTCATAAAAAATGGTTGTTTGGTAGGAAATAATTTTCATTTTTTTGATGTCTCTTGTCTGACTTTTCCGACATTTGTTTGAATTTTTCGACACGTGTTGCATGGGTTTCATATAAGTGTTGGACACTGACACGTGTCGGACACGGCGACACGCCTACTTCTAGAGGTGTCCATGCTTCATAAAAAATGGTTGTTCGGTAGGAAATAATTTTTACAAAAACTTCGTGTCTTATTATTGTTGCCTCTTGGTTGACCGGTGTACACAAATGAAGCACGAATACGATACGAGTATCGAATACAATACGTATCCAATACGACGATACGTTACTAATTAAATAATACAAGATACGATTAAGATATGTATAAAAAATTAAAATTAAGTAGTTAATTAAATCATTGAAAAGTTATGATTAATAAAACTTATGATTAATATGAAAAAATTTCAAACATTAAGAATTGAAGAAAGCAACCTACTGTATAAGTAATACTTATTATAGGAATGGAAAATAAATATTAAGAATTGAAAGTTTTTATTAATAGAAGATATAATTAATATGAATGAATTTCAAAAAGAATTGAAAAGAAATAAAAGTAATGATTAATATAAATAAATTTATATATCGAGAATTGAAAAAAATATCTTAGGAATTAAATCCACTAATTATTAGGAAATAATTAAATATGACTATAAATAATCATGATTAAAAAGTTGTAACAAAAAATAAAAAGTCATTAAAAAAATCCTCAAAAATTGAAAAGTCACGTATCAGAGAAGTATTGGAAGCATGTCGCCACTGTATCAGAATTATTTATTTATTTATTTAAATAAATAAAATCAGATACTCCTTCGATATTTATCGGCGCCGTATCAGGGACAATTCGACAAGGATTTTGACGTATCCGTCCTTCACATAATAGATTATTTTTTGATACTCATTCGATCGTTTCTCTTTTTGAAAAATCTGTTTTTTATTACTCCCTCTGTCCCAAAATAAATGTCACATTCGGGAAAAAAAATTGTCCCAAAATACTTGTCACTTTACATTAGCAATGCAATCTTATATTTATTCTTCCAATTGTACCTTTTAATAAATACTCTTAATTTTATTGTTTTTCCACTTGATATTAATGCTAATTTAAATAAACCAATCGTTAAACAGGATAATTTGGTAAATTTATCATTCTCTCTTTCATTTATTGTTGTTTCTTAATCTGTGTGAAATGACTCATTGTGGCAAATAATATGGGACGGAGGGAGTATTATCTATGAAGCACGAATACTTCAATATCCTTGTCGAATCGTATCTGATACGATGATACGCTTTGATCGGCGCTGATACGTATTGAAGGAGTATCCGAATTTATTTATTTAAATAAAAAATAAAAAAATTCCGTTACGACGGCGATACGTCTCCGATACGTGACTTTTTCGATTTCCCAATTTTTATCTGATTTTTTATTGACTCTTTTATTTCTCGTTACAACTTTTTTAATAGTCATTATTTAATACTCATATTTAATTTAATTCTTTCCTAATAATTCCCACAATTTCTTTTCAATTATCAATATTTCAAATTTATTCATACTAATCATAACATTTATTTCTTTTCAATTCATATAATAATACGTATTACTTAGTATAAAATAACTTTCTTTCAATTCTTAATATTCATATTAATCATATATTTTAATAATAATAATAATAACTTTACAATTCTCAATATTTATTTTCCATTCCAATAATAAGTAATATTTCTTTCCATTCCTATGATAAGTATTATATTAATAATAACTTTTCAATTCTCAATATTTCTTTTCTAATCCTATGATTTAATTTAAATTTTTTATACACGTATCTGACTCGTATCTTGTATTATTTAATTAATAACATATCACCGTATCAGATACGTATTCGGAGATGTATTGTATCTGATACTTGTATCGTGTCTATGCTTCATAGATTATTATTGAGAATTACCATTTTCTTCAATATTCATCCCTATCATTTTAAATTGAATGAAATTTGACGTGCACAAAACAATGTTATACCATTCTTAATCAGAAAATTGTTTTTTCCTGGAGATCTTATTCCAAATTATTTATTAGTATTCATTGGGGATGATTGGGAGGGGGATCTGGTTTTGTTAAACCATAACTAGGAATAGATTACTAATAGTTCACCTATTCCGTAGCCTTATTTAGGTAACTTGTGTGCTTGAGATAAGGCTTTGCATATTTCTTCTTTGTTTTCCCAGTTTGATTGGTTCTGTGATCTGTTAACGTTTGTTATATTCACAATTACAATACAGGCAGAAATTGAAAAGGTGAAGAAGAGGAGAGAGGAAAGGGCACTTGAGAAAGCACAACATGAAGAAGAGATGGTAAGCCCTGTCATTATCTGTTGTTAGTTAATAGGTATTATGGGAATTTAGTAATGTTGTGTTAACTATTATAAGTCCAAGTTTGTTTAGCTGTACTAGTGGTAGTGTATTACTATATTCTATACCTAGCCTACATATTACATTAGTTTAAACAAGAGTTTTAGATCAGTGTTTAGTATCACACATTTTCATTCTTGTTAGTTAAATGATACATATGGTCTTTTCCTTTATCTAATCTAGTGGTCTTTTCCTTTATCTAATAATGTGGCAATATGTTAGTCAGGTGAAGGCTTGACATAAGTGTTAGATTAATGGTGTCCCAAGCTATGTTATCTTATTGTCATTTGACAAATTATTCTTCCAGGCATTGTTAGCTAGAGAACGTGCTCGAGCTGAGTTCCAGGACTGGGAAAAAAAGGAAGAGGAGGTACTGTGCTCTGAGTTTGTTTACATTTGTTTTTGTTTAGTATATTGTCTTTTTGTTGACTTTGACTATTTGAATGCAGTTCCATTTTGATCAAAGCAAAGTTAGATCAGAAATTAGATTGCGTGAAGGGCGTGCCAGACCAATCGATGTTCTAACCAAGCACCTCAATGGCTCTGATGATTTGGATATAGAAATAAATGAACCATACATGGTCTTCAAGGTTAATATCTAGCTTTTAGTTCCTTTTAATTTAATTCTATTATTCCTTTCATTGTTTTAGTTATGCAACTTTGAATGTAAATATTATTGAACAAGTTAAATAAGGATTTGACATATGGTACAGGGTTTGACTGTTAAAGAAATGAGTGAACTTCGTGATGACATCAAAATGCATCTGGATCTTGACAGGGCAACACCAACCCATGTGGAATATTGGGAGGTAGCACCTTGTTTCCATTCTTTGATTTCTGGTTTGAGTCCTGCACGGGTTATGTAATTAATAAGTTTTACCGTGTCTAACACAATGCATTCAAGACAATGTCAACGTAAATATTTGAGTTGGACTGGCGATCAAAAGAACTAAATGACTTTCATGATCTCTTCCTTTTCTTGTTTTATGCAACACATTTGGCCATTATGTTTGGCATCTTTGTTTAAGCTCAAGACTTATTGTTCAGCAACTTCATATAGGCTCTCCTTGTGGTGTGTGATTGGGAACTAGCTGAATCTCAGAAAAAGGATGCAATTGATCGAGCTAGGGTGCGTGGAGAAGAACCTCCTGCTGAGCTGCTTGCTGAACAGAGGGGTTTGCATTCAAGTGTTGAGCCAGATGTGAAGGACCTTTTACATGGAAAGTTACGTACCGAGTTGGAAGCCCTACAGGTTCACATTGAGTCAGAGATGCGTACTGGTACAGCAAAGGTTGTTGAGTACTGGGAAGCCATTTTAAAACACCTCCACATATACAAGGCCAAGGTTTTCTTCATCACATTATTTTCCTATTATTCTCTTAGACTGCTTTAAATATTTGTTTTATCTAAAATGCATTATTAATCTGCTTCAAATATAGGCTTGTTTAAAGGAAATACATGCTAAAATGTTACGTAAGCATTTGCAACGTCTTGAGCAACCATTGGAGGATGAAGATGAACCGGAGAGTGCTCCTGACATGGTACCTGATGAGGCATTTACTGAGGATGATGCTAAAGGTATATGCTCGTTGTTGTTCAAGATTTTTTCATTGGCTCCATCAATATCTTCACCCGTGTTGATATGTATTTCTATGTTGTAGTTCGTTCTGCAGATGAGTCATTTTCACCAGAGCCCATTAGAGAGAATCAAGAAGCTGAAGATGAGGCTGGATCATTTTCACCTCAACTGTTGCATGATGATGAAAATGAAGAAGCTATTGATCCTGAAGAGGACAGAGCTATACTGGTAATCTTTTTAAACATGATTATCACTTTTAATGATAATCCCTTGCTTATATTATGAGTATAGAAATTATAGTTTCGTCATGTTGGTATATATAGGAGCGGAAACGTATGGCTGTAATAGAAGAGCAACAAAGACGAATTCAGGAAGCAATGGCATCAAAGCCTGCTCCATCGGAAGATAATTTAGAGATGAAAGCCATAAAAGCTATGGGAGCTATGGAGGATGGAGATGCAGTGTTTGGATCTGGAGCTGAAGTGAGCCTCGATTCCCAGGTATTGTTTTCTAGGCAATATATATGATTTTAACTTCTTTGGGGAATAAAACCATCATTTCACTCCATGATTCTTAGAATTTCGAATTTTTCTTGGATAGAAAATATGTTACTATATAGGATAGATTAATTTAGATATTTAAATGTTATAAACATAGACGGGTATCATAGAGGAGTCTTTTGCTAACTGTTCAATTATCATCCTGCCATATCCTTCAATCGCTTCTTTCTACCATAAAAGTTGACACTAGAGGAAGCAAATACCCTCAATAATGTATTTTGGTATTTTATGGAGAGATACAATACAATATTGTCTAAATTCATGCTATCCTTTCCAATTTTGAAGATATTGACACTACTGCTTAACGTTGGTGCAGGTTTATTGGTGGCATGACAAGTACAGACCAAGGAAGCCGAAGTATTTTAACCGCGTTCACACCGGATATGAATGGAACAAATATAATCAGACTCACTATGATCATGACAACCCACCTCCAAAGGTTGTACAAGGATACAAATTTAATATTTTCTATCCTGACCTTGTAGACAAGATAAAAGCCCCTAACTACACTATTGAGAAGGATGGCAGCAACGGAGAGACTTGCATTATAAGATTCCATGCAGGGCCACCATATGAAGATATAGTAAGTCCAATCTTCTTGATCACTAGACAATTTGTGACTTTTAACAGTTTCCTTGTGGGATAAGGAGATCACACTAACTTCTATAAAATTTGCCGATAAAAAATCTCCTTGTGTCTTCCATGACAGGCTTTCCGCATTGTAAACAAAGAATGGGAATATTCTCACAAGAAAGGTTTTAAGTGCACATTTGAACGTGGAATTCTGCATGTGTACTTCAATTTCAAACGCCACCGCTACCGCAGATAGTTTATCTCAGGCAATGGTTCGCTTTCTGTTGAGCTCCTTCTTCTGGTTTGAGGGAGCCTGTAAGTTGCTTCCATTTTTATAATAAAGAGGTCCTGGCACCAGAAATAGAAATCGCCAGGAAATAGACTGCTCGAAGGGGAGTACTGTATTTAAATGATTTATGTTATGTAGTTTACTAGGTTTTAAGCAAAGTAATAATAGTTTTACTATTTATATGCGTGCTTGTTAGTTCCTCATGTGATTAGTGCTGTTTGAACCTGTGTTGAGCTGATTAACAGTGTACACTCTTAATTCCAGTAATATTTAACATTGCATGAGTTGTGTTGTACTCTTAATTCGATAAATAATTTATCCCTTGAGTTTGGGTCATTCTTATGAGTAAGGTTCCTCTCCATTCTTATGAAGGTTCTATATTTTCTGCTCCATGTTTTTGTATGGACTCAATTCCTGTATTTGTTGATGATCTATATTCCATATTACGCTTATATCAGACAATGACATATTTTTGGTTTCTCAGTTCCGCTGTTTGCATTATATTTTCAAGAAATTGTAAATGGTAACTGCATTAGAGTATTTCTATTTAGGTTCACTAAAGTTATCCTTCGCCCAATTAAGTTGTATATTTTCTCTTTACTCTTGTTACTGTTTCTGCAACCAACTTTTTTAGTGACAGTAGTGTATCTTAGGTTTAGTTAGATTTGCTATGGATGTAGCTTATCTTTTTCAGCACTATATGTTGTTGAATTGCTCAAGGTTATTTTTGGGTGTTTGAAGGGGAAGGGGAAGGAAGGGAAGGTAGGACTTAATATATAGAAATTTTTAACATTTAAATTTTTTTTTTTTTTGTTTAGAATGATAAAATAATGTTTATCATTAAAATACTATAACAACAACAATTATATTTGAACAAATTGATTAAGCCCTCGAAACTTTTCAAAGTCTTCCTTCGATATAAATTTTGAGTTCTTCCAAATTAGGAGATTTTTGGTGTTATAAAGAAAAACAAATCCTCCAAAACTCTTATAAGCAAAATCTTTCTACTGTTTTCACCCAATCCTTTTTATATTTGAAAGTCCTCCCCATAGTCCAAGAGAAATTACTCTGAGCTTACGCCTTACTTAAAATATGTATTAGCGGTGCAGACTAATATGAAGGATCTGTTGGGGTCTGATTTGCCTGTGGGAATTGATGAAGGAATGATGTTTTCTTGGTCTGATGAGATACTATTGCAGGTTGAGTTGTCTTGCTGGGAAACTTATCAAATTTGAATTGTTTTATATTTTCTATTATTTTCAGAAATTAATTAACTTTTTTTTCCTCTTGAATAGATGGTGGACAATAATTTGGAAAGATTTTCCTTTTTGGAAAAATCCTTGCTGGGATGTCATTGGGTTGAATGATTACTTTGATTATGTAGATGTGTAATCTAATCAATGTACAGATTCTACTTCTTTAAATCCTACTGAACATGACATTATATATTAAAGAAAGCAAGTTATCAAGCATTCTGAGAACAGAAATATCTCATTTGAGTAATGAACATGTAGTAGGCCCACAATAAAAATAGAATTCAAATCAGAGAGAATGTCAACCCTTTTTCAAATGTGATTTCAATATTAAAAAAGAAAACATGCATGAACTCCAACATTTGCAATTTAGTGCTGCCATTACCAAATACAAAATATGCTTTTTGGGAAACTATAATGAACTGCTTCTCCCACTGTGACAGCAATGGAAAATATTATATTTGAATGAATTATGCAACGCATTATAGGAGCTAATGACATTCTTTTGACTTATCCCACTATTTTAAAGTAGGATATTTTTGCCTTAAAAAATTCTAATTTCGACATGTAATCAAGTTTTCCACCATAAAACCAATCCATATTTAAAAATATTTCTTTTCTACACACATTTATATCAATGTCATATTCTTTCAAGATATACCAATTTTATTATAAGTTGTTCTTTGATTACTTGAGATTTAAGTTTTTTTCTTCTTTCTTTTGGTAGTTTACCATGTAAGTCGTACATTTCATTTTTTGTAGTAATACATTTATAAAAGGCCCACATGAGCTATACGAGGACCTGCTCTTGTTGGTTGTCTACTTAAGAGTATGTCGACTAGGCATGATCTCAGTTCAATAGGTGACTCTTTAATAGGTGACTCGCCATAAGAGGAAGAATGTCGATGACATGTACGTAGTTCATAATCGTGGAGCGGTTATAACGTCTTTAAAATGTTTAAATTCAGACTCATAGGTCTCTATAAATACCTCAACTGTGGAGTTGAGAAGGAAATTTTGAATTCACTACAAAATACCTTTGAAATACATAACTTCTCACTTTCGTGAACTTGTTCTCACCTCACAGAAAACACCTCTAAAATAAGGCTTCTCATTACCGTGAATTTTTCATAATATTCAGAAATATTAAAGTCTCTAGAAATCTTTATCAGCATAGGAATGTCACGCATCAATATTTTTTTTTAGTAAGTATACTTTTGAAAAAGATGCATTTTTCACACTTGATAGACTCATAAAAACTTTCATAAGCATGGAAAGAAAAAAAAGAGTTTTGAATTAAAACACTTTGTTTCTCTTTCTCTCTAAAATAGTATATTTTTTCTAATAGTTTATATTTTCTTTTTACAAGAAAAGAAATTGTAGATTTAGAGATAGAAACAAACTTTTTTAGTTTACTCGACTCATTATCTAATTTTTTATAAATCGAAAACAATTAGTGATAGGTAAAATAAGAAGTTTGATTGTTTACATCATTGTCTTCATGCATTGCCATAAGGCATATTTTTTGCTTCTTCCTCATTTGCTAATTCATCCAAATAGTCTATATCATTGTCACCCTAAGTTATGCATGCCTTCTTTATTTCTTTTTTGAATTTTTTTGAATTTCAGCACTTTTCTAGTTTAATGGGAATTCAGTTTTATATGACCTTTATTTTCAAGTTGGTAGAAAGTTGGCATGAATGAAGATCACCCTTCATTTATGTGTTGAAAGTCTTGTTACTTGTTATGCTTTATATTTTATTTTTTTAATTTTGGGATTAATAGATTCATATCTCCGTAATTTTTAGATCTCTGTCTTCTTTGACTTTTGAGAACAAGACTTTCTACTTTTCATCTCCCTATTTATCTTCAACTAGCCTTTCTAGTTCAATTTTGTATTCCTGCAATTTTCAAAATAAAATAGCCAAATTCATATAAGATTGGTCTTTAGATTAAATAATTACAGTGACTTTAGGCTGTCAACTTCAATTTAGGTATGCAAATTTTATTTTTAATCAAATTCTCATTTAGAATATTTTCCTAAGTTCTCAAGTGCAAGATTGTCTGAATCGAGTTTTTACCTTGACTCGTTTTATCTAGGTAAAACCGAAACGTTAAATCATGAATTTTACCTCATATTAAAATAATAATATATATATATATATATATATATATATATATATATATATATATATATATATATATATATATATATATATATATATATATATATAATATTGTAAATGCATCAATAATTTGAATCTTTAACTTAATTATAAATAAAAAACATTATATCACCATAAAGTGTAATACACACAAACTTTTATCAAATTATCTAAATTATCCATCAAATCATAAAAAGTAACATCCAAAATATTTTTTCAAAAAATAAGAATTTCATATGTTTCTAAAGTTCAAAGAAACAAGTGTTTTCATCTTCATCAGTTTAACTCATTTACAACATCTTCTTCAATAGTGAATTTTATTCAACTTGATTAAATTTATATCTAGATGACAAAGGTTCTTCAATACTATAATCAAGATATGAATGTGAACAAAATTAAAAAGCATGAAAGAAGTTTTCATGGGGGAAATATATAAAATGTGTTTTTTTAAATTTTACAAAAAAGGTAAAATCGGGTCAAAGAGTAAAATCCAACGATTCTACACGATTTCACTGATTTTAGAGCGATTTAAATCACGTAAAATCGTTCCATAATATGATTTTACCTAAAAAAGGTTTTCGCCTAAGATTTAAAACGAAATGTTGACCTAGAAACGTGAAATCTATAGAGTTTAGGTTTTAAATCGAGATTTTAACAACCTTGCTTAAGTGATTCACAATAAGAATAAAAGTTTTTGCATGTCCTGAATGTTTTCTTAAAGTTACATTCTAAATAATTCATACTCATGAGTCAATATGTTTATTTTATCCCTTTTTTAGATTAGTTGTACCCTAATGTGTAACTTGAAGCATGTCTCACAGTTCTTTAACAAACTCATAGTAAAAAATACGAAAAAACTCGTCAACAGTGAGAGTGGTAGTATTAATAATTTTTGCCTTCAAATTGTGTTGCATATTTTTCTTATCTTATTTGTTTTCCACAACACCATCAACTATATTTGTGAGAACAAATGACAGCTTTTTACAACAGCTCAGATATCACAATTAATTATCATCTCTAGAAATATTTCCGTCTTCTCTTTTT
This sequence comes from Vicia sativa, assembly GCA_021764765.1. Classification (NCBI taxonomy): domain Eukaryota; kingdom Viridiplantae; phylum Streptophyta; class Magnoliopsida; order Fabales; family Fabaceae; genus Vicia; species Vicia sativa. Next base: position 112,400,395 of record CM038795.1, on the reverse strand, counting down.
AATAATTAAACTCGTCTCCATTAAAAGATGGGAGTTTGTTTAGTTAATTTTTTGAAGTCATTCACACCCCTTGAGATGGTTAGTCTATAACATGAGTTAGGCTCCAATGCCACTTTTTGATCAAGTGACTTCAAGCACAATAAACGATAAATTGTGTTAAATTATTTTTTTTGCAAAAGGTTAATCTTAAGTGGATTGATTTTAAGATGAGAATAAAAGTATAAATTAGGTAGAAAAAAATAAAGAACAAAAAGTAAAGATATGAAATTAGAGATATCACACTAAAAATTATACTAGTTTAACCTTAAGTCTTACAACCTACTCCAATCCCCAAAAAAATTTCCCTTGAGACTTCCATTATTAACAACTTTTCTTTTACATAGTATCAACCCAACAATCTTCACTGCACCAAACATTTTACCATGTTTAGCTTGCAATCTCAAATTCAATTACAAATATACAAGAATACTAAGATTTTGTATTACAATATCAACACAAAAGAATTATACAACTCTCAATAAAATTCTTTTTGTAACACCCCATATAATATACACATAAAAAGTACATTATACATGATATTACTTGGTACTGATACAACATAAATACCTAATGGCATTATAATATATATGTTCATAGAATAAAATACAATATATGACACGTCATTCAATAATGCCTAAACAAAATTCTAATATCTATGTACAATATGCTGGGGAATCCGGGAGAGTCGGGGGCACCAATGAGAATAATGCTCCAGGACCACAAGAGAGTGAGACGCCTCATCTCAACCAAAAACCCTAGGGTGTTAGGTAAATGGATCATCTCTCTCTCTCTCTCTCTCTCTCTCTCTCTCTTATAAGTTCAACATTCCACTCATTTATAGGCAATGTGAGACTATAACTACTCACACTTGCACCCAATATTCTTCCATCGCTCATCTCTCACAATGAGTGGGAGTGAAGATTTACACTTCAACAAAACTGCAACATTTTTCAAGTGCAGCGAAGATTGATTTAGAGAAATTTGATGGAAGAGTCAATTTTGGCTTGTGGAAAATTCAAGTCCAAGATGTTTTGATGCAATTAGGGTTACACAACGCGTTGAATGGAAACGTTTCCAAAATGGACATCAAGAAGTGGGAGGAACTAGATTTGAGAGCTTCGAGTACAATACACATGTCTTTGACTAAGAATATTCTTGCGAATGTTCTTGGTACGTCGTTAGCCAAAGATCTTTGGGAGAAACTTGAAGGGATATATCAAGGAAATGATATATCAAATTGTTTATTACTGAAGAAACAGTTTCATAGCTTGCGTATGGATGAACATACAAAAATATATGATCATCTAACTGTTCTAAATAATATTGTTTCTGAATTAGAAACTATTGGAGTCAAGATTGATGATGAAGATAAAGCTTTGAGACTCATATGGTCTCTTCCGTCTTCCAATGAGCATATTAAACCAGTTTTGATATATGGGAAGAAAACTTTGAGTTTTGAAGAAATTGCTAGTAAAATTATTTCTAAAGAAAGAAGATTGAAAGATGGGGATAATACTTCATCAAACTCAGTGTTGGTTGCTAGAGGAAGCCTTTATGTGAAGAAAAACAATGAAACGGGTGTAAGATGTTGGAAATGTGGAAAGATTGGATATACAAAGTATAAGTGTCCTGATGGAGCAGCGTCAGAGAAGGGCTCAGATTCAAATACTAGCGATGTCTCTCTCGCTGTGAGAGAGAATGATCTTATCTAAAAACTGAGAAGTGAGTCCTCATGACATTTCCGCTGTCATGGAAAAGGACATGTTATTGGTAGCGGATTAACACACGGGCATTGATGCAAAGCGTGGTGAGATTATGTCGATGGTTGAAGAGCTTCTTTCCAACATGGAAGTTGCACCATAAAGTTTCAATCTGATTTTCAGCATGTGAAAATTCTCGAAGTGGTTTAACTTCAAGTGGAGTATACTCTGTTTTAGGTGGAGTATGATAGTTTTTAAAACTATGATTGTTGGTGAAGACAATGTGAAAATTCTTGGAGTGATGTAGTTTCAAGTGACTATACTCTTTATGGTGGAGTATGATTGTCGGTAAAGACAATGGAAAATTATGTATTATTTTCAATCAAGGTGAAAATTGTTGGTGTTGGTTGAAAATATACATGTTAAAAAAGTCTCACTGTTGGAGAGTCCAGGAGAGTCGGAGGCACAAATGAGAATAATGCTCCAGGACCGCAACAGAGGAAGATGTCACATCTCAACCCAAAACCCTAAAGTGTTAGATAAATGAGTCTTCTCTCTTATAAATCCAACATTTCACTCATTCATAGGCAATGTGAGACTATAACCACTCACACTTGCACCCAACAAATTAACCATTAGTATTGGACATAACTTTTGTTCAACATGACATACAAAACACATTGAGATTGACCAACATTTTATCAAATAGAAGTTGGATAGTGAAATACATTCCCTCTACTTACCAGCGAGCAATTGTTTTAACAAACGTTATACCAATTGAACTACTCAACCAATTAAATTACAATTTAAATTTTTTGATATTCATTCACCAGTTTGAGTGGAAGTATTGTAAATAATATTGAACTATTTTTTCATTTGTTTTATTCTATCTTGAATTAATTTTATCTTATTGGAATGACTTGTTAAACAAAACACGTTATTATATCTAAATTTCTTTTCCCATTAAAACAAACTGATTATTGTGGTTTTTTAACAAAACCAACCAAATATTTAATCATTGATAAGTGTGTGACATGCATGAACAATGTCTCTAAAGTCAATAGTCCTCCCTTGTATATATATGTAACCTATGGGAGAAAAAAGTCAAGAGCATGTAGTATACTCAACCTTTGGTTGGCCTAATGTTAAAATCGCACATAATCCTTCATGGATTTAGACATATCATGCTTTCCTAGTATAGCAAAACGAAAATTCCATTTTAAAAGTTTGAGTCAAAACACTTTCCTAAGTTGCAAAAGGAAGGCCACTTTGGAGAACAAGACAAAACCATTCCAAATATTCCAATTCTTGTATATACTTTTGAATAATATAGTTCATACTTTCTACAATATGGCATATGATTCTAATGTTTCTTTTTCATCCAATAAAATCAAGTTTTGGAATCACTTTACTTCCTTTCTCAGTGGGTCACTCATTATCTTTTAAAGACTAGATTGCACATCATTACATATCAATACAACTTTATGTTTTTCAGCATAAATAACCAAGAAAATCATATTTTATAACACAAATTTCAATACAAAAATCAACAACAATTTAGATGACTAATGTTGATTAAATATATCGTTAATTATGTTGGATCAATGGTTAATAGATATAACAATGTGTTCATCAATCAAACATAATTAACTATGTATTTGAACTAGAATTTTATGTCAATTAAGCTCACTATTACAGAATACACTTAATAATATTATCAAACATAAAACACATTATGTATTTCACTCTTGATCTTCAATCCTAATTATGCATAAGAGTCTTTCAACAATATCCCTCATGCAAGGCCTTTCAACTCTCTTCTCTCTTAGACAATCATGTGCAAGTTCCCAAAAGAGTTTGATGCTTGTGATCAATTTATCACTCAAGGGTTCCATAGATAGAACAAGCCTTTGATCAACCACTTGCATGATTGCACCATTGCTTGCATATTGACTCACATGAATTACGAGGTTAACATCGTCTTGATCACGAGAAAAATCTATCGCTTTCTTCGATGTCAAAAGCTCTAGCAGAACAACTCCGTAGCTATAAACATCACTTTTATCGGTTAATTGGTAGTTGCGATAGTATTCTGGATCCAAGTACCCTAGTGTTCCCTGAGCACAGGTGGATACATGACTAAGTCCCGGGTTAGCCAACCTGGAGAGTCCGAAATCTGAAACTTTGGCGTCGAATTCATCGTCTAATAGTATATTTGTTGACTTAACATCTCTATGGTAGATAGGGGTGTGTGCAGAAGAATGCAAATAAGCCAATGCTTCAGCTGTTTGAAAAGCAATCTTCAACCGTTTTTTCCAGTCGAGAAAACTCGGATACCTACCTTGAATATGATCATAGAGGGTTCCATTCGAGATATACTCATAGATCATCAAAGGTTGCTCAGATTCCACACAGCAGCCCAAGAGTCTGACTAGGTTCTTGTGATTGACTTGAGAAAGTATTGAAACTTCATTAAGCACTTGTTGTGTGCTTTTAAGGTTGCCAACTCTAGCTTTCTTGACAGCTACCAATGTTCCGTCTTGTAGTTCGCCTTTGTAAACTTCCCCGAAGCCGCCACTTCCTAAGATCCTGTCGTGTGAAAAACATTTAGTTGCTTTCTTCAACTCTTTCAGTTGAAACATTTTGTAAGGCTTCTCCACTCCAATGCTTGATTTCATCGCAGTTTCTCTTTCCTTGGCGAGCTTTGAGTGTTTGAAGGACTTTGTGAGTATAACAAGAACCACGGCGAGTGAGAAAAAAGAAATAACCGCTAATGAGACAATTAAGCTGGTTTTCCATTTGGATTTTGTCTTGTTGTATTTTTCACAGGTTGTTGCAGAAGGGTTCCAATGGAATCCTCGATTACAAAGACAGTGGAAGAGTCTGTCTTTACCAGAAGATGAACATTTAGAGTCTCTAGAACAATCGGTTTGTGTCCTGCATACAGGTTCGGGTGGAAGAGACCATTGAATCTCTAGACCTTCCTCCCACAGATTAGGAGGTTTGTCTTGGTCCAAATGAAGGATGCTTCTGAACGCTTTGCAACCGGAACTGTGAAGGCGAATCTTGTAAGCAGAAGGCATGCCACCAGCAACAAAAGTGCAACAAGGCCGAAGACCACTTGCACACGCTTGTGCTCGCTTTACATCAACATGACCTGAATTTTCCAAGTAACGATGACAGATACTAGAAGAAGTGCAGTTAAGAGGAGAAACCAAGAGGCGAGGGGAACAGTTGAAGAGGAACACCGTGTTTGACGAAGTTATTTTGAAAGGAAGTGACTGATTTAACCAAATTCCATTACTTACCAGCATGTCTTGGGTGACACATGAACCACGTAACCAAGGTGGCGCCTGCACCACCATGCGCTGGATCGAAGACATGATTCTGAGTACTACATAGGAACCTCCATTGAGAGTGTCAAAGTTAAGCTTTTCAGAATGAGGATCACAGCGAAGCCTATAGTCCGGATCACCACAGTTGGATTCTATACTCAAAGGATACGGAACTTTCATAGAACCACAGTTTGGACAAGTCTTCTGTGAACAAGTATAACGAAAAAGGAAAAGGCAAACAAGAACAACATAGCTAAAATAACTCCTGTGTGATTCAACAATCATTTTGCACAGACTATTAGGAGTAAAAACTGTTATGCATTGATATGAACGCGATCAAAGAAATAAAAAGGCTACTGCAACGGAATAAAGTCCAAGAATCTACCATAAATATATAAAGATCTAAGGGACCAATTGATACTCTCTTTGATAAGATGCAAAGAGAAAAAAAGGCTTTGGAACTTGGCTCAACTTTGCAAAGTTTTTTTACTTTCATTTTAGTCAAGAATCGCGTATATATAAATATCATAGTGGAGAGAAATTAATGATTAAAATACAGAAAATGCTTGATGGCTAGACCAATGTAATACTAATGAGCCAATCCTAATGTTTTTCGTATGTATGCGCCGAGTTAGTTACAGTTAGCCGTTAAATCTGTTAGTGAATTTAAGATTCAAACAACTGATAGAATCTACTATGCATGACAGAACGCTAAAACTAATAATTTGTATCGACTTGCGAGACCGTAGAAAGGTTTTAGTCTATATTTATACCAAATCGATGGTTTACTTGGCATATTTTCAACATGGTTCAGTACTTTATCAGCCAAATAATCAAGATCAGTCGGAAAGTGTTTAAGAAAGTATGTATGTGTTGATAACACACCTCTTCAGTAAGCAGCAGATGGAGCCACCACATCCAGTGCTGTCCATAAATGGTTTAGTTACTGATGAGGAATCTGCAAAAATATACAAAGAAAAAAGATGAATATACTTTCGCATTAAAAAAACTTTAGAAAAAAGCAACTTTAAATCATGTGGTAATTGGAAAGTTGAAATGGCATCTGTAAATATTGTTGTTTGTTCTTGATGGAGAACAACAAATGCTTTTGCAAAGGGATCTAATCCTTTAACATCTCATTTGATTTAAAATCTAATAAACAAGTTTAAGAAATAGTTATTAATTAACATTCCATTTGATAGTTGACATATATAAAAGTATTATCTAAATATTCAAAACATTGTTACTAAAGTTCTCATAATTTCAGCAGCACATGTTTAATATTGAATGGAGTGTGTGTGGTGTGGATTACATATTTCCTAATCAAGCATGAACATCAATATGATTCCACATGATTTAATGGTTGAAAAATAAAGATTTTGAATTGCATATTTGTAACATAAGACAAGGAAAAGAACAAAAAGATAGCAGCTTCTTCTTGCATACATGGATTACTCACACACTTATGATATTTTAAAAAATATCCTTAAAATTTGAATTTCATCTCACAAAAACACATTAAATCAAAGGCAAAAAAGTCCTAATTTTTAACTGCGGACGAATTTTGAAATCCGAAGGCACTTCATCTCACACCACACTAAACTCAACCTCAAAACCATGCAAAATTTAAAGGGTTTGTTTGGATTTCAAAATCCTGAGATTTTCATTTAAGTATTCATGTTTAGACCATTCCCTTTTTTCCTTCTCTTTCATTACTTCAAATTTGTCCACAAGTGAAAATATAGTTCATTGGTGCCTGCTAATGTTTTAACATTTTTCAAACTTTCTCGTAACTTTTACTCCATACTTTCAAGCTTAGTACATCTTTCGAGTTCTATTCACTACTTGAAGTTAACATCATTCATCTCTCATATTTAATAAAAAAATTATTTTTATTTTATTTTATTTGTGATGCATGCATTTCCTAGATAGATTATAATTATGCTACACTATGTGACATGAAATAGAGTTGTTATATTTGTTTTGCCCTAATAAGATTTGGTGGGAATTTCGAACATTTGAGGTATAGGGTTCATAATGGTCTATGTAGAAAAACAAAATTTGAATTTATCAGGCCTGCATTCTATATTTTTTAGTTTGGTTTGTTAATACATTATTTTCGGTTCTTTGATTATCATATGCAGTTTATTAGTTGGTTATAGGAAAAATGGTTGACGGCCTACATAGATTGAGCCTTAGTATAGTGGCTCAACATGCTTCAATATACAAGGAGAAAGTTAGACTCTCGAGATCCACAACTGGAGAATCGTCATTTGTTGTTGAAGCATCGTCTTCTCGGATTCATGTATCTCCAGCTCATTATAAAGTCCTCATTGCTCTAGTACATGTTGTTGTGCCTAATGTTGAACCTATTTTGTTGTACCTGATATTTTTTGGAGAATCCTTGGGGTGACATTGGGGATCGTTGGTGCCCATACTGACAACTTTGAGTATCTCCCACCTCTGTCTCCTTTTCTCAGTAGAGATCCTCGTCATTTAATCTACAAAACAATGCACAAATATCACATATATTGTTTAAACATGTCTACAAAGGGAAAGTAATATACAACTTACCTAAGTAGGCGGCTAGATGTTTGCCACCTCCCAACAAAAGTCTAATCACTTCATGATAGTCCATACCCTCGAATTGCCACAAAAGACATACAATTATCCTCTCCACGGAGGTAAGGAACGTCTGGTCATATCTTGTGATCACCACATGATTGTCCGTCTAGGATAAGGGAAAATGGGCACCGTAGCTCCCAACACTCTAAGGGAGTCATCTCGCCCTCTAACATGAAAAAAATTTCCTTCCAATATTTGTAATGGTTGGTATAAGACAAAAATGGTTCTACTCTATGAGTGAAACTTCACCATTAGATGTTTTACATGATATCAAAATTAGGAAAACTTAGCATTTATGTATATTGGACGGTATCTCTGTGTTGTTTGCTGCAACCTTGCATTTGAGATCTAAAGAAGCATTTAAAACGTTTAAATTTGGTCAAAAACATGAAAAATCACTTTCTACACATAAATTAACAGCATGTGTCGGCTCTTCCGACTTTTAGGCCGACACTTGTACTACAATTTTAAAGACTGTAGCTTATGTCTTGCATAGACCAGCTTGCAATTTTAAAGATTGTAGCTTATGTCTTGCAACTTTAAAGATTTCAGCTTGTAGCTTATGTTTCTCATGTTTCGGCATATTTCATGTTTCAGGTTGGTAGATGGAGCCCATTTTTGAAATCACGTGTCGGTGTATAACTCGTATGTATTGGCACATCCTGATTGTTTGGTCAATTTTGTTTACAGTTTTTTAAAATCCAAAGTTACCTTATTTGCCACAACATTTTCTCAACTATAAATACACAATACATGCATTATTTCAACTTGATGAAACTATCAACACTTACTACTATTACTCTTCATCTTGAACCTCCAATTTATGCATACACACTAAAAAAAATACACATAATTATTTTTTGTAGGGATGTCATCTAGACTAGGTTTGATAACATTAATTAGGTTTATGTAATCGAGAATTTTGGATTGAGAATTGTGCGAGTTTCATCCGGAATAAACATAGGGCTCGTCTTCCAAGATCTTTGGTAGATTTGGGGGTTTGTACTAGACTTTGTGATAGGGGACTTGACCGAGTAAAAGCTTTAAATATTGGAGATCTTGCAAAGGAGTAGTGCGAGATGGTGAATCGTATTGGAATTTCTTGTGGTTAATAGTCACAATAGGATTTGCTCGAGTGAAGGCTTTAGAGATTTGGGATCTTGGAAATGAGTAGCTTAAATTGTGAAAATTTTGGATATATTGTGTCTTGGTCTTGCTTTAGACTAAAATAAGAGAAGGGGTTGAATGAACATCAAACACTTGGGGTTTGTAGGATCATTCTTGAACACGTCTCTTGTAATCAAATTTTTGCGAAGTAAGAAATTTATCTCAATTTCAAAACCGAATTGGGGGAATACGTAGCCATAGCGAGGAATATTGGTGAACTTCCTAAACAAATCCTTGTGTCATTCTCTCTCTCTCTCTCATTTACTTTCTATATGCAATTTGTTGAACTTAGTGTTTGATTGATCAATTCGTATAGAATTTTCTTTGATTGTTGAAGTTTAAATTGTTTTGTTGATATTCTTATAATCACTTTGATTGTAAGGGTTGTTTTTAAATCAACAAATCTCACAATAAAAATCTGAAAAATTGATTGCACGCCAAGTGTATGATCAATTGTATTGATATATTTTTAAAACAAATTGCATTGGAAATAAGTTTCTGAAGTGTTTTATTGGTAACGATTAATTGCAAAATTGTTGTGTTATTTTGTTTGTATCATTGTTATTCCATTTGGCTCTTGCATATTCGTGTTTCAAATAACTAGGTTCTTTAGACGACTCTTTGATCTAGGCCAAAAATTTTCCGCGTAAAAAATAATAATTTAATTACCTATTTTTGAAAGGTAATTTTACTCGTGTATCTATTCACCCCCTCTAGATAAGTCATCATCGTCTAAAATCCTTGACTGACTAATAAAAGACACCCATTTATCCTTTGTCGGTATGGTGGTATATAAGGAGAAAAAGACTCCCACTATTGGAATAACAAACATGTATTCACAGACCATCTCGAAAGCTTTGATAAAACCCTGAACTATTAGGAAACCACTAGGAAAACACAATATTGAGGACCCTTAACACCTCTATGGAAAAAGGGGGGAAAGGGGAAATAACTTTCATATCCTTGATGAAATAGAGGTGGAAGTAGAAGTATGGGGAAGGAATATCAATGGGGACGCATGTAACACCATCTCAACGGCGTTTAAGCCCTAAGAATAGGTCGAGTAGAGTGGGCTTGAGGTGGATTCAACCTTCGTCCATTGGGCCTTTGGAGGATCCAGAAAAGTAACCAAGGTTGGAAGTATATCATATGGAACATCACAGGTGAAAATCTTTAGATATGCATCTTCAAACCACCTCAAGAAATAACAATCCTTGACAAAAGTTTGTTTCGTGTGATAAGATTTGAGAACCCTACTTCTTTCAAAGTCTTGGTTGAATCATACATTTTTCTCTTGAGATGAAAATAAATCTCAGGAGAACCTAACATTTGATGAACTTCCGGAGGTTCACATTCTCTTGGGATCCATTGATGGTGATGATAATAGCAGGAGAAATAGAGCACATAAGAAGAAAGGAGAAGAAAATGTAAGAGAGGAATGAAAAACAAAGGAGGAGGTAATACCTATTTATATTCATTAACTATAATCGATTATATCCCTTGATAATTAATTAGGACATTAATCCTAAGATTCCCTCATTATTTGATTGCAGGTGGCACACTGTGACCATTGCAATAATCGATTACTATATAGGTCTAAATGATTGTTAGAAGCAAAAATTTGAATTTTGAAATTCAAATTGCTCTAATTGATTATGTATTGGGTGATTATTCAAACATTTTTCATCTTTACTTCTCCTTTTTGGCTTTGGATTGAGATTGGGCCTTGGCATACTGCTTTTCTCACGTCCTTTGATTATATATTGCATCATTTTGCTCAAGAAAAGCTTTAAACTCAATCAAAAAGTTAGTACAAATAATTTAAATGACTAGATATTTAATAAACCACTTCCTAGATAGTCAATCAAAATTTTATGATTTTTCAACTTCTATTAAGTGTGCTACCTCAAAACCTCAAGAAAATTTTATAAATATCCCCCTCAAGAGAGAATGGCAAACAATCGTCAAAAGTCCATTTCAATGAATCGTTTGATAGGAGAACTAGCTAACCATGATTTAGAGCGATACGAGTACTAACGATCCTCATACTCCAAGATCAAGATCAAACCTGACTTCTAAGCACCACCATCAATGCCAACGAAATACTAGGTAGAAAATAATTATTTAACACCACCATTGATGCTAACGAACATAATGTTGAGCATTACCAACAATTCTAGCAACGAAATAGTTGGGCATCACCATCGAAGCAATGAGCAATGGTTGGAAATCACAATCTATGCCTATGAGAAAATGTTGAACATCACCATCAATGTTAATGAACTAGTATTGAGAACCATCATTGATGCTAACAGCTTAGTCCTCATGATTATCATGGATCAAAAAACTTATTTGTATACTCACAATATACAAACACGCGTTATACAACTTTATCAAATTTGAAATAAGCACCTTCAAAATTGTAAAGCAATCCTTGCAAAATAGAAATAGGTTTCACCTTTGGTATCCAAATCTTTTTGGGTTCTGGTGGGTTAGTAGCTCTAAGAGGTACATCGTTATTCTCCTTAGATTGTCTTAGTTTATCATAGAAAAACGGCTCTAAATGGAAAAGCTTATTTTATAAGAGCATTTAAAATAAGACAATTCAATATGTTCATATCTTTAGTTATCTTTCCAAATGTTCGATCTAAGTTAACACTGACTCAACTTTTATTAAAGGAAGGCCTTTGATTTGATAGAATCAAATATAGATTTTATTTTTCCTTTACAAATTTACTTAGGGTTTCATGAAAATATGTATATTCCTTTTCCATTGAGAGACATGGTCTCACAATTCTTATATTGGTTTCTAATTTTTGAGATTTCATATTCTAGCATTTGATTTTTATTTTTCAGATATTAAATATACTTTTTAAGTTCTACGTTACTATTTTTCAATTTATCATGTTCAAAAATTAACTTAGAATGTAACTTAACTAATTGCTTGTAAGTTAAAGTTATTACCTCACAACCATCTTCTTCGTCAGAGAATTTCAAGAAAACATGGCCATCATCTTTAGACATCTTTAATAATTCCTTACGTGATTCCTCATATGAATTTTAAGAAGTATTATATGATATGTTGTTGCAGAATTTCTTGCATGAGTCTTCATTTTCTAATATTGATGAAGTTGAATCGCTTGATGAAGTTGATGATGATACTTCTAGGGTTCTTGAATTCATTCCTTAATTCTTCAAAACTTGAATTAACTTTTTGAGTTTTTCAAGAATTTCTTATTTCCTATATTTTTCCTAAAAATTACAAACACTTCTATCTCTCAATTTAAGGATTGGATCAGATTTCTAATTTCAATCCTTAACAATTAAATAAAAGTTCATAACTGTCCTCCAAGATTCCTAATGGTTGAACTCTATATGTAAAGATAGCATTCACATTCATTTGATAGATACTTGGATTCAAGACATTTTTAGTCTTTCTTTTCAAAATTTAGATTGTTGGTCTCTTCATCTTCACATTGTTGTAGTTTTGGTTCAACTTCAAATTTGCAAGGTTTGAGTTTAAAAAGGGATTAGAATCCATAAATGAAACTCAAAAGTGGAATTTATGTTATTTCTCTTCAAATTTAAATATTAGTCTAAAACCTATCTCTTTAGAGTCAAAATACATCATGTTTGGGGCTAAAAATATAGGTTGAGACCAAAATTTTAATAATATGTGAATTGGGAAGGAAAAACTTATTACTTTTTAGAAAAAAAGGAGAAATAAAAAATACATTTAAATTTATATTCTATTTCAATTTATGAAGAAAATAGAATAAGAGTGACACTAATCATGAAGAAAATTGTAGCGAGATTTTATCAATTTATTTTACCTAAAAATCTAAAGAGACTTTTTGATTGCTCAATCGTTCTCACTAGTTCACTCTTATTCTCACATGGTGTTTTCCAAAATATAAACCCTCTCCTCACAAATTGGTACTCCATCACTGTCTCCCTCTCTTTTATTCTTTTTTCTCAAACCCTAATTTCATTAATTTGTCTATAATTTGAATTTTTCATTTATTATTATTGTTGTTGTTGTTGTTAATGTAATTATTGATCTAGTTTATAAATTTTATTGATGTATTGTTTGTTTGTACATATGGTGATTATGTAGGTTTTGATGACAAAAAGCCCTAATTGGTTTACTTGCAAGAATTAGAAAATATATATGTATAAGAAACGTGTGGATCGACTGAGGCGGTAGCATCGTAAACAAAGTAAACACATTTTTGACAAGGAACTTGGAAAGTATTTTAACTTTAGATCCTTATTATTGGCTATATCACCGGCTTCAGATTGATATCTAGAAACATGCTCAACTGTGGATTCTTCTGTATCCCCTGCGAACTTGGTGAATTTAGGGACTTTCCAACCCCTAGGTAATTATGTTTGTAGCATAAAATTTTGTAATAGGGAAGAATACACAGGCATTTAAGAACCAATATTCATCCAATTTCGAACCATAATCTCCAACTACTACATCTCTTCGAACATGCCTTACCACTTGATCAACGTTCCGGTTTCGATTCTATCACCATTAGGGGTTGTCCAATCACCCTGGGTATAGTGTCTACTGGTTGGGGAACTTGTTGATCTTGGTCGATTGTCTCGTCAACAACTTCTTTCTACTGCACTAGTTCTTCGTGTAACGCCCCGTTTTAATTAATATTATATTATATTAATATTTTCGAGTTACCGATCGATATTTATTTTGCGACGAGAATATTTATATTAATCGATATATCTATTAATATATTTGGCGACGTTTCGATTCGGTCCGGTTTTTATTCTGTTTGGTTCGGTAAAATATTATTCGGACCGATATTTAATTCCCCGGAATTATTTTAATTAATTGAGTTAATAATATTATTAGATATTATTAGGGTGTTGATTAATAATATAATTGAGGGTGGGAGGACTAATTTCTTAGGATTGGGTTTACACCCTTGACTAGTAAGAAAACAACATAAATACATTATTTTCCTCATTCTTTCCATTTTTCAACACAAAAGTCAAACATAGAAGCTTAGAAACATAGAGGGTTTTAGAAGAAGAAGAAGAAGAAGAAGAAGAAGAAGAAGAAGAAGAAGAGCATGAGAAAGCTTGAGGATTGGGTTATGTAGAATCATCAAGAACCATTCAAGCACTTGAGGTAAGGGGTTTGATTTTCCACTTCCTATAATTAGGGTTTGATAGGTATATTGTGAATTTGGGATAGAAATTGATGTTGTGGTTTATGAGTTGTATGTGTGATTGTTGAAATGACTTAGAAGTTTGAGTTAGGAGTATGGATTGTGGGTGTTTTAGGTGATAGCTTGTAGAAACTAGAAGTATTAAAAATGGAAATCAAGGAAACTGTAAAAAGAAAAACTAGAAAAATAACACAGACTGTATAACAGGGAAGAAGAAGAATTCGTGGAGGTTGGATCAAGGGGGAGGCGCCCACCTCAGCATGAGGGGAGGTCGTCCCCCACTTAAGGGCATTCGTATCCTTTCTCTAGGACCCCTGGGACGATCGTCCCGTGCAACCATGGGGGGTTTCGTGCCATTTTATGTTTTGCTGTTTTCTGTATATTGGAATTTCTGTTTCCTGCATAATTCTTCTCTGCATAATTTTGCATTCTATTTCTTTCCATTTCCTTAAATTATTATACTACTAGTTAGCATTAATAAAATATAATTAGGACATAAGGTAGCCAATTAAATTTAGAACCCGATTATGTTCCGATCCCGATTTCGATAATTTCGGCGACGGAGCAAGTTGCTCCGAATTCAACGAAAATTGACGTGCTAGCTAAGTTCGACGTGTAGAACGTAGTGGTGAGGTTAGTTTTTTGAAACTACGAGTTTTTACGAGACGACCCGAAATAGGCCAAATTACGGTTTAATTGAATCGGATTTCGTTTTAGCCGATTTAAGGCACGTATGGACAATCCGATTTCGATGTTGACGATTATGATTAATACCAGTTATTAGGAATGACTTTCGCGACGATTATTGGTGTTTGACTATTTTTCCGTATTTAGAATTTGGTGAATAAATTGATAATGATGTGGTGTGATTAAACATGATGTTTGCGACGGTGTATTTATTAACGAATACTTGATGACATGCGATGCGATGATATGTTTATCTTGATGTGGATGAATATGGCGACATGGACTTTATGTAATTTTGATGAGCGATGATAATGTTTTAGTTGTGTTATTTTGTTGTCGAGTCACATACATTGCATTGGCGACGAGGGCTGTTATGCCAAGCGACGATGGGCTTTTATGCCAAGCGACGATGGGCTTTATGCCGAATGTTCCTAATTATGGACAAAGTGACGGGTACCACATGCATAACATAGTCGTGTCTCATAGAGTCGGTTATGTTTATGATTGAGTTGTTTGGCGTTGGGTTTTAATTGATGGATTATGTGGAATTGCGATGATATATGATGCTTTGTTTGGTGATGATCTTTATAATGAACATGAAATGAATATGACGTGATAATTTCATGATAACTATGCGATGAATATAAATGATGAGTTTTGCGATGATTTGACTTTGATGAAATGCTTAATGCAAATATGATGTGATGATGTTTGTGACGATGAGCTTTTATGCCAAAAGCGACGATGGGCTTTAGCCAATTTGTGATAATTTTGTTTATGTTGTGTTGTTATATTTGATTGGCCTGAAAACTATGGCAACCATGATGGCCTTGATGGCAACCATGATGGGAGTTATACTCCAAGGTTTGTTGCTTATGTTATTAGTGTTGTTTGATGTTGTTGTTTATGATTGCCGTATTGATTAGTGACATATTGACTTGTGATGATTTCGTGGTGATGAAAGTTTATGTGTTGTTGTGATGATTGATGTCGACGAGGTTATGGCGATAAATAATTGATTATACACATTATAATGACAATTAAAGTGAGTGAGATTTGGATATGTGTTGGAATGCACTTATTAATATATATCTTTTATGATTCCAAAACTATATATGTGTGTGTGTGTGTGTGTTATCATGCCTTTAATTATATGTTTTGGAGTATCTCACAATTTACTTGTTTCGCCGTTACCTTTATACTGGTAACGTGCAGGTTATGAAGACGGAGATTATAACAGCTATTAGTCGAGTCGGTGTCGCTCTGATACGTAGCACTCGGGGGGAATATTTATGTTGTCTTGTTGTTGTTCTTTTGTTGCTATTCCTTTTGTGATTAAGAATCATACTTTACGAAAATATGATTTGATGAGGAGGTTTAATAAAGAAGGTGTTTTGATTTCTAAGATTCAATTTATGATTTCCGAGGATGCTATGTATCCGAGATTTATACTTTAAAGCAAACTGTTTAAAGTGATTTGGTTTTGAAGGTGTGACGCCTCAGTATTGAATTTATGAAATTTTAAATTACTCTGATTTCACTTATAAAACCTTGGGTAATATTGGGGTGTTACACTTCGCGTGGAGGCGGTGTAACATGTCGAACTGGTGCTCTTGGGGCCCCAAGAAAGTCACATATGTTAGTCATTTGAGTTGTCAAGGCTTGGTAAATCTGCACCGAATTCTCGATCAATGGTCTGAATATGAAACTCATTTGTTGAGTAAGCATGTTAACCATATTGTGATTACTTTCATCCATCTGTTGGCTCGTAATTGCAACGGTACTTGGCGTGAAAGTTGAAAGGCTAAGAAAACAATTAGAAGGGGGTTGAATAATTTTTTCCTTTTTTAATTTTCCTTTACGTAGCAACAAACTAAACACACAGTTATTTTTATCCTTGTTCGTTTGAAACTCAAACTACTCCAGTCCACCCGACAATTTTGTCTTTTTTTCATATTATTTTAGAAATTTAAAAAAACAAAAGCATGCATATCAACACTAGTATTCGTAGGTACGCACGGGTATCCCCTAATTCTAAAAAGAAGAAAAATCGATATAGTGATTTGCGTTATTAAAATTTAAAGGGTTATTACCATTTTAAAACTAACATTATCACATGAAGACTCTATCGTTCTAGTAAACCTTATAAAAATTTTGTTTTTAAAATCAACTTTAACACTTAAAAAGATCTTATCATTATAAACTTTGTAAATTATTTTTTTAAATCAATCTTGGGTTTAAAATAATATAATCTTTAAATTTATAAGATTTATAATAATAGAATCTTCAAATAAAAAATTTACAATGTATTGAAGCTTCAAATTGATAGAATCTTCTAGTAATAAACTTTGTTTTTTGTTATAAAAATAAAAAAAACATTCTTAAGAAAAAAATTATAGGACTAAACCAAATATCACCTACTAGAGTATTAATCTAAATTTAAAACCAGCAAAAACAAAAACTATAGCAGCTCCTCCCTCTAGCGGCCGCGCGTTGTCTCCACCTCTTCTTCATCTTCTCGCCGACGCTTCCAAACCCGTAGGTACTCTTTTTCTCTTCGCTATATTGTTCCCAATTTCACAAATCTCGTTTTTACGCGTTTCTATGTTTCGATTTCAATTTCAACCTCAATACTACCAAATCGCTCAGATGAGTGTTTATCCTCCTCACATTCTTTCCCCTAACAATTCGGATAATAAATTGCTTCATTTACGTGCAATTTTCTGTAAGGTTGATAGGGTTATAATAATTATGCTTAGAATATAAGGTTTAAATCTTTTGATTGATTTACAGGTGGGAGGAAGAAGCCAAAAAAATGCCTCCTTATGATTGCATGCTTCTATTCAAGTCACATGTTAAAAAAGAAGCCCTAATTGGTTTAGTTGCAAGGATTGGAAAACATATAAGTAGAAGAAATGGGGTTGTCACTGAGGTTAAGAGTTTCGGAACTATTCAATTGGGCTATGGTGTCAAAAAACTTGATGGCAGGTTTTTTCAGGTGAATCTTTTTTCCTCCTTTTTCTGTTCTAATCAAACATTACTGCTTTACTGTGTTTTTTTTATTTGGGTTGTATTGGTAATAGACAAAGCTATGCTACAAAAAGTAAACAAGTTAATGTGATGGGTAGGTAGATGTGAAAAAAATGGCTTTGGTAGCATGTTCAAGGATTCTGAAAGATGTTTCATATAGCTCTCTATATTGTCAATAACACGCTGTAGCACCAGTATAGTGGAATCGCGCAGTGGTGGTAGGTTTTCCGCGACGATAATGATCTGCGAGCCGCTGTCAACAATAGCAGTTAGTTAAGGTAGAAGTCGATTTACTGGATGTCAAAATCGTAGATTATGGGGGTGTTTGAGAAACAACTTAGTTAATTGAAACTGTTAATTCAACAGACTATTGGCATTTGGATATATTTACTGAATGTGCTGAAGAACCATGTGTTTTCAATGTTTCTTTTTGCAAGAGTTTACTTTAGGTTGGATAGAATTAAAATGAGTACAAGAATCAATCTTTGCATAAGCTTTACCTAAAATGTTTTTATTAACGATATCAAGGATGAAATCATTTTCTGGGTATGTACTATGAAACTGTCGTCCTCTGAAACAAGTACTTCTGCATGTTATTATAATAAATTCTAAACAAGCTCTATCCCCTAAAAATATTACTATTCCACATTTGACATTTCAATGTAACTCAAAATACATGAATTCAAATAACATCCTATTAAAATTTCTGAAAGTGAGCATTTATCAGATAGATGTCCTGTTTTCTACATGCTGTCAAGAAATAATTCCAATAATTCCCAATAACATCACTGTCAAGAAATAATTCCAATAATTCCCAATAACATCACTGTCAAGAAATAAAATTCCCAACAACACAATGTGTTGGTAGTATATGTAGGCTTACATTCGTTCAAGCCACGTTTAAGCGATGATGTATTGTTATTTGTTACAACGTGGTGAATAAATCCTATATGGATCAATGTTTCCTAAGAGCCTGTGTACATTGCGCTGATGGATCTGAGCAAGAATATAAGCGACCATGTGTACATTGCGCTGATGGAGAATAAATATGAAGCGCGGATTGAAATCTATTTATCTATCTGTCTCTTGAAATCTGCAACTCTAAGAGCCTGTGTACACTGCGCTGATGGATGCTGACTGCTGAGATGATCTAAAGCCGCGCAATTATTAGAAGTTTATTTGTTGAATCTGAAATCAAACCATGTGTCCACCAGTACTCAAATGTTTCATCATGGCCATTCCTTCGCTATATTTAAATTGGTCTTTGCACACTGCAGACTGTAGTCTCCTCCCTTATTTATAATTATTTTACTAAATCCGCTTCCCAGGCCTAATTTTAACACAAACTTGCAAACATTTATAGTTTAAAAGTCTTTCTTTGGTTAAACAGAAGTGACTTGTTCTTCTCTAAGTTCGAATAGAAAATATGCAGTGTTTAATTAACGCGTGGCTTTTCTATTTTTAATGAATGCAGGGCCAACTGATGCAAGTGAGCATGATGGCTACACCGGAAATCAACAAAGAACTGCATTACCTAAACAAGGAAGACAAACTACTTCGTTGGCTTCTGGTTAAGCAGCGTGACACAAAGTTTGGGCTTGAATTCATGGGAGATGAAGGTAGATTAGAACCAAGCAGATTTTCTCAAATAAATAAACCTGATGACGACGATGAGGAGGATGAAGACAATGAAGAATATGAAGTGAATGAAGTGAATGAAGAAGAAAACAGAGTGAACTAAAAGGTGGTTGTATTTTGTTTGTTTCCATTAGAAGAAAGATAAAACCGTCTAAACGGTTGTATTTTGTTTGTTTCCATTAGAAGAAAGATAAAACCGTCTAAACGGTTGTATTTTGTTTGTTTCCATTAGGAGAAAGATAAAATCGTTGGGCATCGTAGGTGCCAAACATATGCTTATTAACAAGTGCTACATAACAACTAGACATGATCAATGGCTTTGAAGATTTTGATTAGTAAACAGCATGTTTGTCTCTTGATTTTAGACAATAATTTTTTGTAACTTGGTGAAGGTGAAGTAATTTATTTACAAATGTGCTGTGGAACACTTGTGCTGTGTCAATGTCAAAAATTCTGGATATTGAATTTGATTTTTTTCCTGATAAATGGTCAACAATGTATTTTGGCTCAGAGTCCCCTACTTATATTTTTGGACTTCCTTTTCAAATTTTGGATTTTTGGTTTCTCCATCTTCACATTGTTGTGATTTTTGTTTAGCTTCAAATTTGTGATTTTTTAGTTTAAAAGTGATTGTTTATGCTATTTTCTATTCAAAGTCCCGTATTTGATCCAAAGCATACTCCTTTGATGTCAAAATAAATTACTTTTGGGGTTAACATATGATCGAGACCAAAATTTTAATATGTAAAACTGGGAACACTAGTTTCATCGGTATGTTTGTCTTAAGTCAAAGTCTCCAGAGTTTCACTTAGTCGACAACAAGGAGAAACCTTCCCACTGATGACAACATTTTTTACATTTCTCATGTGCTTGTTTTTTCATTTGGTCAATTGGTCTGACCATTCATCAGCCTCTTAGATTTGTGTTTTATCACTTTAATATCATATTGAATTTTGTTTTTTAGTTTCTATTAAATTTCTTATTTTAGAATTTGATTTATTGGACTTTTGCTTCCGTTTGTGTACATTGGAAGATATTTTAGAGAGCATAATAGAGTACAAAGAGAGTGGTAACAAAGGAGAGTACAGAAAGCACAAGTGGAACGTTACAAATGAATGTAATCTAAAATTAGATTATATACATGAACTTTTCAATTATCCTTTTTCTTATATTTCATTTCAAAGGAAATTAAGATGATTTTTTTAAAAACTGAATATATTTGTGTCACAGAAAAAATTAGTACAGTATATGTATACGCTCAGCTGTGCCCGACTTACATATGCCATTGTCATTCTAGTTTTGAAAACAATCAAACCATATATTTTAATGGCACAATGATTATTATTTGCATTTACAAACACTTAAAATAAATAGTTTTCAAAATTAACAAATACAACAGAATCTCCATGCACTGAGATAATGGAGTAACCATGCATTAACCAATATCTTCCCAAACTATACCAGGGTGCTATTTTCTTCAATGAAAACTTAGATAGCATCCGAGAGCTTGCAACATCGTGGTCTAAATTTGTGGTAACAGGTACTGTCCATGGGCCTCTTTGGAATACGATGGCGAGGCCCACCAACAAACGTACGAGTCTGAAAACAGACATATAAAAGTGGTGCGAGCAAAAAGACTATTCCCAAATTCCTTGAATTAGAACTGAACTGCAAAAGATTACATGTAATTAGTTAGATCAACAGCAGCATTGAAATATCTGAAAATCATGTCATACACATTAAGCATAAAGAGCATATCGCGCATGAGTACGATGAATTTGAGAATGAGAAACAGGCCCTAATCTTGCTGAGCATGATTTATTAAAGTAGATGCAACAGAAGTTGGGCCGACTTCATTATATCATACAACAGAAAAAAATACTGACCACATGAAGCAAATTACGAAAGTTCAAATCCGGCATTTGAATTGATAGCATATAGAAGCTTTGTTCGCAAAGTTCCTGGACGTTTGTATGTTGGAAGCTGTAATCATTGAGAGGAGTATAAAAGTGTAAGCAATTCAAACTCAAATGTATGACATGGTATCAACTAAAAAAACCAACACTTCTGTCTCAACAACTTAATCTGAAAGTCCATACTTATTACAAAGTTTATCTATATGATATTTTCGATTATGAGTTCATGAAAATTTCAAGATCCTCGTGTTCAATACATCATAACACATAACTGACGTGAGAATCTTGCTTTCAAATGTCATAGTCAAATCGGTAATATCTTTTTCATAGATTTTCATAAACACTTGTGAGTATAGGAGTCTGTCGTGCTATATGTCTAATAATTATATGGTTAAGGATATGTTCTCCTAGTACTTCGTTAGTACCTTAAGGGTGTTGTAGCAGGTTGAAGCTGATGGAAGCCGATCTACATCTTGTCCTCCAAATGTTGCCCAAAGAGGGACATCACATGCAACCTAGGTGAACAAATAGACCCAAGCGATACTAATCAATGAATAAAGATTCAAGACATGTTAGTATTCACTAAAAATGCATTATTTTCGGGGTTTCTTTAGAAACAAATAAGAGAAACAAGAAAGTAGAAAATTTAGAAAACTAAAGCTGTCTATAAGAGCCACATACAATGGTCTAGTATTTTCTTAAAATAAAATTTTTTACTACAAGGAAGGTGATTGTTTCATGTAAAACATGATTAAACATTTCATCTTATTATCCATTTTTCGGAACCAAGGCGTTCCTTTCTAATAATTTCTATCACATAATTATTAGTCTCTCAAAAATAACTTTTTAAACTTCTCTTTCAAGAACCATCAAAGAAAAAAGATTTGGTTGCATGCATAGAATGTGAGAACATGAATGCACAATGGTCCAAAAAAAGAATATTTTGGGATTGGTAATAAAGATGATTACCATTGGGGAGATGGATAGCTTATAGAATTCATAGCAAGCAGTTAAAAGACTAAGCATTTAATTAAATAATGCATAGTACATAAATGCCAATATAGGACAACAAATTATTCCAGATAGCTTACTAGAAGAGTTTGAATGCTCTGCTTAATGACGTTTTGTTAACAATCCACTCAAGTAACAAAAAAAATCAAGCCATGCTTTATTTCGTTATGATAAACAAAGTAAATGGGACAGCAGAGGTGCTAGTATAAATGATTTTGAATGGCTGCTGAACATAAAAAGTCAAGAATATACCTTGTGGATGGTAAAAGGTGGTTGTAAGTGTTTGAACCCTAATAATGGAGCACGAGAGCAACTAGTGACAAATTTAAGAACCATACAGCGCTCTTTAGGTTCAAAGCCTTTAATCACCTGTACACAATTGGCAGAAATAAGTCAAATAACATGCATAAATTCATCATTATAACTCACGAGGTTGAAAATAATGGTTAATAGTCGCATTCTAAAGCAATATGTATGTGTTCGAGAGGGTGAGAAACTGCAATTCAACAAAATTCATTAAACTAGCAGCCCCGCACGCTTAGGGTGGGGAGGGAGAGAGTAAGGCGTAGATCTTGGATACATCAATTGAATGATTAACTCATTTGAAAGATTAACTAGGGCCGGAAACTAGTAGAACATTTGAAGCTTGAGTATGGATTATGATAAAAAAATAGGTTGCTCAAGCTTGAGTCATTTATTTAAATTAGTCTAACTAAAAGTTTGAGCTTGACTTGTTAAAAAAGGATAAAACTTGAGCTTAGCTTTGTTTAGCTAATTATAAACTTAATTGTTTTTACATTTTTTAACATTTTTTTTGTACTTTGTTTATCAATTTAGTATCTCAAAATAAACATACGTTTTAAATCACAAATAAAATAACATTTTTCACTATCATATATCTCCAGCATATGGGAATATATTGAAAATAACAAAATAAGGGAGACAATTTTTAACATCAAGTCATCGATTCTCCCTAATAAGCAAACTCAACAAGAAAGAAACGAAATCTTCAAATCGTACTGGACACGAGTCATATGACCACCAACTTACAAAACTGAGAGGTTTGCATATAACAAGAGAACTACACAATATTACATCAGTTTAAATAATTTGTTGTGCATGGATTGGGATTGCTATAAATGTGTGTGTGAGTGTGTGGTATTAAGGTTCCAATACCTCCCAAAAGATTTTGATTGTCCGGCTCCCCTCACTGTAACCACCAGTGTATCGTGTATTATTTTTAAAATCATCAACGTCAATATCGTAATTGCCACCTGAAAGCAACTACATTCTTGTGTATCTCAGAAATTTTGCAGTAAAAAAATGAACTCATCAGAAATAAAATCTTCAGTGTAAGTTATTACAAGTTGATTGTAGTGAAAGAGTGAGCAACTGCGTCTTGATTCAGATATTTTTCTCTTAAAAACTATGTCACTAATACAGCATATAATTTAATTAAATGTAAAATTTTGTCACAGAAATACTTAGTGGCTCTTAGTGCAAGAGAGAAGAAGAATATTAAACTCATAAAGAAAACCTTTTAAACATACTTAGTAAAGAAGATACCTGATTAAATTCACTAGCGTTGAATAGTTTCAACCAGGATGGCGATATAAGATCGGTTAGCCCTCTATAAAACGCATTTGAAAAGGGAAATATCTGCAATTTAAACATTGTTACATATATACCCATGATACTACAGTCAATACAGTACAGAAGTGAGTAAGTTGCATTAGACTACATCAATGATGATACAACCTGTTGATTGAGTTTGTAGTCTGCCATCGCATGTATGTACTGCATCTTGTTTTCATTTGTCACAGAAATATCTTTGCCACCAGACTTA
This sequence comes from Vicia sativa, assembly GCA_021764765.1. Classification (NCBI taxonomy): domain Eukaryota; kingdom Viridiplantae; phylum Streptophyta; class Magnoliopsida; order Fabales; family Fabaceae; genus Vicia; species Vicia sativa. Next base: position 112,376,206 of record CM038795.1, on the reverse strand, counting down.
AGCTCAACCACATGCCTTTTGCCAAATGATTCTTCAGTAACTGTGAAGTCAAAAAAGAGCTCCTTGACATCACCATCATAATTCTGCATGAATGATTACTGTGAACCTTCCAGTGAAATGTTAAATTGCAAGAACAGACATACACAGTAACCACCCAAGTCAAACATGGGTAAATTAATTTTAAAATGAGGCGAAGGCCAGTGCTCGAGGAAAGAACAAATCCCAATTAAACAATCAAACCTAACATACAAATGCAAATTGGAAATGTTATTGAATTATTGAATTTTAAGGTTTTCATGAATAATACTGAGTATATAACATCCACTAACCAAGACATTAACTCTTGAAGGACGAACATTGTAGGTTGAGGAACAATACCAAAGCATGCAAAATTTTAAAAACATGTATCCTAGCATAGAGCAACGGGATACATTGGGGCTGGTCAGGGACGGATCTATGTTTTAGTACTCTGGGGAGCTGCCCCCATAAGTTTTTATAGCGTCTTTTGTAATTTATTGGATATTTATTTTTTGCCCCCACTTAATATAGTACCTTGACTCCACTAAATGGAAACTAAGGTCATGAAAGGAGTTTCTTTCTTTTAAACTTTGCGAAGAATCAATGACAAAAGTGTATAGGAGATGAACTTTTGTTGATTGTATGGTCACATGCACTTAGATATATTTTTTAGTGTTGAAAATGAAAAAAATATTACAACACTTTCAAAATAAGAATACAAGTAAAGAGCAATTATAATTTCTAAATGTGAAGGTGGGTACAATTTTTTAGATATGCAACGGTATAGTATTTATAACATCTCATTTTTTGCTTAATGTTTCTTTTAAAACAAATATTTATCATATATAATCTTGCCCCCGCCAATTGAAATTTTTTGGATCTGTCGGTGAGGATCTTCATGATTAATTTTGACAAAAGATTTATAAGAGAAGCAATAACATGGATATATCTCTTGGGATTACCTTGACATACATAAGACTCCTGTATAGCTCTGGATCAAGTGTTGATAACTCATCAAGAAAACTATATCGTCCCAACAGCTTTTGTACAAAAACATGCGAGAAAGAGTAATCAAGTAATATCCCTTCATAAAGAGCTTTACCAACTATTCTTCCAAGGAACTCAATCATCTGAAGACCGTTGTCCAAAAATCTTGCGGAAGCAGAGGGAATTAGGAGGCTATCTGAAGTTGAGGTTTGGGAAAAAAGCCCATATCTACAGCAAAAAGAAAAAGTTTTCAACTAAAAAAGTCACTCCTGAAAAAGGAAATAACTATGAAATAAATGCAAGAAAATACAAAATAACATCTCAAACTTACTCAGGTGCAAATGCTTCTTTTGATATGTCAGTCAAGAACTCTTTCGATAATCCACCATAGTCCAGACCAGCCTCCATAAGGCCACATTCACTGACAAATGAGACATGGATGGATGACTTCAACTTTGACCCAAGTGAGTTTAATTGTTGAAATCCATCTTCAACAATATGACCCCGGCGTACTACAATCTCAATGGCTCGTGAACCAGGTTCAGAAATTTCACCAGCCATTTTGCGTGAGGCTTTATCTATCTTGATGAATTCACGAAACATCTCCACTCTATTTCAGCAGTAAACCAAGTGATTAAGTACTTCCGATCAGAGACGTTCATGTGTTACATTGAAAACAAATTAATATGATTTTGATGACTTATTGCAAACAAATATCTCTTCCCCTCTACTCTCACATATAGCACATAATGGATAAATAACTTAAACTACCACTCGAGTAATCAAATATATGAAATATTCACTATTTTACAAGATACATGATTAATAGCATTCCCCAAGTGATTTTCCATGCACATACGAAGATAGTTCGAAAAATGTAAACGATGTATTTACAAAAATCTTCAAGTTGATCATAGCTAATCAGTTCTCAATTTAAACAGTCACCTAATTACCACATTTCCCAATAGTCGCCTAATTGAGAGAGGGTGTGTTGGAAATTCCGCCTTCATTGCAGTTCGCCCCTAGTCGCCTAATTGCAGCATTTCCCAAGACTAGACATCTGGAGTGTGTATATAAATGATAAGTGATGCGATAGCAGAAAACCGGCCTAACAACCTTACAAAATTGACCTGTAAGGTTAAGGTGAGGATTTCCCCTACTTATAAACATATTTCAGGTCATATAATGTTCGATGTGTGACTCTTTAACAGTATTACACGGTGGAGATACTCGTGAAAAGTTTGGCTCAAATAGGAAAGTTAACACAACCAGAAAACAAAACTAAAATTAAGTTCTTTTTCTAACTCTTGTACTTTCTACTAACATGAGAAAACTAAAGAAAACAACTCAATCGGGCATCACTTGTGGTCAGTATTTATTTTTCCCTATGTTTTATCGTTCTAACCTAAATGTCCAGTTGACCTGACAATGGAAATGCCAAAAGGATATAAAGTACAGAAAGCAGAATTCAATAAAACAGAATTTATGACAAGCAAGAGGCCTCATCATGGTCACAACTAGTAGTTACCTTTCTTCAAATGGGAAAACATGGGGAGTCACAGTGATAACAGAACCTAGACTCTGGGAAGAAGATGAATCATCAGATCTCAGGTTGGCTGAAATAATTTCATGAGTTCTAGCAGCAACAGCAACTGGTGGCCGACTTTTTCTAGCAGGAGAAAGCCACAAATCAGGAGGACAAAATAGATGTCTGCAATCCCTTTCATACATTAAATGTAAGCATCGGACAGCACAGTCCATGAGGGGCCTATTATGATGACCACTAACATGAGACAGGCCATTATAGACTAGGGTATTAAGCATTGATGCAATTCTCCGTTGCTGCTCTAACTTGAACGGAACCTAACAAAGTTATCAAATTCTCTAGAAAGTTAGTTTCTGAAAATGTGAACTTACTCATAAAAGGACTGGGACAATAAGAAACTAAGCTGCTACCTGTTTCTCATAAAACTCTATGTCATCAAGAACTAAAAGCAGGTGAGAATAGGTTGCACAGAAAAGATGAAGCACCGCAAACATATTTTTTGGAATGCCCTGTGGGCCCTGCCTCATAGGTTCTATGTCCCACACATCTGATGGTTCTAAATTCACTTTGCTAGGTGCAGAGTGACTGTCAATGGGATCTGTGGAGTCTGTTGCGGTTTGTGACTTACCTGTAAATTTATGAAGTACGCTGACCCATTTACTGGCCCCATCTTTACTTGCCTGTTTTGGAATTTTCTCAAAAGTTTTATGGTTTCCATTTTCACTTGAGTGATTATCCGACATATGTTTGTTTTCAGAGAAAAAGGAATCCTCAAGTTCACCCCACAGTCTCACAAGAAATCCAGGAGTAAATGATAGCATGTTAAGAACTGGTAAAGATCCACGAATTGGACTCAAGGCTGAAAATACTCTAAGTAAGTTAGAATAAAAAAATGCAACATCACACAGATCTAGCTTCCCCAAACATTCCAGACTGTTTGATATCGAAGTCTCAGCCTTGTTGGTGGCATCTCTATTCACTGATGCCAAAAGATTTGTGAGATGCCATTGCTGACAGACAGGCCTAAATTGATCCATGTATGACATTATTAACGACTCGTGGGCTGAACTTTCAGCATCAGTTTGGAGAGATTTCTTTTTTTTGAGCCATTCAATATTATCAAGACAAGCCAGTAAGCTTTCTGTTAGAGTGACAATAACATGGACATACAATGCACAGTCTAGACCTTGATTGAAGGATCCGGAGTCTACATAATTATTTTCCATCCCTGTTGCTAGACATATAAAGTTAGCAAGAGACCAACCAACTGGCGGAATATCCTTGAAAGAAACGAGAACTTCTGAGTTAACCAACTCTGACATCTCCATCAAAACATCCTCTTTCAAAATCTGTCATCACCTGTCAGATATTGATTAGTTCTGATATGTTTGAATCATAAAGCATAATCTATGAAGTTATACAAATCTATGATCTTATTGACTCTAGCGACAGAAATGATGGCAGCATCTTAATACTTCAAGAGAGGCTTCCTTTTGCAACAAAAAATAAAAGAATGAATGAAATTTCACCTTTGAGTCATTGTTTTATATCTTTTACAAATAGAGTAAATAAGCAAAGAACCATTATATATTCAAATTAAACAACCTTGAGTTTTTCAGTTTAAACAAAGTTCCATCTCTGATGTATACAACTTAACTACAATATCCAACAAATTACATAAGAATATAGAAGTAAAATGTACATGCACAATTATGACATATCAACTCAGAAAGTCAAAAGTTGGAATTAATTATACACAAACATATGGGTTACATTTGCATGATCCATCAGTGACATCAAAATATAAGAACGGAAATTTTCATAATGAACAAAAACTATTAAAGAGAACAAGTTCTCATAAAACAAAAGAGACAATTATTAATTTTGCACATGAAACTCTAAATATGCTTACCAATAGTGCCTGAAAACATGTGAACATAATTGATTTGTGTTTTAAAGCAGGCAGAAGAACAGGCGGGATATGTTGCACTAGCCAAGGAATAGTCATTAGATATAAAATATACTGCTTAGCAGCATGGTTGCCATTCAGCAGCCTTTCTCCATCAAAGTTTGTCAGAGAAAAGGGCCGCACAGCTAACGTTATTGCACTTGCAGTAATAAAAAACTTCTCATCGGCCTGGGTGACAACTTTCATCTGGGAAGAGTGTTTATCCAATGCACTAATATATCTGGCAATAGAAACATAACTGCCACTTTTACTACTCCCTGTGAACTCAACTAAACCTTTCACGGCTAAGTCTGCATCTAAGCAGTTGTCATCTGAAATGCCTTTCCATCCTTTTATATCAATTAACATTACAAGAATACGCATTGCTAGAGATGTAACAATAGTAATATCTTGAGCCCCTGAATTGCATTCACTATACTCTGAAAGAATCGAAAAACCAAGAGAAGTAAGTCGCCGGGCCTGGTAACGCCAAATTATTCTCTCTTCACTAGTACCAATTGCCAAAAAGCAATAGTTCAGCTTTGAATCTATACAAAGAAAGGAATAGATCCATTAGACATATATTAAGTATGTGTGCTAACAAGAAAAGGAAAAATAGGTCAATCGAATTCTAAAAGCTACAAAAAAACAAAGCAACAGAAAGTGTCTTGCCATTCATAATTTGATATAAGATGTTGTAGGCATGCCATAACATCAAAATGAGCAACATAATTGGAACACTAACTTGAAGCCTAATAAGAGAAAACAAAAATAGGGAATATACCAGAAGAATTCAGGCTTTCCAATAAGATTGTAAAGCAGATCCTCATAGAGTCTGTTTTCTTGCTATGAACCTTTTGATACCGATTTGCGAACCGAGTCACAAAGAACAGAAATGGCCTCAACAAGTTGTTTGAAATCCAATTTGCAGTCATCACCCCATTATAATTATTCACCGACGTCTCCCACTCCTGCTGAAGCTGCAGAGCAACCATTTTGGTAACCTTGAAGCGCCTCCATACTCTCTTTCAAAATTAAGAAAAAGTTGTCATTTCTCTAGTTAGATACAAACATGAGGTCCGAATGAAGACCAATGCAAGATCAGAAGAATCGTGCAAATATGTTGTTTTTAACTTATGCGATAAACTATTATTTATTAGACTTTTAGTCAGTGTTGTTAATAGCAGATCACGGAAAATAGAGGATCACCAAAATACCGATATGGGAAATATCAAATAGCGTAGCGGGCAAATAGCAGAAGCAGCAAACAGTTAAAATAAACAATTATATATAAAATAAAACATGCTACACAGAAACAAAAGTTACATAAATAGATATTAAAATATTGATTGACATTAAATTGAAAATCTCAAGTTCAAACAACTAAACAATGCTGCAGAAAGCTAAAAACAAAAATTAAAAATGACTTAAAATTCAAAAGTTAAATAGTTCAAACTTCAAAACAACTAATAATTAAAAAATATTCTAAGTCTATCTAGTGATAAAAGATGAAGGAAGAGCAACAAAGTGAAGGAGAAGAATAAACAAACACGAAGTGAAGTTAATGGAGGCCCAGGAGATATGAGAGTTGTGTTTGTTTACGTAGGTAATGGGTACTCCACCACTTCAAAATATTTTTTAATATTGGTCTTTCGCTAAAAAAATATTTCAACATTAACCAATTCTCATATCAATACATAGCGGCTATATCGGTATACCAGAAAAAGAGCCGCTATTTTGAGCATGGCGGAGTTGAAATGCAATATCGGCTTTCGTATTGGATAGCCAAAATTCCGATACGCAATATCAGTATACCGGCGCTAACCGGGTATTTAACAACGTTGCTCTTAGTCAGTACAAAATCGTTTCAACTTTCTATTTCTAAGAACTACAAGTTCAATAATTTATCCAAACCAGGTCTCAGTTAAAAAAAAAAAAACTAAAATAGAACTTCACTGTGTCTCAACTCAAGGACTTACTCTAAGTTTTAGGATATTATTTTTCTTGTGAGATAAGATTGTATATTTATATTAACTAATTGAGATCAATAGTTTTACCCCGACATCACAAGAAAATTCACAAAATCCATTTTGTAACCATATTTCAAAATAACTTCAAAACACCGAATTCACATTGAATACAATAGCAACAACAACAACTATGTCTTGGGGTTGGCTACATACATGTATCAACTTTCGCCATAATGTTCTATCCAGAACCATACTTCTATCCAAATCGTTAACCTCAAAATCTTTCTCAATAACTTCTCTTATAGTTTTTCTAGGTCTTCCTTCATTTCTAGTTGTTTGACTTCTCTCCATCTGATCTACTCACCTTACCACAGATTCTACAAGTCTTTCCATACATCCAATTTCAAATTCACATTGCACATCCCTTTTCTAATCAACTACTTTGTTTTATTATCTTCCGTCAAATTATAGAAACACCCAAACATGATTCCTCTCCACTCCATTCTAGTCCATCAATCCATAATGTCGTTGTAAAACTAATAACTAGTTCACCGCAACATTGCACGTTCCTTCTTTTCTAATTAACATGTCCTATCTAATCTATATTAGTTCTTAGCATGCAATCAAGGAACTATCAAGTTAAAACTCTAAAATTTTATACGAATCAAAAAACAAAAACAGCAGAGATATCGAACCTGAACGAAGAGAGCAGCAGCAGAAGCACGTTTTGCATAATTCCGAAGCTCTCTTTCCCGCGAAACCTTCTGAAGAAGATCATCTCGCGTAATCTCCTTCGCACTCGCTCCTCGCAACGATACCTGAACAAAAATACCACTAATCTATAACAATCCAACGCTTTTTCTACACAGAATTAAACGAGATTTCGGTATAATTAACAAGAGTGCCTGGTATTTTCGAGGTGCATCCATGGAAAATCAGGATTCAGAGGTGAGGTTCGATGCTGAAATCCATTAACAATACTTTGGCTTGAATGAATCACTCTTTTGTAATCTTCTGTTGATTTCTTCTGCAGATTTACTTTATCTCCAACCCAAAGTTCTACTCTGTTAACCGCAACTGAATTTGATTTAGACCAAAGAACCAACAACGAAGAAGAAAGAAAAGTTAGTTTTATTTTTATTATTTTTTTGCTGAGTTGACAATTCGATTTTTATAAATTATCAATAACAAAAAGGGTAATGCTAAAAATAGAAAATTTATATAGGAAAAGACAGCGAAAACATTAATTATTATATTTAATTAAAATAATACACAATTTCCATCCTATAATTTATAAATTTAGTTATTAACATATGTATGAAGGGTATATGTTAGATTACCCTAACAATAATTGCTATTATTAACAATTTTTATATTTTATTGGCTATTTTAGGGCGCTAAAAATATAAAATAATATAAAATAAAAATTAATTAAAATTTAATAAAAATATCATACATTAAAGAATCATTTTAACTAACGTTTAAACGGGCACTTGAATGTCCATTTGTTTGCTTTTTTTAATATGTACAGTAGAGAGAAATAAATGTGTGTATATTTTTTATGAGATTTTTGTTATACGTCGCCTTAATAATATTATAGAATTAAAATTAAGATGATAAATATATGTTTTAAAAATGTTTTAATGAAATTAATATATATATATATATATATATATATATATATATATATATATATATATATATATAAATTAACTTTGAAAATATATATGTTGCCTTCTGAATAGCAACACTTTCGTTTTAATAAAACGAACCATGTTCTCATAGTTTGGTCGTCTTGATAGGGGGTTGGGTTTCATTTGGGGTCGATAGCACTCGTCATCTAAATAGGCGGGGTGAAAAGGAAATTTGGTGTGTAGAGATTTGTACCCATATGATTGTTGGGAGGTTTGGTACTGTGATGGTTAATGGTATGTTGAGTTGGTTGGAGAATACTCTTTAGGTAGGCCAATGTTTGGGCTAAGGTGAGAAGATGATGGACCCATATTGGGGTGTTGGACATAAGGTCTTTGTTCGGAGTATTGGAATTATATGTTGGGCATGTGGGTGTATTAGTATTGAGGTTGAGATTGGGGTTGTAATTCGATGTTTGCGGATCTGTATCGTCGGGGTATTTTGTGGGAATTTGGTGTGTGTTGGGTTTGTTGTTGGGGTTGTTGTTGGTAGTATTGTTGTGAATTTGAGGGTTTAGCCCATTTGATGCGTGGGTCGACCAAATATTGTGGGTGAGACACAAACATTTCTGGGTTAGTTTCCAATCTATACCAATCAATATATTGATCAGTGTGTCGCGTAGTATCTTGAGTGAGGAAAACATGGAATTTAGCACATGTTCCTGACACCTTTTCCACATCTTACACCAATCCTTAGAAAAATCTTTCCAATTATGAAAACCATATTGGGCATCGACCCTTTTGAGATGCCAAGGGGCCAAACATATTGGATCGGGCAGTATGTCTTGATGCATTCTGAATTGCATCTTGACACGGTCGTTGTGGTACATTTCTACAACGTTGAACCATATGATTGCAGTCTTTGCATTCCAAACTTATGCATTCTCGAGGTTGGGTTTATGGTCCAAACCCAAGTATGGTCTCCAAAAAAATTGTGGATAAAATAAAATCAGATTAATGGTAAATTTTAATATATATATATATATATATATATACGAGCCAAGGTGGTCCAAAAGATTACGATAAAAAACGACAATTTGTCTTGGATTCTAGTTGTAATTCATACCCCTTGCACAAAACCTAAAAGAATGAAAAAATAATTAATTAAGTACGTATATATAGTAAAGAGGGAAATAATAAAACATTTACGCTATAGATTTACTTTGTTGCGTAGGGGAAAATGAACGGTTGGTCGTTGATGAGGTTAAGGGACTTCGTTATCCACCAACCTCGTGCTTGTAGCAAGAAAGCGCAACCATAAAAAAGTAACTTTATCGTTTATAGTATTTTCACATAAGGAACTATGTATATAGGCTAAAACTACTAAACCCTAACTATAATTTTTGTATCAATGTCACCAAACAAACTTAAATACATAAAATTGATGTTATTCCCTGTACTTTCGGGGAATAAAAGGCTCTCAAATAATATCATAATATAATTTCAAGTCTTAATTGTTTTTTGTTGTTTAGAGGAATTTTCATTCGATTCAGGAGACTTATTAATGCCTTTTAAGTTCGGTTAATAAAATACCTTGGCCTCTTGCAATAGTATGATCCACCATATCTCTACCCAACATCTCCTCGCACAGAGAATTGGCTTATTGAACCGGCCCATTCACCGCCTTATCATTAATAGGAAGACACATTAACATGTAAATGTCCTTTAGTGTGACGGTACATTCACCTATAGGTAGATGAAAGGTGTGTGTCTCGGGTCTCCACCTTTCCAATATTACAAGAATAAACTTGGTATCTATCGTGCAATTTGAGATTTTAATAACATGCCCAAAACCGACACGTTCAAGATAATCGAGAGCAACGTAGCTGTGTGAGCGGCATCTAAATCTTTTTGTATCCTAAATTCAACATGTAAATAACATAAATAAAAACATGTGTGAATAAGTGAATAAAACTATAACATTTATAAATAAAACTTAAAAATGCGACAATGTTTACTCTTGTTCCTCTGTGAGAATCTCCCAATGTGAGAAGAACCATGTTTGAAATTTTATCTGATTATGTAAGAGTTGTATAGTAAAAATATTCTAAATAGGTTGGTCTATGTATGCTTATATATTAGAAAATGGCTAAATAGGCTGACATATATATGCATATATATTATTTAAAAAAATGCTAAACGGATCATCCTTTATATGCATATATAGGCTGACCTATAAGGCTTCTTAAGTAATATGGATTTATTGAAAACCTTAATGAGAAACAGACTTTTAAATAGGCTTTCAGGCCATACCGGGCTTTCAAAGAGGCCAGGCCAAAAATATGAGCCTATAGTAGGTCATAGGCCTGACTCAGGCCTTGTAAGTTTATCGTAGGCCAGACCGAAGCCTTATAAAGCCTAGCCTAGCCTATTTCCACCCAATGTGCAGGCTAGATGGCATACTACCTAGGATTCGTCATTCCACTTGACGCCTAAGAACAAATTTTAATGGTGGCGCCATCTCACATAGCGCCTTAATAGAAATTTGAATTTTGTCTTGTACACTTCAATTACCTCTCTCTCTCTCTCTCTCTCTCTCTCTATATATATATATATATATATATATATATATATATATATATTCTCCGTACATGTCAATGGTGAGACATATGATTGTGAGGTTTTTGGATTTTTATTTAGAAACATCGATAATATCCGATTTTGTTTAAATAGAAAAGCAAATTTTTCGTATTTAAAAAAAAGACTCTAGGTCAAACTTCAACGAGGTCCAATATCATACATAATATGAAAGATGTCGGGTAAAAACAAAATTCCTTTTGAAGATAAATAGTTACATTTCTTACAAAGCTTATGATTGGGCGATCTCAATCTTTTAAAAGTTTCTAGGTCTTTTACCTACATAAAACACGAGAAAAAAACAATCAAGTTGATAAATGAATAAAAATATATGTAAGCCTCCACCGAAGAGCTTTGGATAATGGATTAATAATAAAGAATCAATATGTCAATGTTATGAAAACAATTTCATATGTTATGGCAGTGTTTGATAACTTAAATACACATAAGGCAATAACTAAAATGCACCTAAGGCAAGGTTGGTAAAGTTGGGGCTAAAGTTTGCAGTTGAAGGGAATGATTTGAGTTTGAAGAAGAGTATGGGGAGGAGATTAGTGTTGGTGTAACACTTGTTGTCACTCTATAAAAAGTTAAGAAACTTGTGAAGGTCATCACTTCTGCTCCAGCATAGGTCACACAAAAGAAGAAATTTCCTGCCATAGCCCACTCACCAGCCAAGCCCATGTCTCCCCCAAGAAAAATCAAGACAAGTAGGTAAAGGTGTCTACACCTGTCACAAATGAAGTTGTCTCTGAGGCACCAAAGACTTTATCGAAAATAATGTTTCCCCAACCTTGTCAAAAGAAGGCTAGAAAGAAGAAGGAGGAGGATCATGCAGTGAGGAAGATCAACATGTTTGATGCCTAACTGGTAGTTCTCTCTATATTGACTGAGGGGAAACAAATGACACACCCTATTTCATCAGTTGGCAGTGAGGACATTGTCATTACTTTAAGCCTGGGGGAATGGCGGCTTATGTCGTGATATTGTCCACCAATCTAATAAATATCTATCATTATCATCTATTTGCTACTTTGATTAACTTTTTTTTTGTTGCTTTGATTAAGTTGTTGTTTGGTTGTTCTTAGACATTTTCCCTTTTGATTAATGAAACTATGTGTGCTTTTACTTTAATTGGTTTTTTAAGTTTATGCTATTTTTATGCTAAAAAATAAAAATAAAAATATAAAATAGAGAAAACAAATTGAGTGCAGCCCCTAGAATGACAAACTATTCTAAAGACTTAGGAAAATATGTTTGTAGTATGACAATACTAGAAACAATGTCTTGATTGATGGTCAATACACCTTTATATGTTTCTGACAACCCATGTCGTGACTCTAGTAGTTTGAAAAATAGTTAGCATTTTGACAAATTTGAATTGCTTTAAAGTATGTGATATGAATTCACTGTAGGGTTTAGTTAGGGAGGGTTATTATTGATGTTTAATACTTAGAACTATGGATACATTGCATATGTTAATAAACACACAAAGGTGTGAAAATGAAGTAAACCCACAAAACTGAGAAATGTGTTTGTGCCTGAAGCCCCAAAACTAGAGGAACACTAGATGTCTTCACCATTAGTAACAGGTTGAAATCATTAAAAGTGATATCATGTCAGGTGAAAAGGTGGAGCATCTAGAAAATTCATCAATAACAATAAATGCATGTGTAATCATAAGTGTAAAAGTTTTAAAAAATTGAATAGGTAATCCCCCTAATTCAAACTGAAAATTGAGTTCTTTGACCATAGAATAAAGCAACCAAAGTTAAGTTTAGACTAGTTATCTTTATTGAATAATACTGACATACATGTAGCATTAATAATGCATATAGCACGCGCATACACACGCACACACTTGTGATCAAGCATCAGAGCTGAGTTGTGCCAGTTTTTGAAAATAGTCTTTTGAGAAGATTTGTGGGTTGAATGTGAATTAGTGATGTTGGAAAAAGTGGTTGTTTGGAAGGGAAGTTTCTTTGTTGTCATCAGCCGCATCACCTGAAGACATGTAACGACTCAAGTTTAGGATTGTGATAACCCACATTTTTTAGTCACTACATACCTTAATCTTTTCTTTATTGATAGTTAAAGTGCTTTTTAGTTGTTTCTTTAATTCATTTTAGTTGTTTTTATAATAATTTGCTTGGATAGAATCTTTGCTTTGCATTAAAGATAAATCCTTTGAATGAAGTGGATAAGACCAAGAGGCGCTAGAAGACAAAATAATTTACAAGAGTACATAAATTACTCCACGCTCTGCATGGAAAGAACAATGTCGCATACACCCGATTGTTGCAGCCTGTCATAAGACATCTTGGCCTCCACAATTGTTCCCATATACATTGATCCTTGGATGCTAAGCAGAAGGAATGATGTGAAGGCATTGATTGATTTAATGGGCAACAAAATTCATTTCAATCCAAAAAGGGTGAACTAAAACCTTTTTCTACCATTCCCTCGTATCAATCATAATTGAGAACCATTACCCACCCTTATCTTGAATGATGAGTTTTAAAGCTTCTCTAATGGAGGTTCTTCTTCTCCTATACTCTGGCTCTCTTTTATCTTTCTCTTCCTTTCTCCTTAATTTCACGTTATGACAATTCTCTGTTTCTATTCCCTTCTTTTCTTATTTTATTATATTATCATTTCTATTTAAAACTTATTCCAACTAAATAAAATCAATATTATCCCCCACTAAATATTTATTTAAATAATATTACTCTAATACTATGTAAATAATTAAAATAATTATAATCAACTAATAGTAATTAATTTCACTTCTAAGACTCCCAAAGCATTGCATATCGACAACCAAAAGTAGAATTGTCACGTATATAGGCAACAAAATTCATCATATGATCATCACATAAAAACAACATCATCATCAATTATTTCATAACATTCATTATCAATCCAAAAAAGATGAACTAAAACTTTTTTCTACCATTCCCTTATATCAATCATAATTGAGAACCATTACTCACCCTTACCTTGGATGATGAGTTTTGGAGTTTCTCTAATAGAGGTTCTTCTTCTCCTATGCCCTAGCTCTCTTTTCTCTTTCGCTTCCTTTCTCCTCAATTTCACGTTATGAGTTATGACAACTCTTTCTTTCTATTCCCTTCTTTTCTTATTTTATTACATTATCATTTCTAATTAAAACTTATTATAACTAAACAAAATAAATATTATCCTCACTAAATATTTATTTAAATAATATCTCTCTAATACTATTTAAATGATTAAAATAATTATAATCAACTAATAGTAATTAATTTCTCTTTTAAGACCCCTGAATCTCTACATTTTTACTCAAACACCCCAAACACCTTAACTTCGACATTTCTAAGGCTACCACTCTACAGCTAAGGGTTCCTATAACACATCAAATCATCAACCAACATATAACATCACACAATTTATTTATGAAACTTAATTAAATAAATTGGGGCATTACAACTCTCCTTAACTTAGAATATTTTCATCCTGGAAAGTTTACCTGATGCGAACAACTCCAGATACACCTCTCGTATTCGACTCTCTAACTCCCACATTATGTTCTCTCTGGCAGAGCCTCCCCAAACTACCTTCATGAGAGAAATTTCATTTCATCTCAACTTTTTCAATTCACGGTCTTCGATCCTTAGAGGTAAGGCTTCAACTATAAGATTGCCTCTTACTTGCACGTCATCGATCAAAATCACTTGAGACAGATCTAGAACATACTTTCGAATTTATGAGACATGGAATACATCATGCAAATTCAAAAGATTATGTGGCAAAGACACCTTATAAGCAACAAATTTATCCCTCTAGGAAATCTTATTTGAACCGATAAACCGAGGGGTAAGCTTTCTCAATTTCAAAGCACCCCCGACACTGGCCACCAGAGTGACTCTCAAGAATACATGGTCTGGTCTCCCTCTTGAAACTCAAGGTCCTTCACTCTCTTATCACGGTAACTCTTCAGCCTAATGTACGAAGCTTTCATCTTTTCTTGAATTAACTTCACATTTTTAGTAGTCTGCTGAACAATCTCAGGCCCAAGCACTACATTCTCACCAGATTCATGCCAACACAAAGGTGTCTCACACTTCCTACCATATATTGCCTCAAAGGGTGTCATTCCAACGCTAGAATAAAAACTATTGTTGCAAGTGAAATCTATTAATGGAACATGACTATCCCAAGCACCCCTTGCTCAAGGACATAAGCTCTCAACAAATCCTCCAAGGACTGATTAGTTCTCTCTGTCTGACCTTACGTCTGTGGATGATAGGAAAAACTCAACCTCAACATAGATCCCAAAGCCTCCTGCAAACTCTCTCAAAATCAGGATGTAAACCTTGAGTCTCTATTAGACACAATACTCATCGGAACTCCATGCAACTTTTATAATTACTCGAATGTAAATATGTGCAAACTTCTACATAGAAAATATGGTGTTAATCGAAATAAAATGCGTCGATTTTGTCAGTGTATCTACTACCATCCAAATCGAATCATGCCCTCTAGGAGTATTCGGTAATCTAGTCACAAAGTCATCTAAATGCTATCCCACTTTCATTCTGGAACGTCCAATGGTTGTATCATTATTGTGGGCTTACGATGGCCAACCTTTGACTTCAGGCAAGTCAAACACGCATACTTAAACTGCGCCACATCATGCTTCAGCCCCAACCACCAAAACATGTTTTTCAGATCATGATACATCTTAGTAGCTCCCGAGTGGATACTTAAGCTACTTCTATGTCCCTCTTCTAAAACAATTTTTTCAACTCAGGGTTATCCGATATACAAATCCTACTTCAAAACCTCAACATACCATACTCATCCACTTTAAATAACTCTATTTTTTTTGATTACTAATAACTATCAAATCCACCAATTTCACATCCAACTTCTGACTCTCTTTAATATTGATAAGGAAATAATTGTTTACCTTCAACATACCCAACATCACACTCTGTGTGACACCCCAAATTAATTCAAGTATTAAATAATTAAGAATTTAATTATTAATTTAATTAAAGACTTAATTAATAATATTTTGGATTAAAATGATTAATTATTTAATTATTTAATTAATTAAAAAGAAGGATGAGGGTGTAAGGTTGAATTGGAGGTGTGTGGAGTAAAAAGATCTACTAAAAACCTAAGTTAGTTATTTCTATTATTTGGCAAATAATAGGGAATAAATAGAAGAATAAAAGGAAAAGTGGGGAAAAGGAAATAAGGATTTCATACTACGTGAAGTTGGAAAAGAGAAGAGAAAGAGGAGAAAAGCCAATTCGTCGGAACTTCGAAGATTCATCGCGAGTTAAGGGGGGATTGAATCTGGTTTTTATGCCTTATGGGTTTTGATGATCATTAGAACGAATCAATCCGTTAGGAATCTCGAAATTAGGATAATTGAATATGCCCTAATGTTATAATCCGACGTAAAACCGTAATTGGGATTGTTATGAACAATTGATCTATGTAAAATGAAGATAAGTAATTAGAAAACAAGTTTGGTGATTAATTGGATGTAAAATTGTAAATAATTCTGTTTTATGATGTCCTGAGGTTTGGTGATGATTGGATGGGATGAGAATTCGTATCAGTGGAGAAAACAAAGTTTTTGGTGAAAATTAACTTGTATGGGTCGACACAAGAGGGTATGCATCGATACAAGTTGTGGAATTTTAGAAAAACAGAGAGTTGGAAAAGCCATGCATCCACTCATAGAGTCATGCATCGATTCAAAAGCTTGAAAACAAAGGCATGTGTCGATGCAAAAGGATTATGGATCGATGCAAGAGGGTTATGCATCGACACATAATGCATATGTGTCGACACATACTGTAAAATTTTTGAAAAATTACAAAATTTAATGTTATGCATCGATGCATAACATATTGAGGTCGATGCAAGCTGACTTGAGGTCGATGCATAGCATTATGCATCGATGCATATTGAGTTGGAATGGACAGATTTTTCTGAAAACGATTTTTATTATAACTTTTTAACCGTAACTCCGATTTAGGCATAGTTGGTATCGTTGGAAAGGTTAGGATGAGTACTATCTAATAATAACGTTTTCAACACTAAACAATTGAAATCTGGAAGAATTAATTTAGTGTCCGTAATCAGAACTCATGGAATGTTTATGATTCATGTGTTGAATAATTGTGCAGAATGTTGATTTTATGGATGAGATTAAATTTTGATGTTATAATTGATATACCAGATGTTGTTGTTGTTATTGATTGTGATTGGAATTATGTTTGTGTTCATGTTCCATGTTTAAATTGTTGCATGCTTTTGATGTGCATGCATGAGCATTTGGAAATGGTTCATTCCCATTATGTGGAATTGAACTTGCAGGGCCAATAGACTTACCTAATGTACAGAGGTAGTGAGGCTAGATTCTTGACCCGGTGATATATGGGCGAATAATTGGATTGACGCTGTTTCCGAAGTGTAAGCGGAACAGGGTGTGAACTTGGTTCACGATTGGTACCACATGCATTGAGTTTGCATTGCATATGTATTTGGAATATGTTAGGATGAATTCCAGTGTTCCAATTGCATCCATTTGTTGCTGTATGTATAATGTATGTTTGAATTGTATTTGTGAATCGTATGCTAATGCTGATAATTAAGGGTGAATAATGAATTGGTTGTTTTATTGTTTTGTGAAATGCATAATGCATCTTAATTTTGATGAAATCTCACCCTTACTTTAATGATTTCAGATTCGAAGTGATTAGCTACTTTGGAAATTGGTGAGGACAGCTTTTAGAGTTGTGCTACGTAGTTATTCCGCGTGTCAGTGTCATGCTCTAGTAGTTGTAACACTGGGGAACGATTGATTGGATTTTATGGATTTAAACTGGCTGTTTTAGTTATGTTTTTGGTTTATGTTTTGAAATAATCATTGATTGATGTATTCCAGAGTTTATGTTACTTTTCCGCTGCTTAAACATAATTAATTGGTTTTATTTAATACGTTCTTCAGTTACAAAGGCATGATTACTGTTTTTAGTTAATTGAATTAATTAAATTGTGACGCCTCTTGTATGTGATTAAAACTCTGATTAATTATATAAATCGCGGGTAAATTAGAAGGGATGTTACACTCTGCGTTGCTTGCTCGCAAACCAAACTCAAATCTCTGAACTGTTAAATAAGTTCTAACTCTCTAACCATCATAGCAGACATATGCAAAGACTTTCGTCTTAAAGCATCAGCTACGACATTAGCTTTACTAGGATGATAATTTAAGCCAAAGTCACAATCCTTTAGAAACCCTAACCATCTTTGCTGCCTCATATTCAATTCCTTCGGATCAAACAGGTACTTTAAACTATTGTGATCATTGGATACTCACTACTAGAAAAATTGCTTTTAGTGACCAATAAACTTTGGCCACTATAGCCACCGAATCAGCCACCGAAATTTGGCAAAATTTTAGTGACTGAAATTTTGTGACTGAAAATTCAGTCACTACAGCCACCGAAACTTGGTAAAATTTTAGGTGTCGCCAAATTAGTCACAGAATAAAATTAACCACCGAATTAGTGACTAAAATTTTGTGACCGAAAATTTGGGCACTAATAATTTTAAATTTTCTCTTTTTATTAAATCTATTAATTTACTAATAACAATTAGTAACACATTTAAAATGACCTATCATGAATCTTCAGTTGTCGTGAAGCATAAGCCACTACTTTTCCATCTTGCATCATCACATCTCCTAAACCCATCTTAGACGCATCATAATAAACCACAAATATTTCATTAGGATATGGAAATCTCAAAATTAGAGTCGTAGTCAACTTGTAGTCAACTTCTTCTTCAACTCGCTAAAACTTTCCTCACAATGAATATCCCAAACAAACACTTTGCCTTTACAAGGCAGTTGGGTTAACAAAAGCGCTAACTTAGAAAACCTTCAATAAACCTACAATAGTAACCAGCCAAGCCCAAAAGCTTCTAATCTTAGTAACAGAATTAAGGGCCTCCCATTGTAGTATTTTGTCTACTTTGGACAAATCCACAATAATACCATTACCTGAAATAACATGCATAAAAAAAGTAACCTCTTGCAACCAGAACTCACACTTTGACAACTTGACATACAACTTATTCTCTTTCAACATTGGCAACACAATTCGCAAATGCTCTGCTGCTCCTCATTTGACTTAGAATAGATCAAAATATCGTCAATGAAAATTACCATAAACTGATTCAGATAAGTATGGAATATATGATTCACATACTCCATAAACACTCCATGTGCAGTAGAAACTTCGAACGACATTGTAACACCCCAAATCTAGGATTATGTTGCTTATATATATCTATATATATATATATATATATATATATATATATATATATATATATATATATAGAGAGAGAGAGAGAGAGAGAGAGAGAGAGAGGAGGAATCAAATTACACGAAGAGTTACACCATGAGTTACAAACGTCACTTGGATTAATATTTTTTAAAATCAACTGTTAGATTGAAACATATCATCATATAGATCATACCTATAAAGTTTGAGATTAATCTATAACGATTTACTATGCAATTGAACTACATCAAAATTAACGTTATATGAAAGTCTATTTTGACGTTAATTTTTGGATATCTTGATCGTATAGTAAAACTTTATAGGTATGATCTATATGATGATATGTTTCAATCCAACGGTTGATTTTAAAAAAGATTAATCTGAAGTGACGTTTTTGAGCAAGTGTAACTCATGGTGTAACTCTTCGGGTGTAATTTGATTTCTCATATATATATATATATATATATATATATAATTACGAATATTATGTGAATTATGATGTTGTGTGCTAGAATATGGTGGGGATATAAGTGATAGTTAAAAATTAATTAGAATTATTAACTAATAGCTTTTATGTGATTAATTAGTAAAATAATAATAAGAAATAGAATGAATATAATGTGTAGAGGTTTTAGGGGCATGAAGGTAATTACACAAGGTTAAATGGAGGGTAAATAAGGGAAACCATGATTAGGAGATATTCTTAATAGAAATTAGGAGAGATAGGGAAGAGTGATCAATTTTGCATCGTACGTGAAAAATGAGATGAAAAGGTGAAGGAGGCTAGGGCATAAAAGAACAAGGAGGTATCCATCTATAGGCTTTGAAGAAACAATTCCTAGTAGATTTCCAAGGCAAGGGTGAGTAATTGTTGTCAATTATGAATGATACAAGGGGGAGGGGTAGATCTAGCGTTTTGATTCTTGTTAATTATAATGATTAATGATGCAATTGATGAAAGTCATTGATCTTGATGTTGCATGATTATGTTGTGTTGTGTTGTTGATGATAATGATTATCCCTTATCTTATTTGTTGCATTACGTGTTCATGAATCATGTGTCGAATATATGATTTGATGATTACATGATGTATTTATGATGTTAAGACCTTTAAATTGGTGTGGTAGGTTGTAATAATTGTTACATAATTATAGTATTTCAAATTCTGAGACTGAGACTTTTTACGAAATCGAATTTGGAGGTCCGAATAGCCTCCAACTGTAAAAATCACATTGTTATGGTCTACTGTCATGGGGGAGTTCGATTAGCAATCTGTAGCGAAAAATAGCGAAAGTTTATGGTTTAGAGGTTCTAACATCATACATACACCATACAATCATCAATTTGATATTTATGATTCAAACCCCTCATAACTCCACAATGGAGGAACTTATCAACAACCAAAAGCGGAATTGTCACGTATATAGACAACGAAATTCAACATATAATCGTCATATAACAACAACATCACCATCAATTATTTCATAACATTCATTATCAATATAAAAACGGTGAACTAAAACCCTATTCTACCATTCCTTCATATCTATCATAATTGAGAACCCTTACCCACCATTACCTTGAATGATGAGTTTTGAAGCTTCTCTAATGGAGGCTTTTCTTCTCCTATGCACTACTTCTCTTTTCTCTTTCTCTTCCATTCTCCTAAATTTCACATTATGACAATTCTCTCTTCCTATTCCCTTCATTTCTTATTTTATTATATTATAATTTCTAATTAAAACTTATTCCAACTAAATAAAATAAATATTATTTCCACTAAATATTTATTTAAATAATATTCCTCGAATACTATTTAAATAATTAAAATAACTATAATCAACTAATAGCAATTAATTTCACTTCTACCACAACCAAATCTCTACATTTTTACTCAAACACCTTAAATCCTACATTTCTAAGGCTACTACCATACATCTAAGGATTCCTCTAACACATCAAATCATCAACCAACACATACCATGACATAATTTATTTACGAAAATTAATTAAACAAATCGGGACGTTACAGAGACGAGCTCCCTTATAGTTATGTTACTTTTGTTTTCTTAAAAATCGAGGGAAAAGATTGTTTATTTTTTTAAAAATAAATTAAAACATGATGCTCCAATGACCTATACCCTCGTTTTTTATTGTTAAAGGTGTAAATTTCGTCATAAAAGTGTTATTTGTAGTGGTGCTTAAACTTAAAGGTATCATCGATAACATCACCCAACTAACGCTTAGTGGGTTGTGGCAACACCAATATTTTTCTTTCGTGGTTAATTAATGTCAAACAATCACACTCATGTAAAAAGAAAACATAAACATCAATATCAATTTGAATTAGTTGACAATATATGTATATATATTGCAAAACAAAAGAAATTTACCTCTCCATTTCAGACATTGCCTAGCAATATATTCTGCATATATAAAGTAAGGAAATGTCATACGGTCCTCCTGGATAACTCTCCAACGGGGCATCCTGATCAACTTCCTCCTAGGCTTTATGGACAACAAGGGCTTATGGAACTTAAGGTTCTGATGCATCATATGCTTGAGACAGTCGACTATGAGAACCAGACAGTCGGGGATGCGAAGTAGATGCAACATCAAACGAGTTATCAATAACTCATAGCCTCGTCGTCCTCGCCGCGACCTTCTCATATCGTACCGACAAAATTCAGGATACAGTAACAACCATAATCCAACCTTGTTGTTGTCAGTCATTGCATATGCATTATAAATAGAGATAAATATTAAACAATATGTCCGAAGAAATTCACGAATCCAACAAAATTGTCAATTTTTTTTACTAAGTCCAATTAAGAGACGCATCTCTGAAAATAATGCGGACCAAATCGTAGATGCATCTCCATACAAACCTACGATTGTCTCATCCATGATTGATACAATTTTTCTACCCTAATAGACCCAAAAAACCTCATTGCATGTTGTTCTAACCTACCAAATTTGTTTAAACTACCACCTAAAGTTCCTAAAACAACTAATATATCCTAAAAAACTAATTACAAATCAAAACATAAAAAGAAATTGAAAATTGAAAAACTTACCAAAATTGAATTGATTGATGAGAAAAGACGTTATGATGTTATGAGATGATGGAAAGTAGGACAAAAAGCTCCATTGATGCTTTAATGCTTCTATGCAATGGTTGGAAGAGGTGAAATATTCCTTATTTGAGAGTTTTTTAGAAAATAAAGAAGGATGAAGAGAGAAAGATATTGACATGAGTTATGAAATAAAAGTGTTCGAAAATACATCTTCATACCATCAACATATTTTTTAAATAAATAATTTTTACGGATATACAACTTCCAACATATTTTAACATACGAGATATATCACCTAATTAAATTTTAATTTAAAAGAGATAGATATCTTTTCAATTTGGTGGAAAAAATAGTAAAAATAGATGCATTAAAAAAGATATAGTTTCACTCCATGTCGGGGCACTCTTGTTTTTCACTCTGCATAGTTTTTACGCTGCCTTACTTTAACGGTACAATACATCTCTATCCCTATCTCTGGCGGCAAATAAAATGAAACGAAAACAAATGCAGTTGAAAACAAAGGATACATGGAAAAATGGAGTCACTACTCCAATTCCACCCCAAGTCCTTCTCCTCCATTCCTCACCACCATTCCCATTTCAAACCAAAACACCACCATCCCCTTCTCCACTTTCCCTTCAAAAACCCCAAAACCCATTTTCCCCTCCATTCCCTCACCCTCACCCAAACCAAAACCCATTCCATCCCCCCACCCCCAGTTTCCACCCCACAACAAAACCCCAACATAGTCTCTTACTCTTCCCTCATCTCCACTTTCTCCAAATCCAATCGCCAACACCAAGCCATTTTCCTCTTCCTTCACATGATAACCTCCTCATCTATTCGCCCAAATGACTACACTTACGTTGCGGTTTTAACCGCTTGCACTCGTATCTTGTACCTCCAATTCGGTCTCCAGTTACATGCTGCGGTTATTAAGACTGGGTATTTGAATTCAGTTTTTGTTTCAAACGCGCTCATGTCGTTTTATTTGAAATCTGGGTTTTATCAGACTGCTTTCAAGGTGTTTGATGAAATGGGTCAAAGGGATATTGTGTCTTGGAACACTGTGATTTCTTGTGCTGTTAAAGGGTTTATGTATGACACTGCGTTTGGGTTGTTTTTTGATATGCTGGTGACTGATTGTTTGAAAGTTGATTATTTTACGTTGTCGACGATTTTGACTGCTTGTGCTATGACAACTGGGTTGGTCAGGGAAGGGAGACAAGTGCATGGGGTTGCTGTTAAGGTTGGGTTGGATACTGAAGTGGATGTTGGGAATGCTCTTATTGGGTTTTATATGAACTGTGGAGATCTTGATGGGGTTGTTTGTTTGTTTGAGAGGATGGGTGTTAGAGATGTTATAACATGGACGGAGATGGTGAGGGCTTATATGGAGTTTGGTTTTGTGGATTTGGGTTTGAAGGTTTTTGATGAGATGCCAGAAAGGAATTGTGTGACTTATAATGCTGTTTTGTCTGGGTTTTGTCGAAACGGGGAGGGTTTAAAGGCTATGGAATTGTTTGTTAGAATGGTGGAGGAGGGAATGGAATTAATGGATTTTTCTTTGAGTAGTGGGATTAATGCTTGTAGTTTGCTTGCTGATTATGGGGTTTGCAGGCAGATGCATGGGTTTGCAATCAAGTTTGGGTTTGGCTCAAATGTTTGTGTTGAAGGGGCTTTACTTGAGATGTATACAAGGTGTGGGAGGATGGTAGATGCTAAGAAGATGTTTAGCATGTGGGAAGAATTGGAGAAAGATAGCTCTGTTGTTTGGACTTCCATGATTTGTGGCTATGCTCGAAACGGGCAAACGAATGAGGCAATTTCTCTTTTCCATCTTGGTCATTCTAAAGGGAAATTGATTATCGATGAAGTTGCACTATCTACGGTGCTTGGTCTTTGTGGAACCGTTGGCTATCATGATATGGGTAAGCAAATCCATTGTCAAGTTATTAAATTTGGCTTTCATTCTAAAGTGCAAGTTGGAAATGCTGTTGTTAGTATGTATTTTAAATGTGGGAATGTAGATGATGCAATTAAGATGTTCAGTGGCATGTCCTCTACCGATATAGTTTCATGGAATATTTTGATTTCTGGGTATGTTATGCACAGGCAGGGTGATAGAGCATTGGGAATATGGTTGAAAATGCAGGAAGAAGGCATAACGCCTGATGAAGTTACCTTCATTTTGATAATTTCCGCATACAAGCAAACTAACTTGAATTTGGTTGATGACTGTCGTAGTTTGTTTGATTCAATGAGAACTGTTTATCACATTGAACCAACATCTCAACATTATTCGTCCTTCATCAGTGTTTTGGGTCACTGGGGTCTTTTGGAAGAGGCGCTGGAAACTATCAACAAGATGCCTTTTAAGCCTTCTGCTTTTGTTTGGCGTGCTTTGCTTGATGGTTGCAGACTCCATAAGAATACAATGCTTGAAAAATGGGCTGCCAAGAATATTCTTGCCCTGGAACCTAAAGATCCATCTACTTATATACTTATTTCAAATTTGTATTCATCTGCTGGGAGATGGGATTGCGCCGAGATGACTAGAGAAAATATGAGAGAAAAGGGACTTCATAAATACCCGGCTCAAAGTTGGATCATTTGTCAAAAGAAAATGCATTCATTCTATGCAAGAGATAGATCTCATCCGCAAGGCAGAGACATATATAGTGGGCTGGAGATTCTAATCTCTGAGTGCCAAAAAGTTGGATATGAACCTGACACGAGCTTTGTTCTACATGAAGTGGAGGAGCACCAAAAGAAACAATTTCTATTCCATCACAGTTCAAAACTAGCAGCAACTTATGGAATATTGATGACAAAGCCAGGGAAGCCCATCCGGATTGTAAAGAACATTCTTCTTTGTGGGGACTGCCATATATTCTTGAAATATGTATCTATTGTCACTAAGAGGGATATTTTTCTAAGAGATTCTTCAGGATTTCACTGTTTCTCTAATGGCCAGTGCTCATGTAAAGACCAATGGTGAAATGCAGGTAAAGTTGGTTTATCTAACTGGTCATCCTCATTCATATTAAAGATTAATGATGTAGTTGACTATAGGGAATATATTTGTATAAATTTTTTTTGGATAGTGCTGTGAGATTTATGGCATCAAGTAAGAAAAATCAGGTGCTCCTTTCAAATGCTATCTTAAAAGATTTAGAGATTAGTTTGTTTTTATGATTATCATTTTATTGTAAAATTATATTTTCTGCAATGAAACTGTATTGAAGAGTGCTTATAAAAAGGGACGGAGGTTGTATTTGTTTTTCCATACAAGAATGAAGCATATACTTCCCTTAAGATGCTATGCATCTTTAGTGATGAAATTCTGAAATCTAGCGTCAACTATACTCGATAATACTTTATTTTCCTTTAAGTTATTTATTATTTAGGTCTGTGATAAAGAATGCCTAAAAAAAGTCTGATCAAGAGGCTTTTTTTAAAAAAATGTTAAATTTAGTAAATCAACTATAAAAGGCTGTATTTCTTATAAAAAAAGATAATTTTGGTAAATCAACTATGGATATCATAAGATGTGCTAGGATTAGATCAATAGTCTTTACATCCTATATCATACAATTACATCTTAATTTAAATACACTTTTAGTTACTTTGTTTGCTCCCAATGTTTACCACACTTAGTTACCCCAAGACTTCCACCTCATTCTCTACAAATTGTTGCTCCTAAATCCATTTTTCCAAGCCTTGCTTCTTATGCATTTTACAATACAACAACTATTCCAAATCATCATCCTGAATAGCACTAAGTAAGTCCATATCAGTCGTACTCGTTCTGTATCATACTTTGTGTTGCTATATTGTACTTCTTATGTTTCTACACATTTTTTGTATTTGCCATTTCCTTCACTGCAGGCCATTTAATCTCTCTCACATTCCCTGTCATATTCACTTCTGTCAAATCAATCCTTACGATTAAGAAGCTATTAAGTATTCTTTTTCACACATAATATACTTTTTTCCCTATAAGTTATTATTGAAGCATTATAACTATTTGACTTTAGATTGCTTTTAAAGTTGTGGGAGTTAAACAACTTTTTTCCCTTAGAGAAATACTCTTTGATCTTAAATTAAATAAAAATTTCACTCATTTCATATCTCTTTTAGGCTTTGTTTGGGAGTTGGGTTTTGAAGGGAGGGGAAGGGAAGGCTTGGGTTTTGGAGGGGAAGGGAAGATGAATCTGATTTTCTACTACCTCAGAATATTTTCTTTGCAGAGTATGATTTGATATAATTTGCTTTTGTTTCTTCACGAGCTTGCAGAAAATTGTAAGTTTTTTGCATCTACAACTTCAGTACCACGTATTTCAGTAGCTGGTGAGTTATTATAGGGCAGTTATTTGTTAGGGGAGCTGTTCTATTGGTGAAAATAAGCATAGTCACTTCTATTGGATTTAGTTTAGGCTTCAGATGTTAAATGGATCATCAACCAATCAATGCATTGAGTAGATGGAGAGAAAGACTTTGAATGACTATTGTTCATGTTGTATGTCTTGTAGTTCATCACTACATAATGAAAATCCGAATTCGAAGTAAGATTGTGGGTATAGTTTGACTCTAAAGGAGAGAGTAGTAGATAAGATAATGAGTATAGTTGCAACTAGTGAAGGTCGGAAGATAATAACGAGTCCTAAAGCCTTTTTGGACTTATGGTCTATATGTAATGTACAAGAGGCTGACCCTTCAACCAAAACAAAGGGTAACTATAGAGGAACAAGTTGCTAAGACCCTATATATTCCAACACACAATGTTAGAAATTGAGAGATTCAATTCTGGTACCGACGCTCCAGCGAGGCTACTATTTGTCATTTTAATCATTTGCTCCGGTCGATATGGAGATAGGACGAACCTATCTCAAATAACCAGATGACTCACATTCTTGAATAAATAATTGGAAACAATTGATTTTAACCTTATTTTAAGGAATTTGTTGGGGCATTTGATTGTACACGTCCCTTTGATCTAAAGGTTTACGTACGTTTTGCTTGGACGAGAGGGAACCACTTCCATTCTAGGATATTAAAACATGATTAGGGAGAATAAATGGTCTCAAAATACCAAGAGGTAATTAAAATTTATTGATCCTATTTATTTATTAATTTATTCATCTTTATATGTGTTAGTAGTGTTTAAAGATAGTCACATACAGTGTAAAACAATGTTACACATACAACCAATAAAAATCCTTAAACTTGTTAATGCCATATTAGTATTTTAAAAATAAGAGTCATTTAGCGGGATACACGTCTCTTATTGGTTGACAGTGTAAGTATATATTCCTTTTTCTCATGTTAGTGATTGTTTCTAGTTGGCCCTTACATTTTTATAACATTGTTCTGCGCTCATGTGCCCGTTGGAAATAATGCTATTGCCGCACACCCCATATCTGATCACCCGGTGATGTTTCTAGTTTTTGCTGCACATCCAGTTCAATGGTTGAGGGAGCAGCTGCAACAATCAATTATAATGCCTAACAAATATTGCACAGAGATCTAGAAGTATTGAGAGTTTCTTTGGTTAGTTCACTGCAGGGCTGTCATGGAAGCTATTTTTTTTAGTGCATTGCAGGTTACGCCATGGAAATGATAATAGAAATGTGAGAAATATTAGAATATGATCTCAAAGGCAGGTGCAACATATTTAAGCCACATGCGCAGTTGTGTGTGATTAAGGGTGACTTCGTGAAGTTGGTCTTGACTCGTGTAAGGTCGCCAAGAATATTTTCATGCTAATGTCTGGTCACTTGATTGAGATGTAATCTAATGCATTACGCCTATGTGGTGCGAGTGAAGCAGTAGAGCAGCTTAGTGTGGATATGGAATTTACCTTCAAAATCTTAGAAATTATATGAAATTGATAGAATCAATTCAGTATCTAACAGAGATATGCATGGAAATGGTACAAAAAAACTGATATAAAGTACTGATTGTATTAAGAAAGGGGCTAGAGTTCAAATGGGATCTAGCAAAATTAGTACAATAAAAGGCAGTAGCAACAAAAATAGAAGGAAACTAGTAGAGGCACTTTGAGAGGCCTTATCTCTCTTAGGAATCAGATCCACTCAACTATTATCGTACCTCACAAATGATTGAGACTCAATCATTTATGGAATTATTCCTAGATCCTATTACCATTCAGCTGCTGCCAGCTGTCCCCTCCCATGTGCTTCTACTAACCGAAATTGTCCTATTCTCTCTCTTTCTCTCCTCCCATATCTAGCAATTCCACTCACTTCAAAAACTTCCTTGACCTCAAGGAAGAAAACTGGAAATTCCTCTTTTAACTTTTTAGCTAACTCCCACGAATTCTCGAATTTTGGAAGATCTTTCCATTTCACCAAAATCTCCCACTCTCCTTGATCATTCCTCCTGTAATCCATTACTTTCTCAGGCACAGGTTCCAAATACCAATCCTCATTCATACAATCTGGCAAGGGTTGGATTTCTGCAGAGGCACTAATAGCTTTTTTCAGCAAGGAAACATGGAATACCGGGTGTACTTTAGCATCAGCAGGCAACTTAAGCTTGTAAGCCACCTCTCCCACCCTTTTAATTACCTCATACGGTCCGTAAAATCTAGGACTCAACTTCTGGTTCAGCCTTTTAGCTAAACTCTTCATTTTGTAAGGCTGGATTTTTAAGAAAACCTTATCACCCACTTCATAGACCACCTCCCTCCAATGCTTGTTTGCATGATTTCTCATCATATCTTGTGCCTTGAGTAACTGCTTTTGCAGTTCCTTGATCAACACGCTTCTCTCCATTGTCAATTTACTGATTTCATCAACTGCGGATCCAGGGGTGTCCCCTCTAATTAACACTAGAGGAGCCATTCCATATAGTGCCTCAAATGGAGTGGTCTTTAGTGAGGCATGGTAGTTGGTGTTGTACCAATATTCTGCCCATGCTAACCACTTTGGCCATTGCTTAGGTTTGAGCCCTGTAACACACCTCAATTATGTCTCTAAGCACCTGTTGACTACCTCTGTTTGTCCATCAGATTGAGGGTGGTACGCACTACTATATTTCAACTTAGTCCCAGCCAACTTAAATAGCTCCATCCAGAAATGGCTAACAAACACTTTGTCTCTGTCAGGCACTATGGAGCTAGGGAATCCATGCAATCTAACCACTTCTTGAAGGAAAACTTCAGCAACACTCTTGACCGTATAAGGATGGCTAATTGGAAGGAAATGAGCATACTTAGAGAGTCTATCCACCACTACCATAATAGTGTATACTCCCTGTACATCAGGTAAACCCCCTATAAAATCCATTGAAATATCACTCCATACTTGTGTGGGAATAGGCAAGGGCTGTAGTAATCCTCCAGGTGTCAAGGTTTGATACTTATTCCGTTGACACACTTCACAAGCCTACACATACTCTTGAATTCTATTTCTCATACCCTCCCAATATACCACACTACTAATCCTTTTGTACGTCCTGAGATAACTAGAATTCCCTCTTACTGTTGTATCATGGAATTCATTCAAAATCCAACTAATTCTAGGGGATCCCTTAGGCACCACTATTCTTCCTTCATAATACAACCTTTCCCCCTTAAGTTGAAACCCCTTATGACTGAGAGGATCTGCTAAAACAACCTGCACTACCCCCTTCATCTTCTCATCCTGTTGTACCTCCTCTTCTAATCCATTCCAAGCTTCACTTTGGAGAGTAGTTATGTGAGAATTCTGCATCTGTCTGGAAAGGGAATCTGCTGCACTATTTTCCCTTACAGGCTTATACTTCACCTCAAAATCATAACCTATTAGTTTAGATAACCACTTCTGTTGTTCTTCCCCCATCACCCTCTGCTATGTTATAAATTTTAAGCTTTTCTGGTCAGTATGCACCTTGAAATGCTTGCCTAATAAATAGGGTCTCCACTTCTGAATAGCTATGACCATAGCCATGAGTTCTCTTCCATAAATTGACTTTTGTTGGGCTTTAACTATTAAAGTTTGGCTCATGTATGACACAGGTCTGCCGTCCTGCATTAACACTGCTCCAATGCCTTTACTTGAAGCATCAGTCTCCACTACAAACTCTTTTTTAAAATCCGACATAATCAAAACTGGGAGAGTGGTCATTGCTATCTTTAGTTCATCAAAAGCCACATGTGCCTCTGTACTCCAGAGGAAATTGTCTTTCTTCAGCAGCTGAGTAAGGGGCCACGCTATTTTTCCATAATTCCTCACAAATTTCATGTAGTAGTCAGTTATACCTAGGAATCCTCTTAATCCTTTTATATTTTTTGGAACCGGCCACTTGATAATATCTTCTATCTTTCTGGGATCTGCTGCTACTCCTTGGGCAAATATTAAATTCTCAAGATACTCCACCTCTTCTTGACCAAAAGAACATTTCTTCTTGTTAGCAAATAATTGGTTATCCTTCAACACTTGCAATATGACAGTTAAATGTTTTCTGTGTGCTTCTCTACTCCTACTATATATGAGGATATCATAAAAAAAACCAAGCAAAATTTCCTTAGAAATGGCCTGAGAACTTCATTCATGAGGGCTTGGAAGGTAGAGGGAGCATTTGTCAAGCCAAAGGGCATGACAAGATATTCATAATTCCCCTCATGTGTTCTAAAAACTGTCTTGGCTATGTCTTCATCCCTCATCCTAATCTGGTGATAACCAGATTTTAAATCCATTTTGGAAAAAATGACTGCTCCTCCCAATTCATCTAATAACTCCTCAATGATGGGAATGGGAAATTTATTAGGTAAGGTCACCTTGTTCAGAGCCCTGTAATCTGTGTCTAGCATCAATGAAATTGCTAGTTGCCCTAGAATCAATCAGTGTCAACAGTTCTCTTTCCTTGACTGTAGCCCAGACCTTGAATGATTTATTAGAAATTAATCCTTCTTGACTCTGTAGGGAGAGTTGCAAAGTCTTGCATTCCTCCATTCCTCCCACCAAGTCTTCTGTTTGCACCCCTTTTCCTCCTGTTACCTCTTCCTCTTCACCGTTTTCCTCACATAATTTAAAACTCATATGCTTGAATTTGCATATGTGCTCCCTATTCCATTTATCCCCACATTTGAAACACAACCCTTTCTTACTCCTTTCTTCTAATTCTGCAGGATTTAATCTCCTCCCTCTGAATTTCTCATTACCTCCCCCATTACCTTTATCTCCCTCCCTCCTAGATCCTCCTACCTTTGCAGGATCCCTGATCTTAAAAGATCCTCCTCTATCTCTCCACGAACTACCCTTCTTGTGGACCACCTCATTTTTTTCTTCAATCAACATGGCCTTATCCATCAATTCTGTTAAACCTTGATTCTCATGGAGTTTTAGTTCAACTTGAATCTCCTCTTTTAGTCCATTCATGAAAATGGAGTCTAACATAATCCTTTCTTCCCTTCTCAAAGGAGCTACAAGCATTTCGAATTTCTCCATATACTCTACCGCCGATCCTTTTTGTCTTAAGCTCAACAAAGGCCTCATCGGGTTATGCAGCAGACCCGGTTGAAACCTCCTCATCACCGCTACCTTGAACTCCTCCTATGTCCCCAGTGGGGCTTGCTCCTCCCACCAATGGTACCAATTCGAAGCCTTGTCCTCCATAGCTAACACTACCGCGTCTAGTTTGTCTCGCATCCTTACACCATTCAAACGGAAGTATCTCTCGACCCGCACTAGCCAACCATACGCGTCCTCTCCCTTGAAAATGGGAATCTCCAACTTCCTTCTGCTTCCCATGGTCCACCCTCCTTCGCCTCCCCCGTAACGGCGATTTTTGGGTCGAGATTCGTGCGAACGGTTACTCCTTATGCTCCCCTCATCTTCATCGTCGTCAGATCCTCTGTGGTGACCCGGACGCTCCTGAATTAGCTGGCGAATCTGCTCCACTGTCACCTGAGGTCTCGATTGTTGCTCCGTTACGATCTTTCGTATCTGTTCTATCGTCCCTTCAAACTGATTCATCCTCTGTTCTATCATTTCCACTCGATTCTCCATGATACCACGCGTCACAACCATCCACAGAGTAAGCGAAACCAAGGTTCTAGATACCAAATTGATAGAATCAATTCAGTATCTAACAGAGATATGCATGGAAATGGTACAAAGAAACTGATATAAAGTACTAATTGTATTAAGAAAGGGGCTAAAGTTCAAATGGGATCTAGCAAAATCAGTATAATAAAAGGCAGTAGCAGCAAAAATAGAAGGAAACTAGTAGAGGCACTTTGAGAGGCTTTATCTCTCCTAGGAATCAGATCCACTCAAGTATTATCGTACCTCACAAATGATTGGGACTCAATCATTTATGGAATTATTCCTAGATCCTATTACCACTCAGCTGCTGCCAGTTGTCCCCTCCCATGTGCTTCTACTAACCGAAATTGTCCTATTCTCTCTCTTTCTCTTTCCTACGTTTCCTCACATAATGCCTCCCATATCTACAAAATTATGTGGACAAACAGACATATCCGATGGATTGGATCCGTTTTGCGATTCCTCCATTTTGATGTTGAGCTTTGACATTTATTTGTATTTTTGGGTTAGAATAGTAATCTTATTAATATACAATTCTCTTCATAAAAAAGAGGATCGCTCTTTTCACGTAAAGTAAAAAGTGAATTAATTACTTAACCCACTCCACGTCCTTCTTACCCATCCTTGTGAAATTCCATTTTTGTCCCCGGGATACCGGAAATAAATTTTCGGTTAGCACCCTATATCATGGAAATCACGTTGAAAAGGATTGCGTGTAAATCGGAAGTATATTTCCAGTTTTAAACTGTGAGAAAAAGTGAGACCAAATTTGAAATAAATTTAAAATATGGTGCATATCGGAAGTATATTTCTGGTTCCACTCAAATATTTCAGAAAGTGAGAACAAGTGAGACCAAATTTGGAATAAATTCAAAATATGGTGCATACCGGAAATATATTTCCGGCTCTACTCAAATATTTCAGAAAGTGAGAACAAGTGATACTAAATTTAGAATAATTTAAAATATGATGCATATCGGAAGTATATTTATAGTTTCACTCAAAAATTTCAAAAAATAGTGCGTATCAGAAATAAATTTTCGATTTTGTAAAAAATATTTTAAAATTTTTACAGGATGCATCCCACCCTGATGGAATCCACAAGTAAAAAATGTCCCTGGCATCCAGAAATTCGCCTTTGTACGTTCTATTTTACACACATTTTAACATTTCATATGTATCACCCTTATTTGTCCAAAAAATATGCCCAGAAGATGCACTTCCGAAAAGTATTAATATGATTAATATGAATCAACCACCTTTTCTCTTGCAACTTGCAACTTGCAACGATTTCAATTTGTTCTTCTCATAGATACTAGCTTCAACTGAAGCTTTTTCCCACATTATTTCGTCAACAAATGTTCTCATACTTTCAATTAAACTTTGTCGGTTTTCAAAGTATGTTAACAAATCAATTCAAGTGTTTCTTTTTTATTTAATCCATTTACCTCATAAGAAAACATACCTTTAACAAATCAATTCAAGTATACATTATTAAAATTGAATTTAATTTTTTCTTACTCTCTCTCTGAAACAAGGGTGATTTAGGATCAATTTTGATCTAAGATTATCCCTCTAAATTATTTTTCTTATCTATTAGTTAAATAAGTGATTTTTATATATTTTTAATGTTTCTTTTGTTTTTATATTATTTCGTGGGTCATTGTTTTTTATTTTCCATATTTCTTTGGTGTATTTTGATTTATCGTCTTTGTGCGAGGTATTTTGTTTTTTCATTTTTGTGCGGTGTTCATTTGTTTCAAGTTGAAAGATTAGTTTCAATCTAGTGCAGATCCAATCAATGATTTTGGTGTCATTAACGCTACAGATATGAAATCATGAGTATTTCAGACATCTCAATATAGTCAATACAGTCATATTTGTAGGCTTATGCAATTTGCCGTTTTATGCTATTAACATGAGAATTTTTCTTGTCACCCCCAAATTTAACCTGACACCCCCTAATGCTATGAAAAGACAATTTTGCACGACCAAATTCCATTCTCCAAATTTACGATACACCGGATTTTTAAAATTCTCTGACGATACCGGAAATTTAGTGGCGATACCAGATATTTCAAAAAAACAAGTAAGATTTACGGTACTTTTGGCAAAATTTCAGGTATTTTGCACCGGATATTTCATAATTTTCAATATCGCCTACCGTAACTTTGAAATATCTGGTATTTTCGTACAAGAAATTTCATAATTTCCAGTATTATCATTTGATAATGATACTGGAAATTTTGAAATATCCGGTACACATTCCATACCAGAAATTTTAAAATTTCTGGTATTTTCTATTTTTATTTTAAATTTCTATGTTTCTTATGATTTTTAATTTTGCTTGCAGTGAGGACGAGAGATAGAGATGGGTCTATTGCCGACAGGACTACAAATCAAGCTGATGTCGTGGCTCGAGCTGATGGCTGAATAGGTCTCAGTGGGGTTTCATGCACCTCGCCGACGGACTGCTCGAGCTTCTACAATAGTCGAGGATCAACCTCTTGCGGTGGAGGGTCATGCTCCTGTTCCTACAGTGGAGGGTCATGCTCTTATTCCTGCAGTGGAGGGTCATGCTCTACATAGCCTTCACATTTTCATCATTCTTCAGCTCGATTAGGTTGTATTTCACTCAACCATCTGTATCATTGTATCCTCCCAAAACTCGATCTTTGTCACCTTTCTGTTCTCAGAATCATGCAACAAATCGTTCAATGTTTCCTTCAAGGTGACAAAGGACTCAGATCCATCTGAGAGCTTGAATTCAACAACAGGTTTGTGGTCGTTGTAATACACTTCTGCCTTAATCAAAAATTGAGGAAGAGGCATTTTGTTGAGATGTGTTATTCAATAACCATAAAACTCATATTTATACAAATGATGATGCGTTCTAGACCACACATAAGTGTCGGTGCAAACCGTATCCTCCAAAAGTGTCGGCAAAATCCCAACCGTTGAAAAAATATCATATTAATATATACCAGAAATTCCAGTTTACAAGTAAAATTTCTGGTATACCGAAAATTAGTTAATTTATGATATACCAGATTTTTTTAATACACGTTCGAAAATTTGAGTAATACTAGATATTATGTAATTTCTGGTATTACTAGAATATTTAAAAATGCTTCAGGAAGTTTGGATATACCAGAATTTATCAAATTTTTGATATGTCGGAAATTTTAAATGCGTTCCAAAAATTTGGGCAGTACCGCAAATTCGGTGTGATACTGGAAATTTTATCCGGAAATATCTTTGTAATGAAACATGGGTAAAGTGTGAATAAAAAAAATTGGGGGTGCCAGGTTAAAGTTGAGGGTGACAAGACAAAATTTCTATTAACATGAATGCTATGAGTTTCTTTGCAGATTCATCCTTTTTATTTTTATGTTTGTTCGTAGATTCATCCTTTTTATTTTTAGTGATTTTGACTTTGTATTACAATAATGTACTCTAGCAATTTGGAATGAATGAATATCATTTATTTTTTAAAAAACTAAATTAAAAACTAAATTTAATATCTCAAAAAATTATATGAAATAATAAATAAATAAATAAATCTCCAAAATAATTTTTATAATGTCTTTTAAAATAGCTACAAATTTAAATTATTTTTAAAAATTTTGATATTAAAATTTTAAATAAAATGATTAAATTTCTAAAAGTTTAATTTTTTATTTATAATTTTCTTCTAAATAATCTGTAACATTGTAAAAAGAATTTTTTTTGAAAGTTGTATCGAACTAGGCCTTAATTATACTTTTTTCTTCTAAGAATTTATAGTAAGAAGATGAATCGAACTAGACCTTAGTTATATACTTTTTTCATCTATTTAAAGATGAACGAGTAATATAATCTTAATTCCAATTTGCACTTATAATTATAAATGATAATGAATATGATTTGAGTAAAGTAATATAGTATTTGATTAGCACATATCCGCATAAGCACCAATTTTTATATCAATACACATATTTGTACATGTTATCCGTAATTTTAATTAAAATAATGTATTTTGTTATTTGAAATTTTCAACAATATTAACAAAATCTTCAAAAATTTTAAAACTTAATTATGTAACAAACGAACATTAATTTAAAATGTTTAATAATTTTATAGTGATATTTTAAAAGTGATAGACATACATCTCACTATAATAATTATATTTTATTTAAACATTAATTAATTAATTAATTAATTAAATATAAATTAATTTCGGAATAACAAAAATTATAATGGATCCTATTACATTTTATAATGACGGAAGTATGAAGTTGAATATTCAACTTTATTTCTATTGTTGATTAACCTTCTTATTACATTATCTTGTAATGATTAATGTTGAATATTCAACTCTTTGGACTTAATATAATTTGACCTCTTTTATAAAAACAAAAGCAAAATTATCACATAAACATTTATCGACTTTTCCATCTATTTTTACTAACTAGTACCCAACAATCTACAAACAATCTACAAACAAAATCGCAATAATTTAGAAAAAGAGGCAAATTTGTATAGAAACATTTGTTAACAAGGATGTCTATAAAAATTATCTGTTTGAAATATTGAAGTTGAAGATTCTTTTTTTGTGGAGATGGGATGAAACAAAAAATATCTCCGATGACATTTATATTTTATATATTATATAATATATAATTATATATTTTATATAAAAATATTAATGAATTAAAAATGAAGAGTCATTAATGGACTATTTTATTTTTATATTTTATTGTATAATGTATTATTTCATTATTTAAGTATTGAACCCTTAAAAAGTGTATCAAATGCATAGAATATACACACCATCTCTTTCTTTTCTTTTCTCAATTATCTGTCTCATCCATTTATCATTCACTTTGTTCTCATCGTCATCACAACAATTACTCTTTTTTTTTGAGATTTTTTTCTGCTACCCCTTTACTATACTTGACACCCCACATTTTTTGATTTCCCGAACATACCCCTAAGCTTATTTACTCAAAATTTTATCTTTTTTTTTTTAAAAAAATTACTGTTGAAAAAGTTGTCAAAAAAATAAATTTCTGGTATACTAGAGCAAATTTCCAGTACCGTTATTTGGAGCATACTGGAATTTCTTTGTATTTTACAAATTTCTGGTACCAATATACTGGATATTTCTAAATTTCTGGTGCGATTTATCAGATATTTCTAAATTTCTGGTGCGATTTATTGGAAATTGTAAAAAACCCATTATTTTTTTGAAAATAATTCACGTACCGAAAATCTCGCACATTCCCGGTATACAAGTAATACCGGAAATTTCGTGAAGCCTGAAATTTTCGGTATGACAGATGACATGTTATATATTTGTGGTCTTGAATCGGCTGCTTCAGCTTCTTCTACGGATTCATGTACCGATCTTACGCCGTACTTCCTTACCGATCGGTACACTATTCTTGACTTTATACACATTTTTATATTCTTTTCTAAATTGATCTAATTTAGCTAATTAAACGTTAATGTGATTGTCAGATTTTTGAATCACGAGAGAAAGTTCTTGAATGGGCACGATCAATTGAAAAAACTCATGGTATTGCTGTTGTTACAATCCGATCCGAAGCTGCTAATGGTATGCGAGGGAGGAAGGATAAATTGATTATGGGTTGTGACAGAGAAGGTAATTACAAAAAGAAAAATGAAGCTGCAGCTCCTTCTGATGGCAATTATTCTATGAGGGTTAAATGCCTATTTAGGCTGAGATCTATTCTGAGTGGTGATGGCTGGAAGGTGATGGTAAGATGCGGGATGCACAATCATAAACTAGACAAGGAATTGATAGGTCATGACATTTTGGGCCGTCTAAAAGAGGAAGAAAGAAAGTTTGTGAATGACATGACGAAGTACAACATAGCTCCAAGGTACATCATTTCTGCTTTGAAAGACAAAGATCCAGAAAACCTCACGAGTATTACCCAGATATATAAAGCTAGAGCAACATACAAAATGAGCAAGAGAGGTGCAATGACAAAAATGCAAATGTTATTGGGTCTTGTTCACCAAGAGAAATACTTGTATTGGTCTAGAAATAAGGATAATTCCGATATGGTGGCTGATATCTTCTAGACACACCCTGATTCTGTGAAGTTGTTGACTATGTTTCTGAAGGTGTTAATTTTTGATTGCTTATTCAAAACAAATAGGTAAGAATTTTAATTTTAATTTCATCACATCTTAAAAATATGCTTAGTGAGTTGGTTGCTGAATGCTTTGCATTTTTTAATTGTGCAGGTACCAGATACCACTGCTTGAGGTTGTTGGTGTTACATCAACAAAATTGACGTTGCCTAATTGACGTTGTGGGTCAAAGGGCATTGAAAAAAAATCCATGACCTAGTCTATCCATCAACAACTTCAATGTGTCCACCGCCAGTGAAATATAATTCATCAAGGAGAGAAGTTAAGAAGGGTAGAAAAGGTGCGGAAAGTGGTGTGCATCGTGATTCAAGTCAGTAGGAATATGCTGAAGCTTTGCAAGGGAGTCAGACTATGAAGAGATCATGCATACAACCAAGTGGGAGTCAATCGTCAACCATACCGATTTGTAGGAAACCTTGTACAAAATCTGCAAAAGGCGAGTACTTGCCACAATTTCCTGCTTTCTTTCATCCATACATCGAAGACATTATTGATGTCGAACCAGATGGAAACTGTGGTTACCGTTGTATTGCAACTGCGTTGGGATGTGATACAGATGCATGTTTTGATGTTAAGAGGCAGTTGGATACTCATATCCATCAACACGAAGCATTATTTTCCAAGGTGTTCTATGACACTGTGTCTTATGTTAGGAATTCATTAATCGTGAAACACTTGGGTCCTCAGGGTAAGGACAAATGAATGTCGATTCCAGATATGGGTTACCCCACTGCTTGTAGATATGGTGTTGTTTTTGTTTCTTTTTCCGTGAGTATTAGCACGACATTTTTCCCTCTTCTCATACCTCCACCCCTGTACAGAAGTTGTCATACAATTGTTGTTGTTGGTTTTGTCAACACAAATCATTGGGTTATGATAAAATTGAAACTCGGTTGTCCACTGCCTCCCGTCTCGAAGCGTTGGACGAATAATTGTCCCGATGATGCAAAAAGATGAGAATCAGCATATGCGGGTCGGTTCAGACATTTTGCAGTACTGTCTGGGGAGTAATTGTATTTTATTTGTAATACATTTATGTATGACAATAATTATATTTATATATTACCACAGTTTCATATTTTATCGTGTATTTTATTTAAGTATAAGTTTATAAGTGTAAGATTTTTTAAAAAATTAAGTCTCAGTACTACCAGAAATTTGAAATTTCATGTACCGAAAGAGTATTGGAAATTTGAAATTTCCAATCTATTTTGAACTGAAATACATACCGAAAATTCTAAAAATTCGGTACTGTTATAATACCGAAAATTTGAAATATTCGGTATTCATTTTAACTAATTATGCATTCCGAAAATTTCAAATATACGGTACCGGAAATTTTCTGAAAATTTTCATCAAAGACGGTAAAATTGTAACTATCACACAATTTCCAACATTTATCACGAAATTTCCAGTATTTTTCAGGGATATTTTGGTAAAAACACCATATATGAAGGGTGTCAGGTATAACTGAGGGGGTAGAAGGAAAAATTCTCCTCCTTTTAAATTGTATTTATGTTGATTATTCTTCAAACTCACTTAACTTTCATTACTAACATAATTTTCATTTGATTAATAAATTAGTAGTTATGAATTTTCCAAACTCACACATAATCAATCATTTATGTTGGACGACAATGTGATAATAAATTAGGGAAAGCATAGTATTTTTTTTTATAAAAAAATATTAGAAATTGCTAATGTTTTTTTTTGTTTTTGTTATTTATGTAAAATGTATTTATGTTTAAAACAAAAATACATGTAAGGGGGTTTTTAAACAAAAAAGAAAATAATGAAATATTGGATTCATAGTTTTGGTAATATATATATATATATATATATATATATATATATATATATATATATATATATATATATATATATATATATATATATATATATATATATATATATATATATATATATATATATATATATATATATATATATATATATATATATATATATATATATATATATATATATATATATATATATATATATATATATATATATATATATATATATATATATATATATATATATATATATATATATATATATATATATATATATATATATCTCCATAGACTTCCGTAAAAATTTGTAAGAATAGGAATGAGAAAAAATGAATACATTTGAAGGTGGAGCAAAAAAACGTTCTCCAAATATTTCTTCCTCTTTGACATCCCTAAATTTGTATATACAATTCAAAACAGATTTTGTTTACTTTTGATTAAACAATTTGGATTTCGTTTGGTTTTATTAAATAATTGGATTTTGTTTATCTTTTTTTATTAGATAGTTGAGAGACAATTAAGTTATGTTCACTTTGAAAATATATTTTTTACTTTTATATTTCAGTCTCAGATATGTATTGACTTTTTTGATGGCAGGGCGGGGGTTTAAGCACCAGATCCGCACCGCATCCGGCTAAAATTTGTTCACCCGCCCCCACCCCCAACAAGAAACGGGTTCACCCGCACCTGCCCGAATAAAATTTTTATTTTATTTTTAAATTTATATTTTTTTAATAAAGTTAAAAATAAATAATTAAACTAAATACTTAATTATTTTAAAAGTATTTTTCAAGTTTGATAGTTTTATTTAAATTTTATTTTTAAAAAAATAAATAATAATTCTAATAAACATAATATTATAACATTAAAAAGTATAAAAAAAATGTAAATAAATAATAAAACTATTAAAAACAAATAAAATAAAATAAATTTAGTTGACGGGTGCGGGGCGGGTGCGGGTGCGGGGCAGGTATTACCATCACCCGCCTCCGCACCCGCACCCGTAAATTAAAAACGGGTTTTACCCGCACCCGGTTAAATCGGATTTTCCCCGCTAATTTCGGGACAGGGGCGGGCGGGCCCCAACAGAACCGGGTTTATTTGTCATGCCTACTTTTTTTTTTAAAGAGAAAGTATATTCTTTATATCGACAGTTGTTATGTATTTCAGAAAACAATGACAACATTATTCTTATTATTTTGAATAATACACAACTCCTATAGTCCCCAACCTTTAGTCCTTTTCACCTGACTACTTATTACTTTAGTGTAATTCATTTGTATATTACATGCTATCTCAATTTTGTTCAACTATATTTTATTTTATTTTAAATGTTGGTGTTAATTTTTATTTTGTTTTAATAAATAACAATATACATTAATAAATACAGTAATTTATATATTAAATAATTAAAAATGTTTTAATT
Organism: Vicia sativa; assembly: GCA_021764765.1. Taxonomy (NCBI): domain Eukaryota; kingdom Viridiplantae; phylum Streptophyta; class Magnoliopsida; order Fabales; family Fabaceae; genus Vicia; species Vicia sativa. The sequence goes on along the minus strand of CM038795.1, from coordinate 112,334,592 downwards.
ATTTTAAACTATATTATTTAATTAATAATAATTTAAGTATTTACTAATTAATAAATAAGCTCAATAATTTGAATTATATATTATAAAATAATTATTTAACATATAATAATTTAAATATTTAATGATTAAGATATTAAATACTTAAAACATTTAATAAATTATTAAAATATTTTTCAACCAATTTAATAAATATTTGAAGTATTTAATTAGTGTTTTTTTGGTTATCGTCCTTGTTAGTTAGCGTGTTTTTTGTACTAGTCCCTTAATATATATATATATTGTTTGAGATCCCTAATTATTTGATTCTGTATTTTTTAGCATAAGTCCTTAATTATGGGTTTTAAATATTAATATTTTAACTATTTAATATGTAAACTATTAATATTTCAACTATTTAATTTATCAACTATTATTATTTAAAATATTAATAATTAAAATATTAAATATTTAAAATATTTATTTTAATTTGATAAATATTTTATCTGTTAATATTTTAAATTTAAGACTAGTAAATGTAATAAAAAAATAATTATTTCATGATATTTCAACTAATGAGTTAGTATATTAACTTTTAAATATTTTATTTATTAATAATAAAATAATATAATAAAATAATAATTAAAATGTTTCAATTATATAATATAAAAAATATTGCATAATGTAATTTAAATGTTTCAACAATATAAAATATTTAAATATCACAATATAACAAAATCTGTTTCAAAACAATTTACTACATTATACATACACATATGCATTACATATGTTGAACACAAAGAACCAATGATTTAGTGATTGATAATGTATCATTTGAGCTAAAGATAGAGGGTCCGTTACGTCAGTACCGTTAGTCATATCACTTTTTTTTTAACGTGCTTTTTTAATGTTCCAGTGACAGCAGAGATCAACATCAACGCTAATTTAATATATAGAGACCTGAAAAAAAAAACTAAAATAAAAACAAAAATAAAAAATAAGCTAACTTACATGAACAAAACAATTTAAACCTAAATTTTGTCTAATTATATATCATTCAAACGCATGGCAAATAAAAGCATGCTTTTTCCAAACAATGATTTTAAACACGATTTGAAAACTAGTTCTCTATCTACTTTTTAAAAACGTGGAGATTTACTGAATTTTTTAAAATATATTTTTGTCTAAATAAGAAACTGGTTTTTTTTCATGGAAGGACAAGAATACAAGCAACTGTAGTGAAATTCGTCAAAGTATACACAAAATTGATGGTGAAAGCTTGAATGATGGCGTGATTTGGATTTGTGATTTAATATTTGAGTTTTTAGAGAAATAGAGGGCTGAAAATTTTGAATTCTAAAATAGAATATTCAATTTAGTACTGAAGAAAAAAATAACTCATTTCATAAAATGGAGATTTTACTTCAAGAGTATGTTGACTAGACTCATTCACTTCAAATACACTTTAAACACAATGAAATTTTTTATGTGTATAATTTTTGCTTTTTTATTTATCTTTTTTACTTGTCATATACATCGACTAGTCACTTCTAGTGTCGTCTCTGAGATTTTGAATGTCCTGTCAAAATTATGAATTTAGTGTCCCTTTTCTTAATTCATAATTTTTTTATCAGATTTATAAGTCATATGTATCAAATAAATAGTCAACTTCATACGTATATATAATAAAAAATATATTTTGATGTCTCTAAAAAACTGGGGCCATGTGCGATCGCTCCTCCCGAACACCCTTCGAAATCCTCTGGTCACTTATTATTATTATAAATGAATTTGACTTTTTTTCTATACATATATATTTGATCGTTAATGTATCTAGTCTATATAAACTAGATACATTAATTGTCAAATATATCAAAAATATCAAATTTACTTTTAATAGTGACTAAATGATGTATTTAATATTAAATTTATTTAGGAGAAAAATTTGTTAGCACCTTATTTTTTGTCATCACATATTGCATATTTTAACCCGTTATTACTAATTAGTTAATTCTATCTAACCTAATAAAAAAAGATATATTATGTTTGATATCTTATTAGAATATTTTAATTTACAAATTATTTTAGCCTAGTCAAACAGGAAGGGGTGACAAACGAATATGCCCACTTTATTTAGACCGTCCTGCAAAAACCTAAAAAAAATGGAACATAGTGGAGCGTGTTGACTTAAAACATTAACGTGCTTCAAGAAAAAACAGGAATGATCGACATTTGAGTGTGTTTTGACACTTATACAACGTTTCATTAAGACTGAGACAACTCATAGGCACAATCCAACAAAAATAGTTTCATTCAATAACTCACATATGAACCTTCATTTTTGGATAATGTATAGAAGCACGAATTCCTCCTCATATCAACTGTTGATTGCATCTAACAGTTGTCCCCACTTCTGCAAGACAAATTGAGAAATATTAATATTTGAAGAATATACTAGTAAGGTTTTACTTTGAATTAATCTATGTAATGCATTTCAATAATAATAAGACATTAGTTAATCAATGTAGTTTAATTGTAATTCATTGAATTGCATAAGCTTCCAAACGATTGGAAAAACTCGCCTAGGATTGAAGGAACCATATCCTCAACTTTTAGAGTCACAAGACTTTAATCAAAAGCCTAACTTTGATTTTAATTGTTGAGTGAGAATGTGGACACAAAGAGGTCTAAAAGAGGGGGGGGGGGGGTTTAAATAAACCCTTTTGCCTTTAAGACAATCTAAAAAACATTTTAGGTCTTATTTACGAAATCAAAGAGTTTAAGAAGCGCAAAAGCAAAACACAAAAACAAGGGAGATTTGGAAGCATCTCAATGAATTGAACCAAATGAAATAATACACGATATTTACTAAGCACTTGATTTCTTCTAGTGCATTTCTATCACAAGATAACCAAAATTGCTTTTAACAAAGCTATTTCAAAACTTTTAGCATAAATGTTCTATCAAGACATGATTGGATTCATGATACTTTAATGAAACACTACAAACTTAAGCTTCTAAATTTTATCTTTATGAGAAATGTCTAACTTATATGACATACAACCTATATAATGATGCACTAATGTAATAGAAAAATAATAAATACAAGAAAAATAAAAGAGATAAGGGAAGAAGAAAATATACACAAAGATATATAGTGGTTTGATGTTCGTCCTCGCTTTTCCTACTCCACTCTTCAATGATGTTGAAAATCATTGGAAAATAATCATGATCTTCCACTATTTTAATAAGTTTGATTACAAGCATTCTGGTTACAATAAACTATTAAACTAAAATTCCCTCTATTGATGTAGACACTAAACTGCTAACAAAAATAAGATCTCTAAAAGATCTTGATCCAATAACCTTGATATCCATAATAATCACTCCAAGTATTTGTATGTGTAAATCTACTTGATCCCAATGATCTCTTGTCTAAGCGATTTCCATTAACTAAGTATTGATTGGACAACTCCCAACTTTGTCTGCGAGAAATCTTTCTCCAACTCCACCAAAGATGGACAAATAACTTCCATCCATGTCTTACAGACAAGATACTAGATCTTGCCAAAGTCTTCCTTGGAGTATAGTGAAACTCTCTTCTTGATGAATTACAACAAATACTAAACTACGTTTAAGAACTGATATATGCACATGTAACAAATAATAAACTTCACATAAAAATATTAGATATCCTAATGTAGCACCAGTCTCCCTTAAGACTCGATCTTTAGAGATGAAGGTCCTCAACAATGAAAAAAGAATAAGGATGAATATGATGAATAGTTCCATGAAATCTCACAAACACTCAAAAAACACAAGGTGTCAGTCAATAATTTAGATGAATGTGAATGAAGAACACACACATACACAAGGTTCTCTCAAAATTTATGGGTAAATGGATCTTGACTTTGGTTGTTATTAAGAAATTGATTAATCATGAACAACATGACAAGATTAATCAACTCCCTCTATTTCTCTCTCTCTCTCTCTCTCTCTCTCTCTCTCTATCTCTATCTATCTATCTATCTATCTATCTATCTATCTATCTATCTATCTATCTATCTATCTATCTATCTATCTATCTATCTATCTATCTATCTATCTATCTATCTATCTATCTATCTATCTATCTATCTATCTATCTATCTATCTATCTATCTATCTATCTATCTATCTATCTATCTATCTATCTATCTTTCTCTCTAAGCCTCTCTCTCCATCCCCTCTTCTTTCTCTAATTCACTCAACACAATAACAAATTGATCAAGAACAAGACAAACAAAAAGGAGAATGAATCTGTCCTGAATTCATAATCAAGAAGTTGTTCTAGCGAAGAAGAGAAATAATTAAGGTGATGAGTATAGACGCACTAAGAAACTAAGAAAAATCATTCTTTGTCTCTATGAATTTCTCCCATATGTTTCACTCACTTGATACTTTCATCAAATAAACAAATTAATATTTAAATCAAGGACGAAAAATGGGTCTTGAAGCTTTGATTTGGATCAAGTGAAAATTGTGATTCAAATCAATTTGAGCAGAGCCTGACCCAAACATAGCTTCAAGGAATCAATTGATTCAAATCAATTTTTGCACTTGATTCGGATCACACGAGTTCATGATTTGAATCATGTTTGTTTTGTGATTAGAATAAAATGCTCTAGAGTTTGATCAATTAGAAGGAAATTTTTTTCTTGAGTCTTTTTGGACTTATTTATCTTAGGCCAAATTTCTTTATGCACCACCATTTTATTTCCTAAAAACTCTATTTTTCAGGCATACTCAATTAGGCATGCGAGATTAGATTTAAAATTAGTATTAATAAAAGTTAAAGAAATATTTGGCATTTTTTAGAAATACATAAGGAATATTTCTTATTCTTTTTCTAACAAATGACTTATCCAAGGATGTTTACATCTTCGATCAAAAGATGAATATAGGAGAATATGTAAATTGACATTTTGCTATCCCTACTATTTCGAAATAATTGTCGCATTTGATAAAATGATTTGCTCTAAAATAATTGTCGTTTTCGTTGAAAGTGTAATTCCTTGTTTCGAAGAAACATGTTGTTGTTCGACATAAGGTGTGTCAAAGAATCATGTTGCTCGAATCAAGGTATGTCAAAATTAGTCTGTACAAAGTGTGTTGAGTTGTGTTAATTGTTAAAGGGTTGTAATCAGGTTGCTATACATAAGATTTCGATTAGGTCTAAAATAAATAGTTTGGACTTTTCTAGTTTTGATTTTTATGGCTTAGGGAGAAATAACCTAAAACTATAAATAGAGGGAGTAACCCCCATTTTTTTGTAATCACTCATAACAACTTCTATTCACAAAATTTTGTAGTTGCAAAGTGAGTAAAGATTTTTTCTACAGTTTGTGGGCAGAGAGAAACTCTGCATAAACCCTAATCTCTTTTCTTATTTAATTATCTTTTATTTTCATTGTCATTGTGTGGTGATAAAAATCTTGTTCATCAAGATTGATAGAAATTCATCATAGCTTTTGGTGGATTTCCAGCATCTAGTATCAAGAGCTCTAGTTGAGCAATCAAGGGAAGAAAAAGAAAATTACAATGGTGATGAATTATGCGAATGAGAATTTTCCAGAAAATCTTCCAATTCTGAAAGGTAATAACTATGAGAATTGACTCAAACAAATGATGGTTGTATTCTGTTTTCAAGGTCTTTGGATTCTTGTGAAACATGGATTAAAACTCCTTGAAGAAGATGCTTCATAAGAAGAATAGGGGGAATACAAAGAATCAAAGAAGAATAATTATAAAGCTTTCTTTATAATTCATTAATTTCTGAGTCCAAACAATTTCGAAAAGGTTGGTGATGTAGAATCTGCAAAAGAAGCCTGAGAGATTCTTAAGAAATATTTTGGAGGTGCGAAAATAGTGAAAGATGTGAGGTTACAAACTCACAAAAGAATGTATGAATTGATTCAGATGGAAGATAGCGAGAGCTTATCTGATTTCTTTACTAGGGTTACGAAACTAGTGAATCAAATCAAGGTTAATGGAGAAAACTAATAACAAGAGTTGTTGTTTCAAAGATATTGAGATCTTTGGCTGCGAAGTTTGACCATGTGGTAGTTTCCATAGAAGAGTCGAAGGACATGTCAACTTTTTCGAAGGAAGAGAGTCAAGGGATGCTTGAATCTCATGAACAAAGAATGGATGAAAGAGCTACATGCAAGTCTAAGAGTGATATGGCTTTGCAGACACCTTCAACAAAAGAAGGTAAAGGCAAAGGAAAGTGGTTCGACAAAGGTAGCGGTGGCTACAACAATTCGACTGGTAGATGAAACCAACATGAAGGAATTGTGTCGAATCGGATAAGACCCCATTATCAAGGCAACCAAAGAACTAGTGTTGGAGGTAGAGGAAGAATTGGTGGTCGAAAACCTGACAAGAGTCACATTCAGTGTTTCAATTGTTACAAGTATGGTCACTATTCTAGTGATTGTCCAGAAAAATGAAAGAATCGACAAAGTGATGCAAAGTTTGCAAAGTATGAAGAAGAATATATGTTATTGATGGTCAACACAAGAGATGAAGAAACATTTAAGGATCCGTGGTACCTGGATTTAGGATGCATATCACACTTGTCTGGAAGAAAAGAATAGTTTGTCAACCTAAAACCCTTAATGAGGAACATGTTAAAATTTGCAAATGATAATACTCTAGCAGCTGAAGGTATTGGAGGGTCATATGTCTCAGAAAGAAACCTTCAATATTGAACTTAATGTGATGAGCACAAGTTCCTTTTGAATCCAGCTAGCAGAGACGAATAAATATGGCACTACCGACTAGGCCATTTTAACTTTAGAGACACCAGAGATTTGACGATAAGAAATATGGTTTCAGAATTACCAAAAATCGATATTCCAAACAAGGTTTGTGAGGAATGTGTGCATGCGAAGTTACACAAGAACAACTTTAACAAGAATGCATGAAGTAAGTCAAAGGTAATACGTGAAGTCACATACTCTAATGTATGTGGGCCAATCCAGGTGGACTCAAATGGAAGTAATAAATACCTTTTCATATTCATAGATGATTTGAATCTAAAACTTTGGACTTACCAGATCAAAAAGAAAAGTGAAGTGATTGAGGTATTTGCCAAGTTTAAACTTATGGTCAAAAGGCAAAGTGGTCGAAAACTTATTTTGAGAACTGATGGTGGTGGAGAGTATGTGTCAAATTGTTTTGACAAATTATGTGAAAAAGAAGGGATTGTTCATGAAGTGGTGCCACCCTACACTCCATAGAAGAATGGAATTGCAGAAAGGAATAATCGAACCATCATGAATATGGTGAGAAATATGTTGAAAGACAAGTATTTACCTACAGAGTTTTGGGGTGAAGCTGTGTCGATTGTAACATACATTTTAAACTAATGTCCAATGAAGAATCTAGAAGGAGTTATTGTAGAAGAATGTTGGTCTGGTGTGAAGCCTAAATTAAGTCATCTGGAAGTGTTTGGATCTATAGCACAAAGACATTTTCCAGATCAGTTAAGTAGAAACCTAGATGACAAGTCAAGTCAAATAATAATAGTTGGATATCATTCGATAGGAGGTTACAAGTTGTTCGACCTAGTGGACACGTAGATTGTAATCACCGGGGACATGATCATTGATTAACTTAAAGAATGAGCTTGAACTGAAAATGTCAAGGAAGATTTAGTGATAATCTTACTTGAAGAACTAGAAACTCATTCAAAAGAGAAGTTCAACAGGAGGAAGTTAAATATCAACCAAATTCAAGAAGACCTCAAAGATCAAGACACATGCCTACAAGGTTTCCAGATTGTGTAATTACATAAAATGATGTGGTCGATAATGAAGGTGAGCTAGTACATTATGCTTTTTATGCAGATGTTAAACCAGTCAATGCAGTTGAATAATTGAAGGATTAGAAGTGGGTGAAACCAATGAAAGAAGAAGTGAAGTCCATCGAAGACAACAACACATGGTCACTTGTCAAATTTCCTCAAGGAAAGAAGGCAATCGATGTGAAATGGGTATACAAGGTAAAGTTGAATCCCAGAGGGGAAGTAAGTCGACACAAGGCAAGGCGTGTGGTGAAAGGATTTCTTTAAAATGAAGGAATCGACTTCGATAAAGTTTATGCACCTATGACTAGAATCAAAACAATCATGTTGGTTGTTGGTCTAGCAGAAATGAAGTGTTCACACATACTTTAGATGGATGTGAAATGTGAATTTTTAAATGGATCTTTAGATGAAGAAGTTTATGTTGCACAACCAGTTGAGTTTGTGAAGCATGGCGAAGAGAGAAAGGTGTACATACTTCATAAAGCTCTGTATGGATTGAAATAAGCTCTAAGAGCTTTGAATACGAAGATTGATAGTTTTCTAAGGGAGAAGGAATTTGTGAAGTGAACAACTCAACATGGAGTATATGTAAGAAGAAGAAATAGTGAATTGCTTATACTATATCTCTATGTTGATGACTTATTAATAAGAGGTAGCTGCAAGAATGAGATCAAAGACTTCAAAGGTGATCTCAACAAGGAATTCAAAATGTCAGATCTGGGTGACATTTCATATTTCATTGACATCAAATTTTATAAGAGTAGTAGAGGTTTGCTGATGCATCAAAGAAGATATGCAAGAGAAATAGATTTGAGATGGAAGAATGTAACCCTCCTTAGACGCCTATAGAACCAAGACTACAACTTTCGAAAGATACATATGAAGATGATGTTAACCCAACCTAATACATAATACTTATTGGGTCATTAAGATATCTTTGTCAAACTAGGCTTGGCATAGTATACAATGTAGGTATGGTAAATAGATTCATGTAGAAGCCAAAGATATCACATCTAGCATCAACGAAGAGAATACTAACTCCAAGGAACTCTCGACTACAACATTTTATTTCCCGCAACTGATAAAGGAAAAGAGTGCAAGTTAGTGGGGTACATTGGTTCAAGTTGGTGTAGTGATGCCGAGGATAAAAAATCCACAACATGATACATATTTATGCTAGATGGTGCACCAGTTGCTTGTAGATCGATAAAGGATCTGATAGTGGCATTACCATCGTGCGAAGAAGAGTACATAGTTGCTTCTCTTTGTGCATGTCCAGCAACATGGATGATGAACTTGGTCGAAGAAATCACAGAGAAAGATCATGGAATAATTACCATGAAGATCGACAACATATCAACTATCAACCTGACGAAGAACCCAATAACACATGGTCGAAGCAAGCACATCAAAAAGAGGTTCCATTATCTTTGAGAGCATGTAGTAGATGGAAAGATGAACTTGGAACACTACAGAACTGAGAATCAGATTGCAGACATCATGACAACATGTGATTCGAAGTGTTCTAAAGACTACAAGCTATGATAAATATAAATATCTTAGACACAATGAATTAGGTGGTGTGTTGAAAGTGTAATTCCTTGTGTCGAAGCAGGTTGTTGCTCGACACAAGGTGTGTTAGAGCATCATTTGCTCGACATAAGGTGTGTCGAAATTAGTTTGTGCCAAAGTGTGTCGAGTTATGTTAGATGTCGAAGTGCTGTAAGCATGTTGCTATATATGATTTCGATTAAGTCTAAAATATGTATTTTGGACTTTTCTAGTTTTGGGCTTTTTGACTTAGGGAGAAAGCTAACCTAAAACTATAAATAGAAGGAGTAACCCTTAATTTTTATAATCACTCATAACAATTTGTATTCCCAAATTTTACAGTTGCAAGGCGAATAAAGATTTTTTCCATAATTTGTATGCAGAGAGAAACCTTGCAGAAATTTTAATCTCTTTTTTTCTTTAATTTTCTTCTTTTCATTGTTATTGTGTGATGATAACAATCTTGTTCTTCAAAACTGGTAGAAATTCATCATAGATTTTAATGGTTTTCTAATAACTTTTAATTTTCAATGCAATTTTAACTTTAATTTCTCAATTCTACCGTCTAATTAATACTCTCAATTTATTATTATCTCACTTTGTATCAGATTAATTTTGCAACGATTATTACATCTTTGACGATGTAGATGAAGATATGAGAAGAAATAAATTGATATTTTGCTAATAAATATATTATAAAAAATATTAATTTTAATTATCAAAACAAGTAAAAATTAAATTAAATAAAATATTTGTTTCTTAAAAAAGTAAATGTATATTTTAACAATAAGTGAGAGAAAAGAGTAATTTTTTAATATGTAAATAAAGTGATTAAAATTAGAGTTTGAGATAATACACTGTCGATATAAGTTTTTTTTTTATAAAACAATCATTTAAATTTTTATATTATTATTTTAAAAATAAAATTAAGATTTATCATAATAGATATTTCTCATTAGTCGATAATATAAAAATATTCTATATGATTTATGCATTTTTTTCTTAAAACTATATTATAAATTCATTCACATAATCGCGACTGTCTGAAATCAAACTTGTGAAAACTTTAAATTTAATAATATTGGATTTTATTAGATAAATTATTCTATATATTTAAATTTATTTGATATACTTATAAAGTACTGGCTCCATAACAAGGCATAATTTATAAATTAGATGTACCAGTAATCTACTAGTACTAACTAATAAGATATGTCAATTTCGTAAATTGTATGTTTCAATCAAATATCCACGGTACTATATTAAAGCTATCATGAGAACATCAAAACAGAAAATTAAAGCTGTCATGAAAACTTGATCAATGTGGAGTTATGTTTCATTTTGAACTCTACATGTGAATACAATAAAACATAGTCATCATTTCCCCCACCTTTGTACAATAAGAAATATTATGAAACACACATGTTTAGGGTTGACCACATGAACACGACCTATTAAACCGGATCTCATACAAAATCGTCACTCTAATTTCTTATATATAACCTTTCTAAAAATATGTTTGCGTAATTTTAAGAAAAAGTGACTAGAAATAGAAATATAGTCCGGATTATATGCACGCACCAATGTTACATATTTTAGGTATAGTCATCTCAATTTTTTGAGAAATATTTTATAAGAAATCAAATTTAATCTCAATTGAATCACATGATTTTTTAATGAACATCTATTTAATCGTAAATTAACAATAAAATATGTGCATGAAAATCTTAAGTTAATCATGAAAAAATATAAGATTTGATACTACAAAAATAATCCTAATTACAAAAACATTTCTACTACAGTTGCGTGTAGATAATATCTAAATATTATTATAAAGAAATTCTAAAACGAATAAATGTAAAATATAACAATAACAACTATGGAATTGTTTCCATTTGTGAAGTACGAATATTAGAGCAACGTTTACTCCACGAAGGACATGTATTTATGAACCCTAAAGTACATCTTCATACGGGGATAATGTTTATTAAAATTTATTCCATTGATACGGTGCCGTTGCGTTAGTAACTCAAACAATGAATCACACACTTATAGTATTATGATGGATTTGTCTTTTTTAATCTCTCACCGCTACACGTAGAATGTTGCTTTCATTAAACATCATCACCATAAATAAACAACTAATAGTAGAATATAGTATTGCTTAATATATGTATTTTTATTTAACTCTTTTATGCTACTATAGTAATGTTAGTGACGTTTTCATTACTCAATTTTTGTTGCTTCCAAAAATGAAATTGTTTATGTGTAACTTAAGTCCAAGGTTATATATTGCGGAATAATAAAAATAAAATGGAAGTAGAGAATAATTTAATATAAAATATTTTAGTTAACATATAACAATCACTTATATATATATATATATATATATATATATATATATATATATATATATATATATATATATATATATATATATATATATATATATATATATATATATATATATATATATAAAATTAATTAAAAATAGTTAAATATTTATAAAAATTTAACATTATGATTCACAGATAACATAAAATTATTTTTTATTTTAATTAAATTTAAATTATAATTTGTATGCCGATGATGAGACAAGGGTGTGTTTATGGTGGCGGTATGTCACATTAATATTCAACGATCAGTTTATCAAAAAAAATAATTCAACAATCAACAATGTAAAATACCATTTTATCCCTTATAGTTTCACTCTATTTTTTCTTTCTTGTGTGTATTTTTTAGTAATAATAAATTATTGGACAAACAAAAAATATACAATTTCTCTATATACTATATTTATAACTATTTGTGACGGTTCCGATTTGATATATTTGAGTAATTTCTTTCTCTATTTAATGGAGTTCTTATTCAACTGGTGAAAATTCAAAAATATTTTTCAGTTTCATAAATTAACTTACGAAATAATCTACGTTTTTTAAAAATTAAGGTGAATTCGTAAGTTAACTTACGAATTTTTGGCTGGACTAATGCACATCAATGCAACAACAATTGTAAAAATGCCAACAATGTTCCTAAATAGTAAAAAACAAACACAATGAAGGAAATCGATTAAAATAAAACCAAAAAAATAAACTAACACCGAAATTAATCTAATGACTTAAATATGTAATTTTGAGAATTTTTTCGATTTTTTCTGACTCTATGAAAACAGTAAATAAATCATAAAAAATAGAGAAAAAAAAGGAATTTGGCGATTGAAACCAAACACCAATAACTACTCCGTAGTAAGGGACAAATGATCAGATATTTTTTTGACTTCAAATGCTCGGAACCGATTTTCAATTGGACGCAATTTTCTCAAAAACAATTTTTTTAATTATTTTTGACTCTAAAATGCGAATTGGCTTAAACCGAAAGGGACCTAGGGCTAGACACGAGAACACTAAACCTATGACTCTAAAATTAGTTAATAATATCAAGAATCCCCAGCAAAATAGGTGACCATGCAGCTATTTACAGTGATTTCTAGTAAACAACTGTTAGTCTTCCAATTTAACTGTATTTTGATAACTTACAAGATCGACTAGATTGATCCTAGGACATGTGTATGAGTATTGGTGTTTGAACTTGTCTTAAAACACATTCTATCTAAAGCACTATGAAACCTTAAGAACATAAAACAAAACTTCGATTATAGATCATATAGAGACTTCGAATGAAAAAAAACTATAACAGAAATAGATCGAAACATAAAGATGTGGATAAAATAATGTAAACAGATTTGTGAATGACTTCGAATAAAAAGACTTCGAATGAAAAGTAAAGGACATCGTAAAGTAATGTAAATGATTCGTAAAGGAAATGTAAAGGACTTGACAAAGAAATAAAAGTTTTCGAAAAATGTAAACTTGACTGAAAGATAAAGGAATAAGTGGAAACAAAGTAACTTTAAAGATAAAGAACTTTGATTTAAACTTCGAAAATAAATAATGGTGTTTCTATACGTACATTTGTCTGCAAACTCGTTTCCCTTACACTTTGTAGTTTGAGTATATGAGTTTTTTGTACAATAATGAACACACGAAATCCTAACATTAAGACTCCTATTTATACTAATTCGACCCTAACGGTCTTGCTCTAAAATGGCGCCACGTTCGAAGATTGGATGTCTTCTGAACTCTCTGACTTCCAGGCGCCCTTCAACAACATGACGCTTTATATTCTAATTTCGAATTATCTGTTATTGAAGATATTAAGTCTTCATTTCAAATTCGAACCTTCAACGGGAATGATCAATTTAAATCTTCCTATTTGAATTCGAAATCTCCTCTAATTCAAACTTCGAATTTCCAACGGAAATAGCTCATTCGAAACTCCTTACTTTTCAAATGAAATGAAACTTTTGGACCTTACTCCCTTCATTCGAACAAAGTCCAAACAACATAAAGTTTACCATTTTGAACCAAATAAATCCATCAAAATCACCAGCCAATAAATTGCCCCTCAAAAATGCATCTTTCGATATACAGAGAAATACTCATTTTTGAATCACACATGTGATTTTGATGAACTTAAATCATGATGACTTTACTGTATATGACATCACAGCTATCAACTACTTTCACTGTGAAACGTCTTTTCACCATACTTCTCCAAACGTGCAAGTCTAGAAGTTATTATTAATCATGATTATTTAAAAGTGTCAGTTTCCAAAAAAAAAATTTTAAAAAGGAACCTCCCTTTTTGTTCACTAACAGAGTTACACGTACCCCACTATCTCAAAGGTCAAACAAAACCTTTAAACCGCCAAAACCTTATAAAAACACTTCATCTTCACTATCCACAATTTTTATCTTCTTCAAACCCTCAATTTTCAAACAAATTTCCAGAAACCCATTTTTCTCTTCTAAAGAAAAACTTATCGGAATTTCTTCTTCAACAATGTCATCTCCTCAGGCGCAAACATCATCTCAAGTCAAGAAATCTGGAAAACTCAAAGGTTCCTCTTCAAGTCAACAGCTCATGAGTCAAATCGTGACCTCCAAAAATCAGGACTTCATCACCACTCCGAAATTCACTCCGTAACAGAAAGAAATTTATGCTTCTCAGGTAATTATCCCTACTTCTGTATCTAATAAAACCTTAGGTATTATAGGTCCTCTAATCACCACAGAGCGTTTAGAACAAACAAAGGGATTCATCCCTGTTTATCATGAAACACAATCCATAGTTAACAAATCAAGTCCAATGAAGAAAAATGATGATGACCCCACTGTAAAAACGGCTAAAAAATCTAAGGGAAAATATTTTGAAGAAGATATTTCTAATCCTAAGAGAAATGCTTTCCAAATGGATTATATTACTGATAATTTATGACCTTTTCGATCCTGTCCTTCATCAGACCGATCGTATCAAAACTGGCTCTCAAAGGTTGAAAACAAGAAATCCCAAGATTGGGAAAATCTAGGCATTCTTAACTTAATCCAAATGTCAAAAATAGGGTTTAGTTACAGCCAACCTTTACTACTTACGTCTTTATATTTTTGGGATAACACACACAACACCTTTCATCTCCCTTGTGGGATGATAACTCCAACATTCTTCGATGTTGTTGAAATCGCTGGACTTTCCCCCATTAGGGAAACATTTGATCCCAACGAAGACAAGGAAAACATAATTAACTTCGATGTCAAACATGCTAGTTTCTCGAACTACATAAATTTCTATCATACTGCTGGAGAAGAAGTGTCTGAGGTAAAGCATATAATATTTTTAGCATTATGGCTATTGAAGTATGTTTTATGTAGCAAATCCCTACAGGTTCCAAGCAGGTTCATTACTTTAGCTAATCAACTTCACCATGGCCGAAGAATATGTTTGAGTGAATTGTTGTTAGTGAGTCTATATGAAGGTTTAGGGTCTGTAGTGTCTAAGTTGAAAACCCGTCAAACTGGCACAAACTTACTCCTTGCTGGCCCCTTTTGGCTTCTTCGATTATGGTTTAATGTTACCTTCGAACCTTCTCTTCGAACTGCCGACGTAATCAATGAGGAAGACCCTGATATCTCTAGTAGAAACATTGAGGGTATCAGGCTGTTAAAATTAACTCCCATTGATGATAAAGAAATTTTCAACAACTATTTTACCAATTACATAATGATGTTCTCCAAGAGGCACAAATTTGATCCTTCGATGGCTCCGTTTGCAACTCGAAGTCGTGGTCTACGCTAGTTCACTATGTCTATTGAAGAAGCTTTCAAAGAGGAAGAAGTCCAAGACATTTGGCTTGCCTTCTTAAATATTAAGCTTATAATCTCTAGGATTATGCCCATCAGAAGCCAAGTTTGTATGTTGGCTTACCAACCCAATTTCGTATCACGTCAATTTAGACTATGTCAACTTCTTCCTGAACCTCTATTTAACAAAAAGCTAGAAATTTGCATAGCAGGGGTACCTTATGCCGTCAAAGATGTCAAAACCCGCCAGGATCTTTATGTTAATTTCGCTGATTTAACACTACACCATTTGAACCTGCTTTTTACTTGACCAAAGACTTCTACACTTGGTGGAATTCATATCACTCGAAAAACATATTCGACACCACTCAAATCAATCAACAACTGACATAAGCCTTTTCCACTGTGCAGGAGCATGCAAAGAAAGGTAGGTTTACTCACATCAAAGAAATCTGAGCATTCTAGAAATATTTTGAAACTGTCTATAATCCCATGAACCTGCATCAAACCGTTTTTGAAGCAGAACAAACTTTGGAGGAAAAATTTAAAAAACAACTTTCAAAGTTCAACTTTACTCCTAATGTAAAACCCGAAGATAGGTATAGGTGGGCTTTTTGATTTCAGCCACCAAGGTTTCCTAACCTGCCTACGTCAGAGTTGACTTTAGCTTTTTTTTCCCTAACCAAAACTGGTTCGTTTGTGGGAAAAATTTTCACCAATATGAAAATGATGCTAAAAAACATGCCCAAAGGGTGGTGTGGGCTAAATGTGATTTGGACAGTTTCAAAGGTTACCTTCTCTATGACTTATCAGTCGTTTCTCTTATGTCTCAACATCACGAAGGTGTGTAACCAAAGGATTTCTATTTTTTTTTACTTTCTTCTCATTTTTACTTTGTTTCGACTGACCATATTTTGCCTTTTCAGCCGTTGAAATAAAGGCTGCTAAGAAGGAAAAGACTTCCCCAAGGCAGGTTTAACTAGTACTTCGAAACAAGTTATTGAATCCACCAATGACCTTGCCCCAAAACAAAATGAAACTTTGGAGAAGAAAAAGACAAAAAAGGTATTACCTTGTTTTTTCTTCTATTCAAATTCCGTTTTTTACTTTGCTAAGTATCTTTCTTATTTTCTCAAACTAGTGGACTCCCTCCAAAATCTCCAAAGAAACAAAAGCACGAGGACCCAGTGACTAGCGAAGGTGGATCAGAAAAGAGTGAAGATGTTGATCTCCCCCCTTACAAACCCAAAAAGAAAAAGAAAAAGAAGAGCAAGAAGTCTGGTGATAATTATCAACCAATTAATCAACATGGAGTTGAAATGAAAACTGTTGCTCCTCAAACTCAATCTAAAGTTATTCAACAAACTCAAACTTCAGAGAACATAGTTCTAAAGCACATTGGCAGCAATGTGTCAAGTGACAATCCAAAGGTAAACCCAACATAACTATTCGACGTTAAATATATATAATTGCTCTTACTAACATTCAGTTCACTTGCAGGGTGCTCAAATCACTCCTTCTGATCTTTCTGCTCTACAAGGAAATATTCTAACTCCTGGCAGCTCTTCGCCTCAAGGGGATTCTAGTGGTGCTGTTCTAAACAAAGGTTCTTCGACCGCTGCACCTCAAATTGATTCCAATGAAATCCCTGATGAGCAAGAGACTTCGCATCCATTAAAAGGTTCTCCTAAAATATCCCCACAAGCCGACAAAAGGACTGCTGAAACTAAAAATCCTAGTGAGGAAACCCCCAGTGACTCTTCTCCCAAAAGGGTTCGATTTGCTGATAACTCATAGGAAGAAAGAGAAATTGAAACTATTAGCCAATACTTTGCGGAAGGGAATAATGATGAGGTAGCACAAGAGGATAGAGCAAAAGAAACAACAATTCATAAACTTGTTGGTGCTTCTCAAGTCCACAACCAGAATCCCTCGCTTCTAACTGAAGAACGGAAGGAAGAACTAAAAAGAAACAATCCTCTTCAATATGTGAAGATGATGTTGGCACAAAGGGGTTCGCCTTCTGGTAAGAGCCAATATGAGGCTTTAGACCAAACAAATGATGCTGCCTCTCAAAACTCCTATGATCAACTCCTTCATCAAGTGAAGAAAACCATTTTCGACGCTGACTTATTCACTGTTTTGAGAAAATATCCCACAGCCTATTATGCTATGAAAAAATTTCTTAGTCAAATAGACCTCAATATTTGTCCTCCCGAAGTGGGAGAAACAATCTATGACTTGCAAATCTTACTTGATAAAGTTATTAGTGGGTATAACAAAGAGAACGATGTTGACACTAAGATTCAATCCAAACAACAAACTTTAACCGCCGTTTATGATCAAGCATCTAAGTTCTCTCAAGAGGCTGAAGCATTGGAACTTTCTTGAACAAAAACGAAGGCCAAATATGATGTGCTTACACGGTCGATCCTCCTTTGGGAGTCCCAAATTGAAGAGCTTAAGGGGAAAAACAAAGACGCTCAAACTCAACAAGCTGACCTTAGAAACAGTAATGAAAAAGAACTCGACACTCTTGTTTCAAAAAGTCTCGAACAAATGGAGCTTGATGAATGTATTAATGGGGAAATAAATGCTCTTGAAGGGATTAAGACTGCTGCTCAATATAAAGTGAACCTGTGCAAGACAAAATTTGCCAGACTGAAGTAGAATTCTCCCTTTTGATATTAATGTGTATTTCTTTATTGAATTTTTTATTTCCATTTTGACTATTGTAATATTTTGAACAAAGCCATTTTGGATGTTATTTGATACCATCTTGGCTTAATGTTTCTCTTATTTTTATTACTCTGTTATGATTCAAACTTCTTGCAAGGACACTTTGTACATTTTCAAGTATTTCCCATTTACTTTCAAGATTCTTCGATCTTCTGCTAATTCTTCAATTTCATAAGCATTATTTGAAAATGTTTGTAGAATACGAAAGGGTCCTTCCCAATGTGGTGACCATTTTCCTAATGTCTTATTATTTCTATCCTTGGGTAGTATAACTTTCCATACTAAATAATTAATAGAAAACAACTTACCTTTCACCCTTTTATTGTAAGCTCTGGCTACTCTCACTTTTTGTCTTCTCAAAACTTCTAAAGCATGTAGCCTTGTTTCGTCTAGATCCACCAATTTGTTCATCATCATTTCCCAGTAGTGTTCAGAAGGAATTTCATCCTGTCTTTGAATACTTACTGATTGTAAATTAATTTTGACTGGTAAGACTGCGTCATGTCCAAATATAAGTTGAAATGGGGTAGTATTTGTTGCTTCTTTAGGAGATGTCCTACATGCCCACAGAGCTTGGTCCAAAGTTTTGTGCCAATTCTTTGGCTTTCGTCCTACATGTTTCTTTATTAAACTAATTATTACCTTATTGGATGCTTCGACTTGACTGTTTGCTTGAGCATAGTAGGGTGTAGATGTCAACAATTTGAAACCTATTTCCCGAGCGAATTCTTGTATTTTTCGACCAGTAAAAACTGATCCTTGATCTGTTGTAATACTTTATGGGATTCCAAATCAATAAATTATCTGTCTCTAAATGAATTCGATTATAGTTTCCTGATCAACATTTACTAAGGGTATGGATTCGAGCACTTTGTGAAATAATCTATACCTACTAAGATATATTTTTGGCCTTTGGACGAAGCCGGTCAAATTTCTCCAATTAAATCTAAAGCTCATCCCCTAAAAGGCCATGGTTTTATGATCGAATGTAATTCGATTGCAGGCGCATGTTGGATGCCTGTGTGGACTTAACATTCTTCATAATCCTTAGCGAATTCTATGCAATATTTGAGCGTGGTGGGCCAATACATAGAAATAACAACAATTTCATCTTATGGCCTGCTTGGTGTGCCCCACATGCTCCACTGTGCACGCTAGATAAAGCAAAATATGCTTCGCTTTCCCCTAGGCATTTAAGTAAAACTCCTTCCGGGGTTTTCTTAAATAATTCATTTCCCATTAGAATGTATGATAATGCTCTATACTTGATCTTCCTTTCTGTATCTATCGAAGGATCTTTTATAATTTATAATTGGGCTTCGCCAATCTGTGTCCGTTAAGACATTAATGGACAAAACTTCAAATTCTTCTTTGCTAGCATATCCCAATTTTGAATTTTCTAAGTCTAGGGGAAGTAACCTAGTAGCCATTTCTCTTCCTTTTACTTCGATGAGATCTTGAAGTTTTTCTGCTGATACTTTATATCCTGAGGCTATTTGAGCCAAGTCATTTACCTCTTGATTTTTTATCCTGGGAATATGTTTGATTTCCATATATTCAAATTTCTTGAGTAGTCTATTGGCAATGATGAAATACATGATCAAATTTTCCTTTATGCACTTGTATTCTTTTGTTATTTGTTTGATTACTAACTCAGAGTCTCCTTTGATTTCGACCCTGTCTACTCCCAATTCCAACAAAGCTTCAAGTCCAGCAATGAGTGCTTCATATTTAGCCTCGTTGTTCGATCAAGGAGGGTCGTATAATTTATACTTGAATTTTGTTGGAATTACTTCAGGAGAAATTATAAGAATCCCAACTCCACTTCCTTCTTTGTGTGTTGATCCATCGAAGAATAACCTCCAAGGTTGTAATTCAACATAATTCAATGTTGAATCTTTGACCACAAAGTGGTCTACTATGAAATCTGAAACTACTTGACCTTTCATAGCCTTCAAAGGCATAAAGGCCAAAGAGTATTCAGTGAGCGCCAAGGCCCATTTACCAATTCGACTGTGCATAATTGGTTTTGAAAACATATGTTTAATGACATCAAAATGAGATGAAACAAAAACGTCAACTGGTTTAATATAATACTTAAGTTTTGTACATGAGAAATATAAGCAAAGACATAGTTTTTCTATATTGCTATATCTAGTCTCTGCATTATTTAAGACCCTACTAAGATAATAAATGGCTCTTTCGACGCCATTATTGTCTTCTTGGGCTAGCATACTTCCTATAGTTACTTCAGAGGTGGATATGTACAATCTCACTGGTCTATCCCTAGAGGGTGGTGATAATATAGGAGGGTGCACCAAGTACTTCTTGATTTTCTCGAATGCCTCTTGATGTTCCTCCTTCCAATCGAAGTTTCCTTGTTTGAGACGAAGGAGAGGGGAGAAAGCTTGAGTTCGTCCGCTCAGGTTTGATATGAATCTTCGTAGAAAATTTATCTTGCCTAAGAGGGATTGTAACTCTTTCTTCGTTGTAGGTGATCTTGCCTCCATAATAGCCTTCGTCTTGTTTTGATTTATTTCGATGCCCTTCTTATGGACCACAAAGGCCAGGAAATATCCATCCTTCACAAAGAAGGCACACTTTAGAGGATTCATCTTCAAGCCATGTTTTCTCATTCTCTCGAATAATTGGCGAAGGTGTTCCAAATGACTCTCATCTGATATAGATTTTATCACTATATCATCAATGTAAACCTGCATAAAGGACTCGATGAAGTCATAGAAAATAGAGTTCATTGCTCTTTGATATGTTGCCCCAACATTTTTTAACCCAAAGGGGATAACTACCCACTCATAGGTGCCTAAGGCTCTGGGGCATCTAAACGCTGTCTTAGGCACATCTTCTTCAGCAATGAAAATCTAGTTATACTGTCATACCCCAAAATTTGCCCTCCATCTACTCAAGAGATTTCATACATCCCTACTCAAGTATTCCTCAAGAGTTGATCAGACAAACTCTCTCCTAGACAATCAACCCAAGCTAGGGTTTGGTATCTCTCAAGTCAAGATGGATTTCCAACATCTCCAATGGCCTTCATGCCTCCTCATATGCTTCAAAGATTCTCCATGTCAAGTTTCAAGCCTCACAAGTCAAGTTTCCTCAGACAATTGCTCAGATGGTTGAAAATCGGGTGTATTGGACAAAAAGTCAACTGTGGTCAACATACAGTCAAAACTTCTGATTTTTGGTCAACATCCTCATTTTGAAGTTACATTCATCATTTGATCAAGGGTTGATCATGATTCATCAAGAAAACTCAAGATTTGCTCAAAAGTCAAACTTTCTAAATTAGGGTTTCTAGGTGAAAAGTCAACTGAACTTTGACTGATCATAACTTTCTCATACTTTCTCAGAAATTTTTCCACCACCTCTTGTTTTGAAGGAAATTAAATTCTCTACAACTTCATGTCTCACAAGAATGTCCAAAAAATGCTTCATTTGAGAGGTATAGCTCAAAACATTAGGTCATTTTCAAAGTCAACAAAAGTCAACTTTTGTTTTGAAGATATTTTGAGCATGGTAACTCCAATTGAGATGAGACCAAAGACATTGGTTAGATGACTCTTAGAGCTTTCCAAAAAGTCCAAGAACACTCAAAAATGTGGAAAATTGAGCAAGTTACACCATCCACAAGTTGGGCAATTTTGGAAGAATACACAAGAGATACTTCAAAAATCAAATCTTTTGCAAATGGGCCTACTTTTCTTCATCCTAACTTGTTCCTCAAGCAATTAGGAGTGTCCAAGCCCAAAGCCACGAATTTTTGATTTATTTTTCTATTTAATTTGTAATTTATTCATTTAAATACAAATTAAATCTTAAAATAAATTATAAAATCAAAATTAATTGAAAGATTGATTTTTATTCTTTCCTTGATGTCCAATTAACTCACAAATGCTAGCCAAATCAGAATTGAAGCAAAAAAGGCAAGATTGGATTGAAATTGATCAAATTTGAAAATTTGATTTTCATGAAAAAATCAAATTTGATTATCATTGATTATTGATCAAATCTTTCCAAATTCAATCTCAAATCCTTCCAGTATATATACACAATGCATACCTATCAAGAAAGGACGAAAGAATTGCTCCAGAACCCTAGTTTCAAACTCAAAAATTTCGTGTCCTTGAAGCAACTAGCATTCCTAGTTCCGGCCATCCACAGCCGATTCTGAGCATTCCATCTTGTTCCTTGAGGTCTTTAGAGTCGATCCAGACTCTTATATCATTCAAAACCATCCAGAAACAAGAAATCCGAAATCGGTTTGTTCTTGAAATTTCAAAATTCGATTTCTAACATTCATGCATTATTAATCTGTTTTGATTGTTTGTCTGTGTTTAGAATCAAGCTTGCAAGCTTTCTGGGCAAACCAATTGGATTTTTATGGCCGGAATCGTGTTTCACCATAACTAGGGTTTCTGAACTCGATTTAGGGTTTTCCTATACAGGAAAAATTAGACCATGAGACCTATACCAGTGCATCCGGAATGATTTCCTGAATCGAACCATGGCTTTAGAATGTATTTATATTGTGTGTGCATTTTGATATTAGCCAGGGACCTTGCGTCGAACAAAGACCGACGCTAAATTCAAATATTCAAATCGGAGAAGACGATCGTTGGCGCGAAGGATGAGGCAATAGGGAAGCAACGCGTGTATTCCACTCAATCCGTTTCCAAACAGTTGGCACGTCTGGCTCGGTTGGTCATTGGTTTTCAAGGTTTGAAGGGGATGTCCCCAGTTCGATTCCTGGTTCAGACAATCCCTTTTACATTTTTCCAAAACTCTATTTCCATGTTTTTTTCATATTATTTAATTTTTGCATTCAATTTTAATTATTTTCATAATTTTTATTCTGCATTAAAAAATTACCAAAAACATTTTTTCTTTTTACATTATTTTCATAAAAACCTTTATTTAATTTATAAAATTAAAAAATATAATTTTTGCATGCATATTTATTTTATTTTTATTTTTGCATTTAAATCATTATAAATTGCGTTTTAATCATTAAATCTTTTCCAAAAAATCCCAAAAAATTATTTTAATATATTTATCTTATTTCCAGCATATATTAATTTTCTCATATTAAAAATTGCATTTTTCCTAACATTTTCTCTTATTTCAATTTCATCATATTTCCCGATTTTCTTATTCTTTCACAGGTCCATCCGATTCGGACGTTTTTCTTTTATCGTTTTATTTTTTTTTCAATAATGTAATTGCATATGGGTTGTAATAGCTTTAATTTAGGACTTTTACTTTCCGCACTCCTAATTATGTATCTGCCCCAAAGCCTTGTAATAGCGTAGGACGTTTACCTTTCCGCATTTTACATTCCGCATTTTACTTTCCGCACCCTTATCAATTGCTAGTAATTAGGCGTGTATGGCAAGATAATAATTGGACATAGCTCACACTAATTTCAAGATAACATATTCTGAATTCAACACACTTCTTTCACACACGCACCCCTTAGGGTAATTCTCTCTCGATGCCTTTCGATTTCAAAATGGTCATGTCCCTCGAACGTAGAGGTATTCTAGCACCGTCGCCTTCCAAACAAATCATCATAGTCCCTTCGATACAAAGATCATAAGACCCATGATGTCGCCTCCGAATACATGATCTTGACCCTCGATTGTCGCCTCGAAAAATGATGATAGTCCTTCGAATGTGCTAGGATACTTCCTACAAGTTGCCTTCTATGACCATCCGATGTCCCTTCGAATGTCCCGCTTACATCCAACGAATGGAGCTACCTACTAACTAATGGTATGGCTAGCGCTATTCTAAAGGAATGTAGAAGTACAACAAAACGACCAATTCGAGTGGGTAAATAAGTCTTTAGTTGCTTGCTCTATCAAATGCTTTTCACACCACACACTTTTTTCAAAGTTCAAATTCTTTTCAAAACATTTCGAACACTCTGTATACACTCCTACATGAGTCATTACAAAGTCAAAGCGAAATGCCTTTTCAAAACATCTTTGTCAAACACACGTAAAGCAATTTTAAAAAGTGATCTAGAGCAACTAAGAGCCGTAGATAACTACGGATGGAAAGGGTGCTAATACCTTCCCTTTTCATAACCATTCTCCGAACTCGAATCTAACGAAGGTCTTTTTACTTTTACCTTCCCTTAATTGGATAAAAATAAAAGTCGGTGGCGACTCTTGCTATCCGCACATTTGGATACAAAATCCTACAAAGTCGAGTTCACCGTATCACGAGCTGGCGACTCTGCTGGGACGTACCCAAAGAGAATTGCCTTAGGATTTTAGATAACCTTTAATGCTTTTGTTTGAATTGTATGCTTTATCTTTAAGGGTTGCTTGGGTATTATATTGTTGGGATCCTACACCGGATCCGGGTTTCCTTTAGGTAAGTAGCATTAGATCATCGCGACCGCTAGACGATAACTACGCGGTCAACATGATGGCTACGTTAGCGTGACACTTTGGTTGTCCCGATACTCTTCATTCCCAAGTTGAAGATAGTATTTGGCTTCGTGGTGTCATCAGCGCTAACCAAACTTTTAGAACCTTAATTGACCCATCTTGGCCATTAGAAGGTAGTGAGATGGCGGCTTTGTGCGACCGAGGTTGGTTGATACTCGATGCTACGCTCATTGAGATCGGACTTTTGGGACATTTTCGATCGACCACTTGGCCGTCGTATTGAAATAAGCGCCTACGAGAAAGATCTGTGATATGAGATTCCTAGAACCCGGTTACTATTATAGGACAGGATGAACCAACTCAAACTTTTGGTGGGGTAATCACCTATACCTCATGCAAGCCTTAACCCTAGGCTCATTGTGTGAATTGTTTGTGTGTGCTAAACATGACATCATGACATCATTCGCATTGCATATCATTTCTAACTATTTCAAGGACCTAGGATTTATCTTTGCTCTGTTTTGTAGGGATTATGGCTTCTAGAAAGACTATCCGAATCAACTTCATGGGTATCCCTTCTCAACTCAAAGAATTGGTTTCAGAAATTCCCGACCATGCTCAGTTCATCAAAAGACATGGTTATCTGCTTGATTTGGTTATCTCCGTTTTTGAAGAAGATATGATGCATGTCCTTTTCCAGTTCTTGACCGAAACACCATTGCTTTACATTTCAGTTATCGGTTGGTTCCTACTTTAGAAGAGTTCTCTAAGCTACTTGGGGTACCTATTCTTGACCAAATGCCATTCACCGGTTTGGAAAAGGTTCCTAAGTTCGAAGACATCGCATCCGCCTTACATCTTAAGCGCTTAGACATTGAAGCCAATTGGGAAACTAGAAGTGGAGTTAAGGGTTTACTTTCCAAGTTCTTAATCAAGAAAGCCCGAGAATTCCTCAAAGTTATGAGTTTCCATGCATTTGAGAACATTGTTGCCTTGCTAATTTATGGTTTGGTTCTGTTCCCTAACTCGGATCAATTCATAGATGTCAATGCCATCAAGTTGTTTCTTACCCGCAATCCAGTGCCTACCTTACTTGGAGACATCCTACATTCTCTCCACACTCGTACTACTAAGAGACAAGGAACTCTCATGTGTTGTGTCCCGTTACTTTCAAGGTGGTTTATTTCGCACCTTCCTCCATCAGTTTTGAGGAATGAACAAAGGTTGAGATGGTCTCAAAGGTTGATGTCACTCTCTCATTCCGACATCCGTTGGAATCTTTTCTCTCAAAAGGACTTCACATTCATTGAGCGTTGTGGAGAATTCCCTAATGTACCGCTACTTGGTATAAGGGGAGGTATCACTTACAACCCTTCTTTAGCTCTACGTCAGTTTGGTTTTGCTCGAAGAGATGGTCCACATGATATGCTTCTCCAAGATATTGTGTTCGATTACAATCACGATCTCCAGAATTACCGACGAAGGTTTATACATGCTTGGGGCATGGTAAAGAAGACTGATACCAAGACTTTGGGGCACCCGAACTCCATTCCTTGGGAACCTTACCTCAAATGGGTGCGAGCTCGAGCTCAAAACCTCATGATGCCATTCACGCCTGTTTTACCAATAATTATGGAACCTATTGCTATAGGCGTACCCTATCTGTTCTCCATCCCGACATGCCTACCGATTGAAGACTTGAAGAGATCCTGGATTCAACTAAAGAAGAAAGGGATACCTTTGAAGCTCGTGTTATGCAAGTGAGAAGAAAGTCTAGAGTTGACCAAGCTACTTCATGAGGAAAACATCAACGCTTACATCGGCACCAAGAGGAAGCGCCCATGGGAGACTTAGAGCTTTAGGATGTTTATGTTCTTTTATTGTTTTGAACTATCTCTTGTACTTGAAAAGAAAAAAGAATAATAATGAGAAGTACTAATAAATGTTTGTTCATTGCTTGTTTAACAAATTTAAATCTCTTAGGTCCTTGAAAACATTGCATTGCATTCGCATAAACATTGCATATCATAGCATAAACATTGCATCACAGGTACATTGGAGATTGGTTTTCTCATTTGCTCGCTATTTATTTTAGCAGAAATGGCTCTTGAACAGACTGTCAAAGACCTTCAAGCTCAGAATGCTCAGTTTCAGCAGATGTTCACCAACTTGGTCCAAGGCCAAGAAGATCTGAAGAAGCTCATCAACAAGAAGAAGAAGGTTGTTGGTCTCCTCAACATGGGTAGACGTTTCAAAGGGGTCCTAAAGTGGTCACCGATTGAGCTCTCAAGGAAGTGTCCATACCGAGGGAGTACCAAGGGTGATGAAGGTGAGCAGTGAGCCAAAGAAAGGAGGAGAGGATCATTCGACTATGGCCAACTACGAGGAAGATGACAAGTACAAACAACTTGAAGACCGTCTGAATGCTGTGGAAAACCTGAAGATGTCCGGGCTGAATTTTGATGATCTGAGTCTTGTTCCTGGTGTTGTGATTCCTCCCAAGTTCAAAGTTCCTGCTTTTGCTAAGTATGATGGCATGTCTTGCCCTAAGCTGCATTTGAAGTCCTATGTTCGAAGATCAACCCCACATGATGATGAAAGTTGTGGATGCACTATTTTCAAGAGAGTTTGTCCTAACCCGTTGGAATGGTACTATCGGCTAGAGAATGACCGTATCCGTACTTGGAGTGATTTGGTGATGCTTTCTGAGAATGATGAGTACAATCTTGAATTGACACCCACTCGCATGCAACTACAAAGCATGTCTATGGGTCGTGACGAGAAGTTCAAGGAGTATGCTCAGAAGTGGAGAGATCTAGCAGGCAGAGTTCAACCACCCTTGTCCAATAGGGAGTTGGTTGATATGTTCATGGGGACAGCAGGCCCATTCTTCAATCATCGATTGGAAATTCTTCATCCGATTCACCGAGTGATATTGATTGAGCGCATTGAAGGTATCAAGAGTGGAAAGATTCGGTGAGACATCTTCAAATGCTGCGAAGAGATCTTTTGGTGCTAAGAAAGAAGCTAATCTGTGTATGGTCGGAAAAGTCGAGCCAAGACCGACCGCTCAATCGTGGGGCGTTGTGACTCAATCCTACATCAAGACAACCTCAGACAGACAGCGTAACGAGCACGCACGAAGACAGTTACGAAGATCAACATGCCATTGTCGCAAGCCTTGCAACACATGTTGAAAGCGGTGATTACCTTGAGGATCCTCCTCGAATGTCAACACTTCCTCTCGAAATACAATCCTAATGCTAAATGTGCTTACCATTCCAACAGCCAGGCACGATCTCGACAATTGTTGGGCTCAAGAAGAACATTTCAAGATATGATTGAAGCTAAGCGTTGAGTTTGATCCTCTGTTGAGACTCGAATGTGATCAACGCGCCTATGCCTAACCATGACAAGAGTTCCAATCTTGTGGAGGCGATACTTATGTTTTCAACATAGATGACTTGACCATTCCTCGATGATATTAAGAAGAATTTGTTGCAAGCCGGTGTCAACCCAGGATGCCCAGAGGATTGTCGTTGGTGCCCATCTGCACCTGATGGTTGTGCTTGGTTGAGAAGACGAGTTCAGTGTATGATGGACAACCGTGAGATACTATTTCTGAAACCACCTGTGCAGAAGTTGTGTGAAGAAATGTCTAAATTGAAGATCGATAATGCGAATGAAACTGTGCCATCTGTGTGGGATGCCTTGGGGCAGCCAAGTGGAAAGTATGATTACATGGTGAAGTACACTGTCCCTGATAGTTACAAGATTCCTATTGAAGATGTTAAGGCGACCGGATGGGGTGACGATTTCCGAAGACTATCTTGATGTTAACACTATAAGGATTTCCTCTGCGATCCCGTGCCTAGAGTGGCACCTCTCATTATCACTTCTCCAAGGCCAGTTCCATATTCCTCTGACAAGGCTATCCCTTGGAATTATGGAGCGATGTTTACTATCATGGCGTCAAGAAAGATCCTCGACCATTGAAGATCTTCTCTGAAGTTTCTATCCGACATTGACAACATCACGGATCGAAGGTGACCGAGCGGAAGGGTATTTTCTCAGAGATCTCTCCTCCAAAGACACTGCAACTCCGCATTCCGCTACTCAATCGATATCCCCAGCTAGAGGGAAAGAACCGACTCATCCCGCTCAACCGAAGTACCAAAGGAAGTTCTTGAAGACACCTCCAAACAAGAAATGGAGGAAATTCAAAGACCATCAAGAAAAGTGATTACAATGTTGTGGAACAATTGGGAGACTCCGTCAAGATATCCATGCTTGCTCGCTCTTGTGCTCGAGGCTCATGCTAATGCCTTGGTGAAGTTTCAAGAATGCTCACGTGCGCAAGACACTACCACCGACCAGTTTGAAGTTTGTATTGCTAGCCTGCTGCCAACAACGGCCTAGGCTTCTCGATCTTGATTTGACTCCGAGAAAGAAACATAACAAGGCCTTGCACATCTCATTGAATGCAAGGGTACTACCTTATCTCATGTTTTGGTTGACACGGTTACGCTTTGAATATCCTTCCAAGACGCTTTTGATCGGCTTGATGTCGAAGGGTTGGTTCGAGACCCAGTGACATTATTGTGAGAGCTTTTGATGGTTCTAGCGAGCAGTGCTTGGGAGCTCACTCTGCTATTAAAGTCGGTTCCCGGACTTTTGATTCCACTTTCTTTGTCATGGACATCCGTCCGCTTACTCTTGCCTACTTGGGCCCTTGGATACATGGGGCGGCTGTACCTACCTTACATCGAAAAATACCGGTGAAAGGGAAGGTTGTCACGTATGTGGTGAAGAAGAGTATATGGTCACATCTACGTCATTCCGCTATCTCGAGATGGAGGGTGAATTCTTGAGACTCCCTCAAGCTTTTGAAACAATTCCAGTCATGCCTTGACTCTCCCGTCACTCTGAAGATGCCAAAGTTCCGCCTAGGATGGCCTCATGAAAGATGCTCAAGCCGTTGAACAAGGAGGTAGTTTGGGGTCAGCTCACGATCTTCCTTTCAAATCCGACAAGACCGGTTTAGGCTTCACCATCAAGGGTCGAAAGATGATACGCCGACGTGCCGCCAACTTCCTTTCCGCATCAAAAGTGGAATCCATGCTATAGAAGACGACAACGACTTCGACATCGCAAGTGGATCTTCCCAACTCGGATCATGGGCTCAAGAATTGGAAGAAGACGTCATACCAATCTCCTTTAGCCGGAGTAATTGCTCTTGTTTTATTTTGCTTTTCGTATTTCTTTATGTTTGAACAATAAACTTTGAAAGCCTGGTGCCTTGCAGGCGTCATGGCTCGTTCGAGGGTTATTATCCGTCGTTTGCGTATTTTCATTCAATAAATCGTTGGACTTTTGCATTCAATTGTTTGTTTTCTTTCTTTTACTTTATCACCCCTTCAAAAGCTATGTGTTCTTACACACCCACGTGATACACTGCGAATCACTCGAATCTCGTTAATAACACTATGCTAGTGCTAAATATGACTTGATAATCCGATCTACCAAGCCGAAGACGAAAGTGAGGAAGATTGTGAAGTGCCGGAGAACTTGCGGATGCTACAGAAGAAGAGAGTTATACTGACCACGAAGAGCAAGTTGAGGTTGTGAATTTGGGTCTTGACGAAGATGAAAAGAGATCAAGATAGGAGCGGGTCTTGAGAGCAGTGTTAAAGAAAGGTTGGTTCGGATGCTACGAGACTATGTTGAGGTTTTGCTTGGTCATACGAAGACATGCCGGTTTAGACATTGATATTGTGGTACATCGATTGCCGACAAAGAAGGTTTTCTCGGTGAAAGGAAGGTTCGTCGCATCGTCCTAAGATGTCGAGAAAATCAAAGCCGGTTATGAAGCGGTTCAACGCTGGTTTCTTAGTGTCACCTCTTATCCCTGGGTTGCAAATGTGGTACCGTGCCTAAGAAGGATGGTAAGGTAAGAATGTGTGTGGATTACAGAGATCCGAACAAAGCGAGTCCGAAAGATTTCCCACTTCCTCATATTGATGTTCGGTTGACAACACCAATAAGGTTTTCTCCTTCATGGATGGTTTCTCCGGTTACAATCAAATCAAAATGGCTCAAGACATGGAAAAGACTACTTTAATTACGGGCACTTTTGCTACAAGGTTATGCCGTTTGAACGGGTGCCATTATCGTGCTATGGTAACATTATTTCATGACATGATTCATCACGAGATAGAGGTCTACGTCGACGATATGATAGCTCGATCACAAACTGAAGAAGAACATCTCGATCATTTGCAGAAATTGTTTGATAGATTGAAGAAGTACAGACTGAGACTTAATCCCAACAAGTGCACCTTTGGAGTAAGATCCGGAAAACTCCTAGGGTTTGTAGTCAGTGGAAGAGGTATTGAGGTTGACCTGAAGGTTAAAGCTATTCAAGAGATGCCGCACCGAGAAGGAAGTCGAGGTTTCTTGGGCCGATTGAACTACATTGCCGATTCATTGCACACCTAAGCGCTACTGAGCCAATCTTCAAGTTACTAAAGAAAGATCAAGTAGTGGAATGGAGCACGATTGCCGGATCGCTTTTGACAAAATCAAGGAGTACCTCAGTCCTCCTATTCATGCCAAGGAAGACCTCTTATCATGTACTTGACATGTTAGAGAACTCAATGGGGTGTGTGTTGGCAACATGCGAGTCGGTCGAAAGAGCATGCAATATACTACCTTAGCAAAAGTTTACCGTGAAACAAGATACTCACAACTCGAGAAAACTTGCAACGCTTTGGCTTGGGCTGCTCGCGGCTAAGCAGATATGTTGACTCACACTACCTTGTTGATTTCTAAGATGGATCCGATAAAATACATCTTTGAGAAACCAGCTCTCTCGGAAGAATTGCAAGATGGCAAATGATCTTGACCGAATCGACATCCGTACACTTCTCGAAAGCGATCAAAGGAAGTGTAGTAGCCGATCATTTGGCTCATCGCCGTAGATGACTATCGATCTATGCGTTCAATTTCAGAGAAGATGTTCTACTAGTTACGAAGAACCAGGCCCAGGACACGAACAAGGATCCCGATGGACTATGGTTTTGATGGAGCCTCAACGCAGGCAATGGCATTGGCGCCATCATTACATCCCTACAGCACGCCTTTCACCGCCAGATTATGTTTGGTTGCACTAACAACATGGCGAATCTGGTGCATCATGGGTATCAAAGCGCTATTGACCTAAGAATCAAGTTCTTACAAGTGTATGGAGACTCGCTTTAGTGATTAGTCGATTAAGGCGAGTGGGATACGGCATCCGAATCTCATTCCATATCGAGAGCATGTTCTGAGTTTGATTCCCTACTTTGAAGAGATCACTTTCAATCATATTCCACGAGAAGAGAATCAGTTGGCAGACGCATTGGCTACTATGTCATCTATGTTCAAGGTCAGATGGGACAACGAGGCTCCCCAGATCATCATTGAGAGGTTCGACGAACCAGCGTATTGTTGTGAGCTTGACGCAGAAGAGAAACCTTGGTACTTTGACGTGAAAAGGTATCTTGAGACTCAGGAATATCCCGCAGGGGCATCTGTTAATGATAAGAAGTTCATGAGAAGATTTGCATCCAAATTCTTCCTCAGCAACGACATCTTATACAAGCGCAACCACGACTTGTGCTTACTCCGCTGTGTAGACCAGAAAACAGCAATACGTATCATGGAAGAGTTACACGAAGGCGAATTTGGTACCCACTCCAGTGGACACACCATGGCTAAGAAGATTTTGAGAACATGTTACTATTGGTCCACCATGGAAGCTGATTGTCACCGCTATGCTCGATCTTGTCACAAGTGCCAGATTTATGCCGACAAAGTGCACGTACCTCCGGTACCTCTGAATGTTTTAACTTCTCCTTGGCCTTTTGCAATGTGGGGCATTGACATGATCGGAGAAATCAAGCCCACGGCTTCCAATGGACATCGTTTCATCCTTGTGGCGATAGATTACTTTACCAAGTGGGTAGAAGCAGCCTCGTATGCATCTGTTACCAAGAATGTTGTGGCTCGATTCATCAAACATAATCTTATCTGTCGGTATGGCACCCCCGAAAGGATTATCACAGATAACGGTTCCAATCTCAACAACAAGATGATCACCGAACTCTGCACGCAGTTCAAGATCAAACATCACAACTCTTCTCCATATCGGCCTAAGATGAATGGCGCAGTGGAAGCCGCCAACAAGAACATTAAGAAGATTATCTGAGAAGATGACGGTGACTTACAAAGATTGGCATGAGATGTTACCATTTGCTCTTCATGGTTATCGCACTACACACGAACATCAACGAGGCAACCCTTCTCTCTTGTATACGGTGCGGAAGCCGTCTTACCGTCGAGGTTCGGATACCCTCAACGAGTCCTCCAAGGCGAGTTAGGCGAAGATTGGGTCAGACTCGCCTTGACCGATTAACTTGATCGATGAGAAGCGACTCGCGTCCATCCGCCATGGACGGATTTATCGAAACGAATGATCGAGCATTTAACAAGAAGGTCAGCGCCGAGTCTACCAAGTCGGTGATCTAGTAGTCAAGCGCATCATTCTTCCACAAGGTGATCCGAGGGCAAATGGACTCCCACCTCGAGGGACCGTTTGTAGTCAAGGCAGTGTTTTTCGGCGGAGCTATGATACTTAGCACCATGGATGGTGAAGACTTCCACACCACAGAGCAGACATAGTCAAAAATACTACGCATAAAGAGACCCGCTAGGTCGACGAGCCTAGGCAAAAATAAGGGCATCTGGCGAACCAAGAGGTTCGGGCAAAAATTAAGGATATATACAAAACATGTACACCAAGTCGAAAACACGAAAGGCGGCTTGGGCAAAAAGGTATCGGTGGTGAAAACCGAAAGGCGGTCTAGGCAAAAGTTAGGGATTTAAGCGTACGATTATGTCTCTTCCGATCACCGCTTCGACTACTATCACATTCAAGGTTCAAATGGCGAATCGTCTACTCACTTTCTACCGACAAGGAGATGAGATAGTCGAAATATAGTACTAGCATGGTTGGAACCTAACGAGATTGTTTCCGCATAGCTTTTACCTTTCTTGTGTACAAACTACTCGGCATCGCCACCTTTCAAATAAATACGACTTCTTTCTCTTTACAATTTACATTGTTGTTATTTGCAATAAGTCCAACGTTTGCTTTGAATGACTATACGCATTTGACAATAAAATCTAATCACAAACATACGAAAAGTGAATATGCAAAGTACTTACTGCAGGTTCCGGGAGTTGAGATGACGACGAAAGTCACCAAATAGTCCCCCACAGAGCATGATCCCCACAAAGGTGTCACTCACAACATACCTTCCCCAGCGGAGTATAAGGGAATCCACGAGCAGCAATTCCACTCAACCGAGCAACGTTACATCAGTCTCCAAGCAGTAACACTTCATCCCCAGCGGATATTTCTCAATCCTCCCCTTCTCCCGGCGTCCGGACCCAAGACTTGGTCAGATAGTGCATCGGAGGAAACATACACCTTTTATTCCCCAGCCAGAGATCACGATGGACTCCAGACTCTTCTAGCCCGGTCTCTCAACAACCATCAAATGCTCTCCAGCAAGATCTACACTCGGAATCCCCAGTAGAGCACCTCTTAAATTTCTTCAGCAGGATCTACATACAAGGTCCCCAACGGATCGCCTCCCAGACTCTCCTCAGCAGGGTCTATATATGAGATCTCCGACAACGAGCTTCTCAAATCTCTACCTTCCTCAACAATATCTAGGCCCAAGACTTGGTCAGATAGTGCATCGGAGGAATCCAGGATATCTTCCTTCTCCTTCAAAAGCGGGGTTCTCACCTACTCAATTCCCCAGGCAGAAGTTAGAAATCTTCAAACAGAATATCCGCATCTTCTTCAAGATGAATATGTTTTGAAATACCACAACATTCATCATTCATACATTTCTCATAAAAGTCATAGTTCATGCATATGTCATTTCATATACACTGTCATGCATCATACTTTGCATAAGACTAACAAATATTCTATCAAAGTTTCTCTTGTTTTTCCAAAGCAGTAGATCGCTTCGCGAACAGGTCGAGATTAAGCCCGGCCGACGGAAAACTATCGAAAGACCGCCTCGACGAGGTCCAGATTAAGCCCGAGCCGGCGGAAAATTATCGAAGACCGCCTCCGACAGGTCGAGATTAAGCCCAACCCGGAAAACTATCCAAAACCACCTCGGTTATCCTCCGATAAAGGCAATGGATCAACACCGATGCACAACGAAGCTATCCACATCGGCCAACTACAATCTCTCTCAGTAATCGACACGAAGATTTATTCGACCTCCTCCTATTATCAACAACTCTGGTCGTGCGACTCAGTTGCCTTGGATGGCATCTTAAGCCCATCTCCGACTACTTGTCAACATTTCTTCACTATCAGAATGCTGCATATATGGTTAAAAATCAATATAGACCAATAACTTCATTCAAAGTGAACACGGAGTCTAACGTCGACTCCTCGGATGGCATCTTAAGCCCATCTCCGTTCCTTCCACTTCGGGAACATCTGAGCCTAGCACGACTCACTCCCCATCGACCTTTCTAGATGGCATCTTAAGCCCATCTCCGTCAGCTCTCTCGACAACCTCGAGTCTAGCGTGCGACTCGTTCCCCAAAGTCTCCAACTTCTCCAATGGCATCTGTAAGCCCATTCCGCATCATCCACCAGCGGTGCAAATTTTCGGTGTACTCGGTGTTCAATCATCTTCTACCTCCGGTCACGAAAGACAAGCATGTCAATCTAACCCTTCCAGTACAAGAAGATTGAGCAGGGGCAGTGTCATACCCAAAATTTGCCCTCCATCTACTCAAGAGATTTCATACATCCTACTCAAGTATTCCTCAAGAGTTGATCGAGACAAACTCTCTCACAATCAACCCAAGCTAGGGTTTGGTATCTCTCAAGTCAAGATGGATTTCCAACATCTCCAATGGCCTTCATGCCTCCTCATATGCTTCAAAGATTCTCCATGTCAAGTTTCAAGCCTCACAAGTCAAGTTTCCTCGGACAATTGCTCGGATGGTTGAAAATCGGTGTATTGGACAAAAAGTCAACTGTGGTCAACATACAGTCAAAACTTCGATTTTTGGTCAACATCCTCATTTTGAAGTTACATTCATCATTTGATCAAGGGTTGATCATGATTCATCAAGAAAACTCAAGATTTGCTCAAAGTCAAACTTTCTAAATTAGGGTTTCTAGGTGAAAAGTCAATGAACTTTGGTGATCATAACTTTCTCATACTTTCTCGAAATTTTTCCACCACCTCTTGTTTTGAAGGAAATTCAATTCTCTACAACTTCATGTCTCACAAGAATGTCCAAAAATGCTTCATTTGAGAGGTATAGCTCAAAACATTACGGTCATTTTCAAAGTCAACAAAAGTCAACTTTTGTTTTGAAGATATTTTGAGCATGGTAACTCCAATT
The DNA here is from genome assembly GCA_021764765.1 of Vicia sativa. Taxonomy (NCBI): domain Eukaryota; kingdom Viridiplantae; phylum Streptophyta; class Magnoliopsida; order Fabales; family Fabaceae; genus Vicia; species Vicia sativa. The sequence goes on along the minus strand of CM038795.1, from coordinate 112,298,359 downwards.
GAGATGAGACCAAAGACATTGGTTAGAGGACTCTTAGAGCTTTCCAAAAGTCCAAGAACACTCAAAATGTGGAAAATTGAGCAAGTTACACCATCCACAAGTTGGGCAATTTTGGAAGAATACACAAAGAGAGATACTTCAAAAAATCAAATCTTTTGCAAATGGGCCTACTTTTTCTTCATCCTAACTTGTTCCTCAAGCAATTAGGAGTGTCAAGCCCAAAGCCACGAATTTTGATTTATTTTTCTATTTAATTTGTAATTTATTCATTTAAATACAAATTAAATCTTAAAATAAATTATAAAATCAAAATTAATTGAAAGATTGATTTTTATTCTTTCCTTGATGTCCAATTAACTCACAAATGCTAGCCAAATCGAATTGAAGCAAAAAGGCAAGATTGGATTGAAATTGATCAAATTTGAAAATTTGATTTTCATGAAAAATCAAATTTGATTATCATTGATTATTGATCAAATCTTTCCAAATTCAATCTCAAATCCTTCCAGTATATATACACAATGCATACCTATCAAGAAAGGACGAAAGAATTGCTCCAGAACCCTAGTTTCAAACTCAAAAATTTCGTGTCCTTGAAGCACTAGCATTCTAGTTCCGGCCATCCACAGATTGAGCATTCCATCTTGTTCCTTGAGGTCTTTAGAGTCGATCCAGACTCTTATATCATTCAAAACCATCCAGAAACAAGAAATCCGAAATCGGTTTGTTCTTGAAATTTCAAAATTCGATTTCTAACATTCATGCATTATTAATCTGTTTTGATTGTTTGTCTGTGTTTAGAATCAAGCTTGCAAGCTTTCTGGGCAAACCAATTGGATTTTTATGGCCGGAATCGTGTTTCACCATAACTAGGGTTTCTGAACTCGATTTAGGGTTTTCCTATACAGGAAAAATTAGACCATGAGACCTATACCAGTGCATCCGGAATGATTTCCTGAATCGAACCATGGCTTTAGAATGTATTTATATTGTGTGTGCTGCATTTTTGATATTAGCCAGGGACCTTGCGTCGAACAAAGACCGACGCTAAATTCAAATATTCAAATCGGAGAAGACGATCGTTGGCGCGAAGGATGAGGCAATGGGGAAGCAACGCGTGTATTCCACTCAATCCGTTTCCAAACAGTTGGCACGTCTGGCTCAGTTGGTCAGCGCATTGGTTTTCAAGGTTTGAAGGGGATGTCCCCAGTTCGATTCCTGGTTCAGACAATCCCTTTTACATTTTTCCAAAACTCTATTTCCATGTTTTTTTCATATTATTTAATTTTTGCATTCAATTTTAATTATTTTCATAATTTTTATTCTGCATTAAAAAATTACCAAAAACATTTTTTCTTTTTACATTATTTTCATAAAAACCTTTATTTAATTTATAAAATTAAAAAATATAATTTTTGCATGCATATTTATTTTATTTTTATTTTTGCATTTAAATCATTATAAATTGCGTTTTAATCATTAAATCTTTTCCAAAAAATCCCAAAAATTATTTTAATATATTTATCTTATTTCCAGCATATATTAATTTTCTCATATTAAAATTGCATTTTTCTAACATTTTCTCTTATTTCAATTTCATCATATTTCCCGATTTTCTTATTCTTTCACAGGTCCATCCGATTCGGACGTTTTTCTTTTATCGTTTTATTTTTTTTTCAATAATGTAATTGCATATGGGTTGTAATAGCTTTAATTTAGGACTTTTACTTTCCACTCTTAATTATGTACGCCCAAAGCCTTGTAATAGCGTGGGACGTTTACCTTTCCGCATTTACATTCCATTTTACTTTCCCTTATCAATTGCTAGTAATTAGGCGTGTATGGCAAGATAATAATTGGACATAGCTCACACTAATTTCAAGATAACATATTCTGAATTCAACACACTTCTTTCACACACGCACCCCTTAGGGTAATTCTCTCTCGATGCCTTTCGATTTCAAAATGGTCATGTCCCTCGAGCGTGAGGTATTCTAGCACCGTCGCCTTCCAACAAATCATCATAGTCCCTTCGATACAAAGATCATAAGACCCACGATGTCGCCTCCGAATACATGATCTTGACCCTCGATTGTCGCCTACGAAAATGATGATAGTCCCTTGAATGTGCTAGGATACTTCCTACAGTTGCCTTCTATGACCATCCGATGTCCCTTGAATGTCCCGCTTACATCCAACGAATGGAGCTACCTACTAACTAATGGTATGGCTAGCGCTATTCTAAAGGAATGTAGAAGTACAACAAAACGACCAATTCTGAGTGGGTAAATAAGTCTTTTAGTTGCTTGCTCTATCAAATGCTTTTCACACCACACACTTTTTTCAAAGTTCAAATTCTTTTCAAAAACATTTCCGAACACTCTGTATACACTCCTACATGAGTCATTACAAAGTCAAAGCGAAATGCCTTTTCAAAACATCTTTGTCAAACACACAAAAAGCAATTTTAAAAAGTGATCTAGAGCAACTAAGAGCCCGTAGATAACTACGGATGGAAAGGGGTGCTAATACCTTCCCTTTTCATAACCATTCTCCCGAACTCAGAATCTAACGAAGGTCTTTTTCTGTTACTTTTACCTTCCCTTAATTGGATAAAAATAAAAGTCGGTGGCGACTCTTGCTATCCGCACATTTGGATACAAAAATCCTACAAAGTCAGTTCACCGTATCACATATACCCAGAATATCCATCTAACATACTCAAATATTCGAAACCTGCAGCTGAGTCAATTAGCATTTATGCCATAAGATACGATATTCATCCTTAGGAGTTGCAGCATTTAAATCTCTAAAGTCTATACAAACTCTTAAAGAACCATTTTTCTTAATGACAGGAACTATATTAGCTAGACATTCTACATACCTTGTGGTCCTTATAAATTTGAAATGAAGGAGCCTTTCGATTTCTGCCTTAAGTTTTGAGAGGATTGCTGGGACGAACCTTCGAGGCGATTGCTTACTGGGCTTTTGCCATCCTTGATTGGTAGCCGGTGTTCAACCAAATCTCTCCTTAAAATAGGCATCTCATCATAATCCCAGGTGAAGCAATATTTGTTTTGTTTTAATACTTCAACCACCTTGCTCTTCAAACCTGGGCTGAGTTTAGCGCTTACATACGTAACCCTCTTTGTGCTACTATTTCCTATATTTATTTCTTCGAGGGGATCCCACGCCAACATCTTTGCGCTTGTTATTTCTAGATCTCTCTCAATTCCCAAAGGCTCATCATCATGAAAAGCATTCAGCCTCTGGTCTTGTGCTTCCAAAGCCTGTCCATCAGGGGGAAAGGTTTAAAGTGCTCCCCAGGACCTGTTGTGTGTATTTTTTTTTCCGGTGGCTTCTATGGCCAAGTTTTTTATTTCGGCTTCTAAAGCCGTCTTCATCTTATTTTCGTCCAGGTAGGCCAAAATATTTTCGAAGAACAAAGACTCAGTCATAACTGGGTCTTTGTCCGCCCAGCCTGTTGGCCATACCCCAAGGACTCCTTTGACATCCTCTTCTTCTCCCATTATTTCCCTATCTCATTGAAAGCCATTTGGGTGAAGGGTGAGAAAGTAAATCATTCTTATTTGGTTCGAGTGCTTCTTGTGACACCCCGATTTAATTCAGAAATTAAATAAATAGGAATTTAATTATTTAATTAATTAAAGACTTGAATTAATTATATTTTTGGAATTTATGGGATTAATTGAAGAAAAGAAGAGATGGAGGTGTGAGGTGTAATTAGGGGTGTGAGGAGTAAATTACACTACACTTACTAATTACCATTTGTTTTATTTTATTGGAATAAATAAAGGATTATTAGAAGGAATATAAAAAGGAAAAGAAAAGAAAATAGGTCTTTTTGGAAGAAAAGCTATTATACGTAGAGTTGGAGAAGAGAGAGGAAGGAAAACCTAGAAGCGTCGAATCTCGAAGAACCCACAAGGTAAGGGTGATTTCGATTAATGCTTATTATAGGTTTTGATGTTGATTCTATAGATCATAGCATGTTAGGAAATTGTGTTTGTGAAATTCTAGGGTTCCATGAATGTACACCTAATAGTGTCAGTTGGTGTCAGATTGAGTCTGATTGTGTCAGAACATGTATGGAATAAGATTAGAGTGTCAGTAGATGAAAATAGATGATGGAAATATGTTGTTTGATGAAATAGATGATGAAAAATGATGTGTTTTAGTGTTCCCATGGTTGGAGTTCGTATAGGTATGTTTGAGTTTGAATGGAAATGGATGAATGCTGTCAAAAGTGCAGGAAATGGCTTTTTAATACGTGGGAACCGGTTCCTGTATAGGAGGAACCGGGTTGCCCTTTGAAAATTTACAAAGAACTGAAAATTTACACGTGGGAACCGGTTCCTGTATGTGACGGAACCAGGTTCCCATACATTTTTCCAGCAAGGAGGTTTTGGGACTTTTCGGGACCGGTTCTATGGAACCGGGTTCCAACTTAAATTTTTGAAAAATGTCAAACTTTGAAAATTCATAACTTTCAAACCGTAAGTCCGTTTTGAGCGCCGTTTTGGACGTTATTTTCTAAATTTAAAGCTCTATTTTATGAAATGAAAATATTTTCCAAAACTTGAAATTATTTTGAAAATGGGCCAAATTCCAAAATAGATGACTATTGGTACGCATATTGATGTGTATCGTAGAGATCCTGTGGTGATGGATATATTGATCTGAATGAATGTAAAGCATGTTATCTGTTATTTGTGTGCATGATGGTTGGATTATCATGTTTTGAGTTTGATTCGGTTTATGACAATTGGTGTAGTCATGATTGTATTGATATCATGTGTTTGTTGGTGTTGTATATGGTGATGGCTTTTGACCTTAATTGTCGATGTTGTGATGAATTGTTCATGATAGGAGATTGTATCATGTTGTGGGTGATGGGGGTGTATGATGTCTGAGGTGGTCATAACCTGTGTTGATGTATGCATGATTGGTTGATATATCATGTTGATTGGTTTGCATGTTTATGTTGATGTTGATGTATGCATGATTAGTTGATATATCATGTTGATTGTTGAGATTCAGTTATGTTCAATGAATGTATACATAGAGTGATTGATGTTGCATGCTAGTGATGTGCGTGCATATGCATTGTTTGGTGAAGTTAATTCCCATTGTGCGGAATTTGACTTGGATTGTCGATAACCGATACCGAGTGAGGATGGGTGGTTAGGATTCGTGTCCGAGTGGTTATGGACGAATCGATGGTCATATCGGTTGATGAATGGATCGGTGTTGGGTGACTTGGTCACGAGTCGGTACCGCATGCATTGAGTCGCATTATATTTGTATGGAATAGTAACATGTTAGGATGTCTTCGGTGTTACTATTCTCGATTGATGATTGTTGTGCATGATGATTATATGGTTGTAATTGTGTATTGAATCTGGAGTTAGGTTGAAATGGGTGGATCAATATGCTTGAAATATATTGTTAATTGAGAAGCTTATAATATGCTTTAATTATGAGAAGTCTCACCCTTACTTTACCATTTCGATTAAAGTTAGCGGTGAAGAGTCGGTGAGGATGGCTCTAGAGCTCATCGTTTAGTCCGCGTGTCAGTGTCATGCTCTGATTAGATTGTAACACTGGGGAACGTTAGATGAGGAATTAGACTTGGTCTATTATTTATTTAAAACTTAGTGGGAATAATGTTGATTGAATTTATTCCGTTTTTTTGGTTATGGTATCTTTCCGCTGTGTAAGACATGGTCTTAGCTTGATTGAAATTAATTGGAAATGTTGATCCTCAGTGTAGCATGGCTACTGTTTGAATGAAGGTTTATTCTATTTAATAATTGTGACATCCCGTGATTACCGTGTTAAACTCTGATTAAAGATGAATTACATGTTAATTTAATTAATATATTCGGGGTATTTAGATGGGGTGTTACAATAGTGGTATCAGAGCATAGTCGGTCGTTGTGACCAGTGTCTTAATGTCATTAGTCGTTCTGTATACGACATGTGTGTGAAACACTGTCGATACTTGCTTGTTTTCCTAACTACTTGGTTGCAGGAGTGGTTTAGAGGCCAGTGGGGGAGAGGTTGTACTTCTCCGATATGTTTTGGTGTGAAGAGTTGGATCGATGTGTTATTGATTATATGAGTGCAGATGTTGGTTAGACTGCGTAGTTCCCGAATTCGGAGGGATTATGAATTCGAGACTTCAGTATGATGGTCAGATAAGGTTCTCTTAAGTGGTAACAATTAAGTACTTGTGTTGTTCGCATCACTGAGAGTGGAGGACGATGGTATGGATAATGGTGCCCCGTTAGGTGTGAGTTCTAATGTTCCTCTGGGAGTAGTAGCAACTCGTCGTTAGAGCAAGATGTTGAGTTAGCTTGAAATTATCATTCGGTTGAATGTTTGAAGTTAAACCAAGTAATTATGAATCGTTTGATGAGTCGATGCACATTCTTGGCCTAGAAGATATTTGGTAATTAAGAAGGATGACTCTTAGAAGATGAAGCTGGTGTGGTTGAATGTTGCAACACTTCCAGTTGATTGTGGAACTGTCTGTGTGAGTTACCTCTTGGTGTTCTTGAAAAGATTAATTGTGTCAGTGTCAATGGTTGATATAAAGTATGCAATTGTGTGAATTGGTTATTGGAATTGTAACTTGACGCAATTAATCATGGTGAACGATGTGTGTTGCGGTATGTTGAAGTTAGGATCTCAAATTTTGTATTCGGTGATGTTTTGGGATTTTTGACTCTCACAAGGTGGAAATCGATTACCTATCACAGGGAATTGATTTCCTGAAGCTGACAACATTGTTTTGAAAACTTGTAAGATTCATAACTTGAGTTTTGGATGTCTGATTTGAGTTCCGTTTGAAGCGTTGGAAAGATAATGTGATGAACTTTGTTTTAAAAATGGTCCCAGCACCGAAAGTAATTATTTATCATGTAATGATGTTTGAGGAGAATCAGAGTTGTTGTTGATGTCGTTCTTGGTACAAAACTTATTTCTATGACACCGTGCAAGATGTCAACTTTTGAGTTAAGAGAATTGAGAAGCTATTGGGAGATGCGCAGTGAAATGGATTTGTAAAACCAAGTGTATTGTTTGGGGAGCTCTGATTTCCTTGGTCAAGGAGGAAGAAAGTAGCGCGAAGTGCGTGTGGATTTTTGATAACTGATTTAAGTGGTGATTGAGACTAAATATCTATTTCAAATTGTTGGCGATTTGATGGATCAATTGGTTGGAAAGTATGCCTTCAGTAAAGTCGAGTTTCGGTTAACTTACCTTCGTGGTCAGGTTAAGGATGGAGATAGTTGGAGGTAAGCTTCTAAAACTCGGTATAGGTATGTTGAATGTTGTGAGGTGAATTCCAACTTCGAAAGGGAGTAGAATTTTGTTGAGTTTTCATGGTGTAGATTACGGTATGAGGAGATGAATTTTCTTTATCATGTTATCTCAAGTGACGGTAATGCGGTAGACCCATCTGAGGATGATGTAGTGTTGTAGTGGGAAAGTCCAAAATTGTTGCGAGTATTGGAAGATTTTATGGGCATAACCAGTAACAATCGCAGTTATTTGAGACGAGGTCAAGAATGATATATTCTTAATGAATGAAATGTTGGTATTAGTAAGAATGTGAAAGTATTAGAGATGCAACTTATGTCGATTGAGGATGAATAAGTGACGTTAGCTTCTGAGGAAAAGATAAGTGGTGTTAGAGGAAAAATAAATTCGACAGGAAGTGCAATCATGTTTAAGATGTCAAAATATTGACATGTGTTAAGAAAATGTTGGAAGTTCTTTTACCGATCATATGATGAGATGTATTACCGAGATTGCATTTGAAATAAGATTCAGACTGAACATATATGGATCCTAGATGTTATGAGATTTAAAGGAAGACTAAGAGTTGTGAATGTCGTTAAAGCTCTCCGCGTGGATGAGGACTTCAAATGGGGACAAAATGAGTTATGGTGTATTTGGTATGTTAGCGTCTCATGAAGAGGAAAATACTTAACATTTGTGCGATGCTAAGTGCGGGTGAAGGAGATTATGTAAATTGTTTGATCAATGGTATCTCATCGTCGATATCAGATGAGAAATAAGTTTGGAAGAAGTCGTAAACCTTAAAGGAAGATTATTGGACCATGGTGCTTGGGTGACTTCGAGCACAAGTTCTAAAGGAACGCTATTATAGTTTGGTACGGTGGTTTATAATCCATTGTGATTGCCGGCTATCTATCGACAAATTGAGGAACTGATCACCCTTAATCTCTTGTTGATAATAGACGGGATCGTGTTGGATTTAATAGACTCATCTTGCAAGCTTGATAGTGTGTGAAGTGGTTGACGTTCTATTGAGAGGATAGTAGTTCATCAGTTCGCATGAAACTAAGAGGAAAAGGACTATGAAAAAGACTTGGAAATTATCTAGCGGGTCGAAGACTTGAGTGTGTCTGCAAGTTGAAGCCGCGGAGTGGAAGGTTTAGAATGTAAGAAGGTGAACAATGATTTTTGGTAGATGTTAAGGAGAAAGTCTAAAGATAAATATGAAACTTGTAGAGCTGGTAGTTGATGAAAATCAAATGAAGATAATGACTTAAGGTGATTAATCAGAGTCACGTAGCGAAAGAGTAACGTGATGCACTTTGTTATGCGAGTATGATTTCTTTTGGAAGTCACAAATTAAACATTAGAAGGTGTGGAGTTTATGAAACTATTAGAGATTTCAGAATAGAATTGTTGGGTGAAGGGTTCTATGTCTTATTGATGTTACACCCATTATAATAGATGTATGAATTTGCAAGCTCTATCGTTGGAACGTAGCCTCGTGGTACTGGCATTGTGTATAAATGTTGGGGACATTGCGGTTCGGTGGAGGTTCTTATAATTGTGCTACAATGTAAGGAAGTGATAAATCGTGTATCTTAGAGTGAATGGGGTAAGGAGTGAGCTGAGCTGATGTATTCTTAACCCGATAGCAATGGATCGTGTGGGATTCTAGTGGTTGAATAAGAAGGATATTTGTTAGTGATATTGGAAATGATGTCAAACATGACGTGATAGTCGGAAGGAAGAATTTCAAGAGCTGAAGAGGAAGTTGACTAGTGCTCCGATCTTCATTTTGCCGAATCCGACTAAGTCTTTTGTTGTGTACTGCGACGCATCATTAATGGGAATAGGTGGTGTGTTGATGCAAGATAAGCAGGTTGTGGCTTATGCTTCACGACAATTGAAAGTGCATGAAAGGAGTTATCCGACTCATGATTTAGAGTTGGCAGCTGTTGTATTTGTTTTGAAGTTAGGGAGGCATTATTTATATGGTTCTCGATTTGAGGTATTAGTGATCATAAGAGCCTGAAATATCTCTTTGATTAAGAAGAGTTGAAACGGTTGCGAGTCAAAGAGATCGCGTTGGTAAGAGTAGCTTGGGGAGGACCAGCAGATGAAAATGTTACATGGGAACTGGAGAGTCAGATGAAGGACTCATATCCCGAACTGTTCGTCTAAGTGGTGTTTTCGAGGACGAAAACTCTTTTAGTGGGGGAGAGTTGTGACACCCCGATTTAATTCAGAAATTAAATAAATAGGAATTTAATTATTTAATTAATTAAAGACTTGAATTAACTATATTTTTGGAATTTATGGGATTAATTGAAGAAAAGAAGAGATGGAGGTGTGAGGTGTAATTAGGGGTGTGAGGAGTAAATTACACTACACTTACTAATTACCATTTGTTTTATTTTATTGGAATAAATAAAGGATTATTAGAAGGAATATAAAAAGGAAAAGAAAAGAAAATAGGTCTTTTTGGAAGAAAAGCTATTATACGTAGAGTTGGAGAAGAGAAGAGAGGAAGGAAAACCTAGAAGCGTCAGAATCTCGAAGAACCCACAAGGTAAGGGGTGATTTCGACTGATTAATGCTTATTATAGGTTTTGATGTTGATTCTATAGATCATAGCATGTTAGGAAATTGTGTTTGTGAAATTCTAGGGTTCCATGAATGTACACCTAATAGTGTCAGTTGGTGTCAGATTGAGTCTGATTGTGTCAGAACATGTATGGAATAAGATTAGAGTGTCAGTAGATGAAAATAGATGATGGAAATATGTTGTTTGATGAAATAGATGATGAAAAATGATGTGTTTTAGTGTTCCCATGGTTGGAGTTCGTATGGGTATGTTTGAGTTTGAATGGAAATGGATGAATGCTGTCAAAAGTGCAGGAAATGGCTTTTTAATACGTGGGAACCGGTTCCTGTATAGGAGGAACCGGGTTGCCCTTTGAAAATTTACAAAGAACTGAAAATTACACGTGGGAACCGGTTCCTGTATGTGACGGAACCGGGTTCCCATACATTTTTCCAGCAAGGAGGTTTTGGGACTTTTAGAACCGGTTCACATGTGTGGAACCGGGTTCCAACTTAAATTTTGAAAAATGTCAAACTTTGAAAATTCATAACTTTCAAACCGTAAGTCCGTTTTGGCGCCGTTTTGGACGTTATTTTCTAAATTTAAAGCTCTATTTTATGAAATGAAAATATTTTCCAAAACTTGAAATTATTTTGAAAATGGGCCAAATTCAAAATAGATGACTATTGACCGCATATTGATGTGTATGCGAGAGATCCCGTGGTGATGGATATATTGATCTGAATGAATGTAAAGCATGTTATGCTGTTATTTGTGTGCATGATGGTTGGATTATCATGTTTTTGAGTTTGATTCGGTTTATGATAATTGGTGTAGTCATGATTGTATTGATATCATGTGTTTGTTGGTGTTGTATATGATGATGGCTTTTGACCTTAATTGTCGATGTTGTGATGAATTGTTCATGATAGGAGATTGTATCATGTTGTGGGTGATGGGGTGTATGATGTCCGAGGTGGTCATAACTTTGTGTTGATGTATGCATGATTGGTTGATATATCATGTTGATTGGTTTGCATGTTTATCTTGATGTTGATGTATGCATGATTAGTTGATATATCATGTTGATTGTTGAGATTCGATTATGTTCAATGAATGTATACATAGGCGATTGATGTTGCATGCTAGTGATGTGCGTGCATATGCATTGTTTGGTGAAGTTAATTCCATTGTGCGGAATTTGACTTGGATTGCCGATAACCGATACAGTGAGGATGGGTGGTTAATTTGGATTCATGTCCGAGTGGTTATGGACGAATCGATGGTACTGTATCCGGTTGATGAATGGATCGGTGTTGGGTGACTTGGTCACGAGTCGGTACCGCATGCATTGAGTGCGCATTATATTTGTATGGAATAGTAACATGTTAGGATGTCTTCCATGTTACTATTCTCGATTGATGATTGTTGTGCATGATGATTATATGGTTGTAATTGTGTATTGAATCGGAGTTAGGTTGAAATGGGTGGATCAATATGCTTGAAATATATTGTTAATTGAGAAGCTTATAATATGCTTTAATTATGAGAAGTCTCACCCTTACTTTACCATTTCAGATTAAAGTTAGCAGCTGAAGAGTCGGTGAGGATGGCTCTAGAGCTCATCGTTTAGTCCGCGTGTCAGTGTCATGCTCTGATTAGATTGTAACACTGGGGAACGTTAGATGAGGAATTAGACTTGGTCTATTATTTATTTAAAACTTAGTGGAATAATGTTGATTGAATTTATTCCGTTTTTGGTTATGGTATCTTTCATTGTGTAAGACATGGTCTTAGCTTGATTGAAATTAATTGGAAATGTTGATCCTCAGTGTAGCATGGCTACTGTTTGAATGAAGGTTTATTCTATTTAATAATTGTGACATCCCGTGATTACCGTGTTAAACTCTGATTAAAGATGAATTACATGTTAATTTAATTAATATATTCGGGGTATTTAGATGGGGTGTTACAATAGTGGTATCAGAGCATAGTCGGTCGTTGTGACCAGTGTCTTAATGTCATTAGTCGATTACATCGACATGTGTGTGAAACACGATACTTGCTTGTTTTCCTAACTACTTGGTTGCAGGAGTGGTTTAGAGGCCAGTGGGGGAGAGGTTGTACTTCTCCGATATGTTTTGGTGTGAAGAGTTGGATCGATGTGTTATTGATTATATGAGTGCAGATGTTGGTTAGACTGCGTAGTTCCCGAATTCGGAGGGATTATGAATTCGAGACTTCAGTATGATGGTCAGATAAGGTTCTCTTAAGTGGTAACAATTAAGTACTTGTGTTGTTCGCATCACTGAGAGTGGAGGACGATGGTATGGATAATGGTGCCCCGTTGGGTGTGAGTTCTAATGTTCCTCTGGGAGTAGTAGCAACTCGTCGTTAGAGCAAGATGTTGAGTTAGCTTGAAATTATCATTCGGTTGAATGTTTGAAGTTAAACCAAGTAATTATGAATCGTTTGATGAGTCGATGCACATTCTTGGCCTAGAAGATATTTGGTAATTAAGAAGGATGACTCTTAGAAGATGAAGCTGGTGTGGTTGAATGTTGCAACACTTCCAGTTGATTGTGGAACTGTCTGTGTGAGTTACCTCTTGGTGTTCTTGAAAAGATTAATTGTGTCAGTGTCAATGGTTGATATAAAGTATGCAATTGTGTGAATTGGTTATTGGAATTGTAACTTGACGCAATTAATCATGGTGAACGATGTGTGTTGCGGTATGTTGAAGTTAGGATCTCAAATTTTGTATTCGGTGATGTTTTGGGATTTTTGACTCTCACAAGGTGGAAATCGATTACCTATCACAGGGAATTGATTTCCTGAAGCAGACAACATTGTTTTGAAAACTTGTAAGATTCATAACTTGAGTTTTGGATGTCTGATTTGAGTTCCGTTTGAAGCGTTGGAAAGATAATGTGATGAACTTTGTTTTAAAAATGGTCCCAGCACCGAAAGTAATTATTTATCATGTAATGATGTTTGAGGAGAATCAGAGTTGTTGTTGATGTCGTTCTTGGTACAAAACTTATTTCTATGACACCGTGCAAGATGTCAACTTTTGAGTTAAGAGAATTGAGAAGCTATTGGGAGATGCGCAGTGAAATGGATTTGTAAAACCAAGTGTATTGTTTGGGGAGCTCTGATTTCCTTGGTCAAGGAGGAAGAAAGTAGCGCGAAGTGCGTGTGGATTTTTGATAACTGATTTAAGTGGTGATTGAGACTAAATATCTATTTCAAATTGTTGGCGATTTGATGGATCAATTGGTTGGAAAGTATGCCTTCAGTAAAGTCGAGTTTCGGTTAACTTACCTTCGTGGTCAGGTTAAGGATGGAGATAGTTGGAGGTAAGCTTCTAAAACTCGGTATAGGTATGTTGAATGTTGTGAGGTGAATTCCAACTTCGAAAGGGAGTAGAATTTTGTTGAGTTTTCATGGTGTAGATTACGGTATGAGGAGATGAATTTTCTTTATCATGTTATCTCAAGTGACGGTAATGCGGTAGACCCATCTGAGGATGATGTAGTGTTGTAGTGGGAAAGTCCAAAATTGTTGCGAGTATTGGAAGATTTTATGGGCATAACCAGTAACAATCGCAGTTATTTGAGACGAGGTCAAGAATGATATATTCTTAATGAATGAAATGTTGGTATTAGTAAGAATGTGAAAGTATTAGAGATGCAACTTATGTCGATTGAGGATGAATAAGTGACGTTAGCTTCTGAGGAAAAGATAAGTGGTGTTAGAGGAAAAATAAATTCGACAGGAAGTGCAATCATGTTTAAGATGTCAAAATATTGACATGTGTTAAGAAAATGTTGGAAGTTCTTTTACCGATCATATGATGAGATGTATTACCGAGATTGCATTTGAAATAAGATTCAGACTGAACATATATGGATCCTAGATGTTATGAGATTTAAAGGAAGACTAAGAGTTGTGAATGTCGTTAAAGCTCTCCGCGTGGATGAGGACTTCAAATGGGGACAAAATGAGTTATGGTGTATTTGGTATGTTAGCGTCTCATGAAGAGGAAAATACTTAACATTTGTGCGATGCTAAGTGCGGGTGAAGGAGATTATGTAAATTGTTTGATCAATGGTATCTCATCGTCGATATCAGATGAGAAATAAGTTTGGAAGAAGTCGTAAACCTTAAAGGAAGATTATTGGACCATGGTGCTTGGGTGACTTCGAGCACAAGTTCTAAAGGAACGCTATTATAGTTTGGTACGGTGGTTTATAATCCATTGTGATTGCCGGCTATCTATCGACAAATTGAGGAACTGATCACCCTTAATCTCTTGTTGATAATAGACGGGATCGTGTTGGATTTAATAGACTCATCTTGCAAGCTTGATAGTGTGTGAAGTGGTTGACGTTCTATTGAGAGGATAGTAGTTCATCAGTTCGCATGAAACTAAGAGGAAAAGGACTATGAAAAAGACTTGGAAATTATCTAGCGGTCGAAGACTTGAGTGTGTCTGCAAGTTGAAGCCGGGTGGAAGGTTTAGAATGTAAGAAGGTGAACAATGATTTTGGTAGATGTTAAGGAGAAAGTCTAAAGATAAATATGAAACTTGTAGAGCTGGTAGTTGATGAAAATCAAATGAAGATAATGACTTAAGGTGATTAATCAGAGTCACGTAGCGAAAGAGTAACGTGATGCACTTTGTTATCAGAGTATGATTTCTTTTGGAAGTCACAAATTAAACATTAGAAGGTGTGGAGTTTATGAAACTATTAGAGATTTGAATAAATTGTTGGGTGAAGGGTTCTATGTCTTATTGATGTTACACCCATTATAATAGATGTATGAATTTGCAAGCTCTATCGTTGGAGCGTAGCCTCGTGGTCGGCATTGTGTATAAATGTTGGGGACATTGCGGTTCGGTGGAGGTTCTTATAATTGTGCTACAATGTAAGGAAGTGATAAATCGTGTATCTTAGAGTGAATGGGGTAAGGTGGTGGTGATGTATTCTTAACCCGCAATGGATGGATGTGTGGGATTCTAGTGGTTGAATAAGAAGGATATTTGTTAGTGATATTGGAAATGATGTCAAACATGACGTGATAGTCGGAAGGAAGAATTTCAAGAGTGAAGAGGAAGTTGACTAGTGCTCGATCTTCATTTTGCCGAATCCGACTAAGTCTTTTGTTGTGTCTCTGACGCATCATTAATGGGAATAGGTGGTGTGTTGATGCAAGATAAGCTTGTGGCTTATGCTTCACGACAATTGAAAGTGCATGAAAGGAGTTATCATGACTTTGATTTGTCATTATTTATATGGTTCTCGATTTGAGGTATTAGTGATCATAAGGTTATCTCGATTCAGATTTAGAGTTGAGCAGCAGTTGTAAATGTGTTATGAGTTGAAGGACTCATGGTGTCGAGTCTTTTAGTGGGGAGAGTTGTGACACCCGATTTAATTGAAATTAAATAAATAGGAATTTAATTATTTAATTAATTAAAGACTTGAATTAACTATATTTTGGAATTTATGGGATTAATTGAAGAAAAAAGAGATGGAGGTGTGAGGTGTAATTAGGGGTGTGAGGAGTAAATTACACTACACTTACTAATTACCATTTGTTTTATTTTATTGGAATAAATAAAGGATTATTAGAAGGAATATAAAAAGGAAAAGAAAAGGAAATAGGTCTTTTTGGAAGAAAAGCTATTATACGTAGAGTTGGAGAAGAGAAGAGAGGAAGGAAAACCTAGAAGCGTCAGAATCTCGAAGAACCCACAAGGTAAGGGTGATTTCGTGATTAATGCTTATTATAGGTTTTGATGTTGATTCTATAGATCATAGCATGTTAGGAAATTGTGTTTGTGAAATTCTAGGGTTCCATGAATGTACACCTAATAGTGTCAGTTGGTGTCAGATTGAGTCTGATTGTGTCAGAACATGTATGGAATAAGATTAGAGTGTCAGTAGATGAAAATAGATGATGGAAATATGTTGTTTGATGAAATAGATGATGAAAAATGATGTGTTTTAGTGTTCCCATGGTTGGAGTTCGTATAGGTATGTTTGAGTTTGAATGGAAATGGATGAATGCTGTCAAAAGTGCAGGAAATGGCTTTTTAATACGTGGGAACCGGTTCCTGTATAGGAGGAACCGGGTTGCCCTTTGAAAATTTACAAAGAACTGAAAATTTACACGTGGGAACCGGTTCCTGTATGTGACGGAACCGGGTTCCCATACATTTTTCCAGCAAGGAGGTTTTGGGACTTTTCAGGAACCGGTTCCATGCAGGGAACCGGGTTCCAACAAATTTTGAAAAATGTCAAACTTTGAAAATTCATAACTTTCAAACCGTAAGTCCGTTTTGAGCGCCGTTTTGGACGTTATTTTCTAAATTTAAAGCTCTATTTTATGAAATGAAAATATTTTCCAAAACTTGAAATTATTTTGAAAATGGGCCAAATTCCAAAATAGATGACTATTGACTGACGCATATTGATGTGTATGCAGTAGAGATCCTGTGGTGATGGATATATTGATCTGAGATGAATGTAAAGCATGTTATGCTGTTGTTATTTGTGTGCATGATGGTTGGATTATCATGTTTTTGAGTTTGATTCGGTTTATGACAATTGGTGTGGTCATGATTGTATTGATATCATGTGTTTGTTGGTGTTGTATATGACTGATGGCTTTTGACCTTAATTGTCGATGTTGTGATGAATTGTTCATGATAGGAGATTGTATCATGTTGTGGGTGATGGGGTGTATGATGTCCGAGGTGGTCATAACTTTGTGTTGATGTATGCATGATTGGTTGATATATCATGTTGATTGGTTTGCATGTTTATCTTGATGATGTATGCATGATTAGTTGATATATCATGTTGATTGTTGAGATTCGATTATGTTCAATGAATGTATACATAGGCGATTGATGTTGCATGCTAGTGATGTGCGTGCATATGCATTGTTTGGTGAAGTTAATTCCCATTGTGCGGAATTTGACTTGGATTGCCGATAACCGATACAGAGTGAGGATGGGTGGTTAAATGGATTCATGTCCGAGTGGTTATGGACGAATCGATGGTACTGTATCCGGTTGATGAATGGATCAGTGTTGGGTGACTTGGTCACGAGTCGGTACCGCATGCATTGAGTCTGCATTATATTTGTATGGAATAGTAACATGTTAGGATGTCTTCCGTGTTACTATTCGATTGATGATTGTTGTGCATGATGATTATATGGTTGTAATTGTGTATTGAATCTGGAGTTAGGTTGAAATGGGTGGATCAATATGCTTGAAATATATTGTTAATTGAGAAGCTTATAATATGCTTTAATTATGAGAAGTCTCACCCTTACTTTACCATTTCAGATTAAAGTTAGCAGCTGAAGAGTCGGTGAGGATGGCTCTAGAGCTCATCGTTTAGTCCGCGTGTCAGTGTCATGCTCTGATTAGATTGTAACACTGGGGAACGTTAGATGAGGAATTAGACTTGGTCTATTATTTATTTAAAACTTAGTGGGAATAATGTTGATTGAATTTATTCCGTTTTTTTGGTTATGGTATCTTTCATTGTGTAAGACATGGTCTTAGCTTGATTGAAATTAATTGGAAATGTTGATCCTCAGTGTAGCATGGCTACTGTTTGAATGAAGGTTTATTCTATTTAATAATTGTGACATCCCGTGATTACCGTGTTAAACTCTGATTAAAGATGAATTACATGTTAATTTAATTAATATATTCGGGGTATTTAGATGGGGTGTTACACTTCTTCTGCTGGGTTACATGCCCCAATATTGGCCAAGTTTCGATCAAAATTCCTTTGATCCACTTGATTTACTTCATCCATGTAATAACACTTATCTGTCTCAATATTTTCAACGATGCCATCTTCTCTCCAGATAACAACTCTTTGATGCATAGATAAGGGAACTGCTCCTATTCCATGTATCCATTCGCGTCCTAGCAGCAAGTTGTAATTAGCCTTGGAGGCAATAACCATAAATATAGTTGGTCTTGTTATTGAACCAACTATCAAGTTAACCTGTACCATCCTTAATGTATGCCCAACTTTCCCCTCATAGTTTGACAACACCATATTATGTGGCTTGATGTCTGTGTCGAACATTCCAATCCTTCTAAGCATAAATTGAGGCATCAGGTTCACTGCTGCACCACCATCCACTAGAACTTTGTTGATTCCTACTTGTTCCACTTTGGCCCTTATGAATGAAGGTTTGAGATGGCCCTTCATTCCTTGATCAGGCTTTTCGAAAAAGGCATTTTTCTCTTTGACATCGCCATTGTTCATGACATAGTAGCACACGGGTCTGTGCTTTGCCATTTCTACTTCTTCATTTTCCTCCGATTCCTCTATTTCAGTTTCTTGATTGTACTCATAAGGGAGCACGGATACCACGTCACAATTTACATTAAAAGATGATTCCCCATCTGATTCGAAATTGGTTGAAACTTATCTACTATGGCTTTCTTCTTTGGAGAGAACAATCTTCTTGTTACCGGTGGTTTGCCCCCAGTCTGAATAGTTGATGTTGGACGATTAGTGTTGGATTCTCCTACTTCCTTCGAACCTGACTCTTTTTCCGCCTTCTTCATTCGTTGATGCCTTCACCATTGGGATCTAGACATTGGATTCTTGCCTTTTTAGTTCTCCAACCTAACTTCTTCTCTTTTCACCACATTAAACTATTTTTTGTATGCCATGGCAGTTCTTCCTCCTTGATCATAACTTCTCCATTTTCTTTTTCCTTTATCAGCCTTTGCTTAGAGCCATCTGTCTGTAGGGATTTCAACAGGTATTTTGAAAGTTACTTTTTGTGCTTCCTTAGGGTAAGGACTATCAGGCCTCATTTGTGCATTTCCTGCCCCAAAATTGGTCACAAGATTTATATCTTGGTGGTTCCAGCAAGGTGCAAAAGCGATTATTTTGAATGCCTCGGATATCTTTTGATCATAGACAGTCGCACATCTTGGACACATCAGACATTCAGTTCCACTCTTGTGACATCGAACCAAGAAGCCCCACAAACTTTCTCCAGCCCTTGGATAGACTTTGAACAGTTGATTATTTTGTCTCCAATTCATCCTGTTCGAGCACGTTGGATCCTTTCGAATTCTGCAGAAATCCTTTGGTTGCAAATTACACTGCACCTTAGACACAACATCATTTCTCCATTCCTCCTGTGGCAATGAAATAAATAGTCACGCAAGCTGATTTCACTTTTTGGGTAACCCTCCCTCATCTGCTCCCTTTCAATTTCGAGGCATCTCTCCACTTCTTCCATATCGGGGCAAGGTTGCTTGAGATCAACCATGTGAACTCCCAAACTTTGACCCTCAATGATTTGAACTTTTTCGACTTTCACCTTGAGGCCTTCAGCAGCCTTTTCCATTCTTTCATAAGAAATAACTGGGCCTTCAATAACCTTTTCTCTAGTCGAAACATCAGACATCATTGATTTGATCGAAGGACTCGTGTTGGGGAGACCATCAGCAGTCTTTATGTTGTCATCAACCATAACGAAATCCTCTTCTTCTTGGAACTCCTCAATCTAGTCAGCAGTTGTTCGTCCAACTTCTACCATGTTAATTTCAAGTGGCTCAGCGTAATTAGTTTATGCTATCTGCAAGGGGTCAGTGTCAACCTTCATAGGATTCTTTGATTTGTCAGCAAACTTAAGCATGCCCTCCTTGATACCGCCTTGGATTAGATCCCTGAAAAGAAAGCATTGTGAGGTTTTATGGCCTAGGAAATTATGATATTTGCAAAAACCTATTTTCTTCCGTTGTTCCAACAGAGGGATTTTAATATTAGGAGGCACTATCATTTGGCCATCTTTAACAAGTAAATAAAAAATCTCATCACATTTAGTTATGTCGAACGTGTAAACTTTCTTGGGAAACCTATCACTTTTCTCATTCTCAATAGGATTCTTCCCATTCGATGGGACAAGGACCTTGCAAGAATAAAGGGGCGCTTGTTTTAATTCTTCCAGATCTACTTCGAGTTGATCGAATCCGTAAGGATCCTGGAAGTCATCTGGTTCTTCTTCTTCTGCTGATTCTATGTAGGCTACTATTTCTTTTTTATAGTTTTTATTAGCCCTAGCCTTTTCAGCCCTCAACCTTTCTACTTGTCGAACCCTATCTACTAGTTGCGCCATGTATCTCAAATATTGTGTATCTAACTTCTTTCGAATAGAGTAATCTAGGCCGCCAGCGACCATTTCGACTAACTCATGCTCAGGGACCACAGTGAAATATCTAGATTTTAAGAGACAGAACCTATTCAAATAGTCATCTATTGGCTCTGTGAATTTTCTCTTGATATTGGCTAATTCTTTTAGACTTATCTTGGATTTCCCCATGTAAAATTGTTCATGGAACAATCTTTCTAAGTAGGGCCAAGTATCTATAGATCCTGGAGGAAGGGTAGTGAACCAAGTGAAAAATTTTTTCGTCAAAGAACTTGGGAAGTATTTTATCCTAAGATTTTCACTATTCTCCCGGTTGTATCTCTATGTGTTGTTGATTGTATTATTAATTTTCAATAAAATAGATCAATTATGGTATAGCAATTATAGAAGAAGATAATTATCCAAAGACGAAGCAAAGCCAGGCCCATCAAGTGAGGCCCACGCCTCCTTCGGCTTTGAGGCGACCGTCTCCATCCACGTCCTCATGTGAGACGCACGTCTCACCCTCTCCACTCAGCCTTGAGGCGACCGCCTTTAAAGGGGCCCACCATCTTCATTCTTTGAGACTCACGTCTCATGATCTTTTCATTATTTGAGACCCACATCTCACATTTCTCTCTTCGAAGGAGGTGTCCGTCTCCCATTTGTTCTGGCAGTTTTATTTTTCCACGATCACATGTTCATGCAAGATTGGAACAGGAAGTTACTGAAGGAAGCTATAAATACAAAGTACATGTTTCAGAGAAAGGGTCGGCATTTTTTACCGAACACTGCAATATTCTTTCAGCATTCTTATTTTATTTTTAGTCTTAGATTTTCCTTTCTTTTTAGTATTAAGCAGTTAAATTTTTTTATTTTGTTGTCGTATTTTCCTTTCGATTCAAGAAGTCTCCGAGCAGATCCAGCCAACTTGTGGTGGAGTGTTCGTTTATTTTGAAGAATAAGATTTATTCCAGTATTCTTATTTTCAGGTTTTTAATTTAATTGTCTTAATTTATTTAAAATATTGTGGCCTGATATTTATTTGTTTGATTATGGAGATGTTTAAATATAATGAATCTTATTATTTATGCATGTCCGAATTAATAAATATGTCTGGCTAAACCGAGTAGGTATCGGTATGTAATAGCAGTATCAGTAGGAATTAAATTGTTCCCAAGCTAAAATCTTAATTAACTTAATTTCTGGTTATGACTTTTTGTAATTAAAAATCAATCTTTTTGTTATGAAAGTAAGAAAAGTAGAATAGGTTGGGATCGAGATCACGAAAGTGTGAGGTTTTAACCGGATAGCTAAAGTTAGACATTCGATTTAAATACAACGAGAGCGCTTTAAAACGAATTAGATTTTATTAAGTTTTCAAAGAATATTTTCTAAACACTTATGGGCTAGCGAGAGCAGGCATAGGGCTTTAGGAGTATAATCGAGAGATAAGACCACGAAAGTGTGAGTTGAGGGTTTTTAAACTGATAATCTCTACAGAACAATTAAGTTAACCATCTTTATACGCTTAGGTTCGATTAAATCCGCTTAGGTTCACTATATTACGTACCGATATCCGTTTAATTTATATTTTTCTTTAACCATTATCTAAAAGAATTATTCGCCTTAACTATATACAGTAACTTAGGATAACAGTAGATCGATTTATAGTCTCTGTGGGTTCGATATATTTTAAAACTACGCGATAGGACTGTGCACTTGCAGTCTCCCGATTAATTGACGATAAAGTCGCGATCATGTCCCTAGAAAATTTTGTAAATTTAGGGACTTTACAACCCCTTGGTAATTCAGTTTGCAGGATATATTCTGTAATAGAGGATGTATAGTTTGGTCTCCTAAATCCTGAATCCAAACTGTTTTGGGTCATAATCCTTTCAATCATGGCAGTTAAATTATTTTCTGCCGTCATATTATCATTCCTAACCCTATGGATTACTTCGCCAACGTTTTGGTCCCTATTTACCATCACCACCCTCCTGGGTTGTTCCTCACGAATCTCCTGAACTTCCTGTTGTTCTACTTTTGCCCCCATATTCCTCCCTTCAATATTTTGTCTAGGGGTTGAATTTGTTCAATAATGGGTTCTTCATCTCGAATCACCACTTGATTCTTCCTATGTCTTACATGAGCATCAGGGGCACCAAAGAAGTCTACTATTCGTGCCATTTGCACAGACATTCGTTGGTTTGTTTGGGTGTTTTCTTGGTTAGTTCTATTAATATTTTGGATTAAAGGGGTAAAAATTTGGTTCATTTCACGGGCTAGGATCCCTATCATATCATGGTTGCTATCATCCATCTATTGCCTAAATGCTGCCTGATTATTTGTTGTGAGTGTGGGTCCTTAGTTAAAAGATCCTAATTTTTTTTTATTTGGGCCCATGGTATTCATCCCAGAACCAGACCCTTGGATTGAAGAAGAGGTTGATGTGGTGCTATGTAATCCTGCCATAAACGAAGTTTGCATTCCATAAGGAGGGTTTCGAGGCCTATAATTATCAAAACCTGGAGGCCTAGGTGTTGAGAATTGGGCTTGATTTCCTACATATGATAGGATAGGCCATGTTGACATCTATGTAGTGCCTGTGGCCATTGTATTCGAACCAACCGTGGTCGTAGTGTTTGTGGCGGCTGGTATGGTTTGTGAATTTGGTATTACATTCGATGCATCAGTCAAATTAGAAACGGTTGTGCCTGTCCCTTGTGGGGGATTTTAACCCTATCATGGTTAGTCACATTAACTATTTTCTTGGTATGTTTTCTTTTGGGTATTGGTTGGTTACTATCGGTTATCTTACCACTTCTAAGATTCATATAACACGAAGAAACTCTAGACTCAGAAGATTATGAACAAACTTAACAATGGTTTGACAAGAACTTAAATGAAATTACAATACTATGACACCGTCCCACTAGGTGTGCCAATTTGTTTACAGTGATTTCTAGTAAATAACTGTCAATCTTCCAACTTAACTGTATTTTGGTAACTTACAGGATCAACTAGATTGATCCTATAACATGTGTCTGAGTATTGGTGTTTGAACTTGTCTTAAAACACATTCTATCTAAAGCACTATGAATCCATAAGAACATAAAACAAAAGTTCAATTATAGATCATGCAGACTTTGAATGAAAAAAACTATAACAGAAATAGATCGAAACATAAAGATGTGGATAAAATAATGTAAACAGATTTGTGAATGACTTCGAATAAAAAGACTTTGAATGAAAAGTAAAGGACATCGTAAAGTAATGTAAATGATTCGTAAAGGAAATGTAAAGGACTTGACAAAGAAATAAAAGTTTTCGAAAAATGTAAACTTGACTGAAAGATAAAGGAATAAGTGGAAACAAAGTAACTTTAAAGATAAAGAACTTTGATTTAAACTTCGAAAATAAATAATGGTGTTTCTATACGTACATTTCTCTGCAAACTCGTTTCCCTTACACTTGGTAGTTTGAGTATATGAGTTTTTTGGACAATAATGAACACACAAAATCCTAACATTAAGACTCCTATTTATACTAATTCGCCCCTAACGGTCTTGTTCTAAAATGACGTCACGTTCGAAGATTGCATATCTTCTGAACTCTCTGGCTTCCACGCGTCCTTCAACGAAATGACGCTTTATATTCTAATTTCGAATTATCTGTTATTGAAGATAATAAGTCTTCATTTCGAATTCGAACCTTCAACGAGAATGATCAATTCAAGTCTTCCTATTTGAATTCGAAATCTCCTCTAATTCAAACTTTGAATTTCCAACGACAATAGCTCATTCGAAACTCCTTACTTTTCAAACGAAATGTAACTTTTGGACCTTACTCCCTTCATTCGAACAAAGTCCAAACAACATAAAGTTTACCATTTCGAACCAAATAAATCCATCAAAATCACCAGCCAACAGCAGCATACAAAGAAACATTTCGTAAGTTAACTTATGAATTCACCTTGTAAGTTAACTTGCGAATTAAAGTTATTTTTTCAAATGTCAACGTTTAAAATAAAAAACGTACAAAATAAGGTGAATTAAGTTAACTTGCAAATTTATCCAGAAAGATTAACCTTTAACTTGCAAAGGATATTTTTAATTTTTCAGAAGTGTGAGAGAAACTCTTTAGATGGGTGAAGAAATTCTCGATATTTGAATAATTGTAATTACTATCCCAAACTTATAATAAAAAATAAAGGCAACTTTGAAGAACAATTAGTGATTAACTAACTACGAAAAGAAAACAACAAAATGATGCATTCGTCTTTAGTTTTTTCTAAACACTTCAAAACGACACGTCTCAACCAAAAGGAAGTCCAAAAACGACACGTGGGGGACCGATCATAGCACTCTCACAGAGAAAACAAAGACCACCAAAATAAATATCTTCTTATTGTTATGGTTATCTTCTTCCAAAAATAATAGAATGGGAATAATTCATTATTTTTAAAATAAATTTTATATCAATTTTACTACTCATATCAGTCATATGACAAGGATATTCCAATTATTAATTGAATGATGAGTTTATTGTATTTTTATTTTGACTAAATGACGAGTTTATCTTTTTTTTTTTTGTCTTTCCTGGCAAATTTATACTAATATAAAAAAATAATATGCGCATTACATAAAATATATAAATTTAAATATGTGTTGGTCCTTTAAAATAATAAATGTAATTTTTGTTTCCTTTTATCCTTAGAAATATATTTAATTTTGTTTTTAGTATTTGTCATGAAATATGATATAATTTCCACAAAACTTGTTTTAAATTAAATTTGAAAATAGATAAAATATTTATTTTTTCCCTTTCAATATGAATATGATAAATGTAAAATAAAAATTATATATATTATATGGACTAATTTTTATATTACTAAATTGTATAGATAAAAAATATTTTTTATTTAAAATTTATTGATATATTTGAAAATGACCTACAAAAACGACATGAGAGACAATTGATGTAGCATCTCGCCTGCAATGTATTTCTGATTGCTCGTTTCTTAGATCAAGCACTCATTTATTTGATGTGATGTTCTTTCCTTGAATACGTCATCCAACTCGTAAATGACTTGTCCGAAGCATGTAAATATGGGAGGTAACGTGTCTCAGGTCTACAAAGGCGAGGAAAAGGTTAGAGAAAAATTAATCACGCTCCCCTGAATAATAAAGGATTAGCCGTCCATTACCATATTATCTCGAAACTGTTTACTACTCTCAAAAGACCTAGGATCCAGGCCTAATGCGACTATAAATACACCAATTCTAAAGTTGAGAAGGATGGTATGAAATTACATAAATACTAGATACACATAGCTTCTCATCTCCCTACTTGAGTTAGCTCTAAATTATACAACAAGTCCTAAAGCCTCTAACAACCCTTAGTCATAAGAGGCTATTATTGTACTTTTAGCAAGAACAATTGACCTCTAAAAAATGACCTATATGATGAACAAAAATACAAAACTTCAAATTATTGTCCTCATGTTCAACCTCTCTGTCCATCATAGTGAACAAAAAGACAACAACTTCATTCATGGAAGAATCCAAAGGCGAGGAAAGCACAATGGCATAGATACACGTTGCCATGGATGATCTACGTCGCCAAAATAAAACTTTGGAGAATAACGTCATTCATATGCAATAATGCTAGCAGGAGGTTGACCTACATATGAGGTGGAGATGTAAGACTCTTTACCCGTCTCGATAACCTATGGGAAACCCTCGATCCAAAGAGTTTAAAAATACTTTCGCTAGCAAAATTTGACGGGCGCATCGACCAATATAAACATGTCTCTTCCACAACACACAAATGAAAATCACTAAAGCTCACGACTCTTTGAAACGCATGCTTCTCTCTAACACTTTTATAGATGCAACCTTGAGGTGGTATATGTTTCTACCTTGACTTGTTATCAACAACTATTAAAACTTGGTGAAGAAACTAATCCATTAGTTAGTTGCAAGCAGACACATAAAGATGACTGCCACCGATTTCTTCAACATTAATTAAGGCCCATCTAAATATACGAGGGAGTATCTTGTCCATTTTAATATGGTGACCGTCAAAGTCGTTCATCCCATCCAAATAATGTTTGTGGAGCGTTTCAAAATGATCTCTTGACGAAACAATCCAATGAATCCCTCACTCAGAGGCTTACATCTTCTTTAGTTGAAGTTGTATCACATGTCAAGTGATACATAAATAACGAAAAAACAATGTTGAAAAGAAAATCAGACATACAAAAGAGGACACCTCTAATACTGTCAACTCACAACAATCACGAAAATATTCATGTTATACAGTCTATTAAATATATTAAACTAATATTTTAAATAAATATAAGTGGCACATTTGATTACTATTATTATAAATTAAAATTAAATAATTTATAAAAATAAAAAATCCGTTGAAATATAATACATATGCCGTTAATTTTTTTAAAATATCATATTAAATATTAAAACTAAATTAAATATTATTTATCTATTAATTTGTTTAAATATATTTCAAGTTACATATTAAATACTTCCATATAAAATATATTTGAAAATAAACTCATCTCACACTAAATTTTAAAAATAAAGTGATACTCATATATATAAATACATTTTCTTTACATTCAACAAAGTCGACATAAAACTTAGATAATGAATTTCACCTCTAGATCAAACATATATGATGACGAGTGCATTAAATAAAGGGGTCGTTAGTTATTCTTTTTTTGAGGCACAATGACTATGAATCGGTGAAGAGGCATTAATAAAAGCTGAAACAAAGGGTAAAAAAGGAAATCCAAAAAATTGCATGCAAAAACTCACAATTTAAGAGGTAGAATTTCCATAACCTTGTGAATAAAATGAAACCAATTTATTACCAATATTCTTCAAATTTTCCTTATATAAATACAACCCCACCAAAAACCTCTCTGCTTTAACCTTCTCTGTTTCTACTCTTTCTCTCTATAATATTATCATCATGATTTCTCAAACCATATAGTATAAAAAAATATTAATATTATCCTTACAATGGCTTCAACTTCATATTCTTATTCATCTTCATCTATGAAGCTTTTATTGTTCATGGTTCCACTCATATTTATTGCAGGATTAGTTTCTGTATTAGGTCCTAATCCTTCTAATTGGATACTTATTCAAAATCCACCTCTCTCATGGACTTCACAAAATGTTGTTGCTGTTGATTTTCATGACTCTCTTTTCAATCAATCTTCTACACCTCCAATTTCTATTCAACCTGTTATTATTGATCAACAATTGGTAAGTTTTATTTTATTTTTTGTTTGTTTTTATTTTGGTATTTTTTTGAAAAGTCAACAATATGATATATTTAGTTTACTGTACAAGTTTCTTTCTTTGAAATTTTTTTAGGACAACTTCATTACTCATCATAAAAAGTTACAATTTGTTGCCATTTAATTTTTACATCTTTATTTATTTATTAAATAATATAAGTGTTTGATGTTTTTTCAAAGCATTTTACATGGAAGAGAACCCTACCAAACTCTTAGAGTTAGATAAATAAGAATTCGTTTTTTTTTTTTTAGTATAATTGATTGTTAGCAAATGTGTTTAAGAAGAAAAGAAAGTAAAAAAAGGAAAGAATTTATGAATGTGATAAAAGTTAGAGAAAAAAAGTTATAGATGCTATTCTTTTCTTTCATGATATGATGAATAACTAGAGATGGAATCTGCAAGATTAATTTTTTTTTTAAAATTAGAATATATATTTTTTAGTTTCTTTCAAGTTTCATAATATCTAAGTAAAATTTTACTATTTAATTCTTTTTTATATAATAAATTTTACTATTTCTTGACCAATGGAAATATATTTTGATTGATTGTAATTATATTTTGATTTGAGTAAATTTGAAATTTATAATTAATAATTTAAAATTGACATTTAACAAAATTTTCAAATTTCAAATTTGTTATTAATAATTTAAAATTGACATTTAACAGAACATTTCCTTTTCATCTAAGCATTGTAGGTGTAATATAGTAGAAATAATTTATTTAGATAAATTAATAATTTTAGGCTCTGAAGTAGACATATTTAATTTTATGGAAATTAGTGTAGGATGATACCTTGTTGATGCCGTAATGTAGGGTCCTAGGAGTTAATTACTGATTTAAGACATTAAATTTCTTAATTTCCCATGTGCCCAAATACACCCTATTCCAAAATAACATAGCTAATTGAGAACAATTTCAAACCTATCATAAACCAAAAGAAGTAATAAGCTTGAGATAAAGAGAATTTTTTTATTAAATAGTATTTTTTATAAAACTTTTTATACTGATAGTGCATTATTTTTATTATATATTTGAGTATATTTTTCCATTATTATATATTTGAGTACATTTTTCCATTAGTTCATATATTCTTAGTTTTTATTCTTTACTTTATATTAAAGTTCACTATAATTAGTTCCCTCAACTTCAAGTTACTGCTGCAAAAGTCTTTTGCATTATTCTTAGACCATATTCATTCAACATTATTCTTAATCCATTTTTGTGCATTCAACCCTACAAAAGGGAAATGTCATTATCTCTTCAGCAAGAGTGATAAAAACAAAAAAGGTTACATAGCTTTCTCTTATTTTGTTGTTGAATTAAATATCTACAAAAGAGCATCTTATCTTATTTAGTACCTATTCTTTGTTTTTATTTAGTAATTAGAAATTCAATATGTGTAATCGGATGTCTATAATTTAAACTCATTTAACGGGACGAGTTAGATATTCTAGTCAAAATTAACATATAAGTGTGTAACGAGCCATCAATTTTTTCTCCTTAGGAGGATAAAGATAAAGAAAATCTCAATGCCTCCCAAAGTTTTCCTAACAACACAAATTCTATGAATGAATCTCATATTGTTGAAGAAAAACAAAGCCTTCCAAGAAAGTTCAGCATCTTAGACAGAACAGAAGCTGGTTTACTACAAGCTAGAGCTGCGATAAGAAAAGCAAAAAATGAGAATCAAACACAAGACAAAGATTATGTTCCAGCAGGACCAATGTATCATAATCCTAATTCATTTCACAGGTAAATTATGACAACTTTATTACTTTTTATTGGTTTGATATAACTCACTCGTCTTACTTTTCGAAATTGCTATTCGTCATGTTTCAGGAGTTACTTAGAAATGGAGAAACAATTCAAAGTCTTTGTCTACGAAGAAGGCGAAATTCCGGTTTTCCATAATGGACCATGCAAAAACATATACTCAATCGAAGGCAATTTCATCCATGCTCTTGAGATGAACGATCAATTTCGGACAAAAGATCCCGAAAAAGCACATGTGTTTTTCCTTCCTTTTAGCGTTGCAATGATGGTCCAATTCGTCTATGTACGCGAAACTCATGACTTTGGTCCCATTAAGAAAACCGTCAAGGACTATATCAACGTCGTGTCCGAAAAATATCCCTTTTGGAATCGAAGCCTTGGAGCGGATCATTTCATGCTTGCTTGTCATGATTGGGTAAATATATCACTCTCTCTTTAAAATCTTAGTTTATGGATTCTCGATTTTATACACAATTGCACTTACTAACATTATCTTACCTTGCGACAAGTTAGTTATGTATAGAGTTGCGATCAAAAATTGTTGATACAACTCTTAGAATTAGTTGAATATCGTTTGAGGTAGTTACAAGTTAGTTATGATTAGTTGAGTATTGTTCGATTTAGTTACAAATTAGTTATAATTAGTTAAAATAGGTTACAATTAGTTAATTTAGTTAGGAGAACTTTATAAAGTGTATAATACATTTATTGTAATCAATTTTTTTAATTAAAAACTCTCTGAAAATTTACAATTTTTGTTTTGCTTCGATTTTCAGGGGCCCGAGACATCAAAGGCAGTTCCAAACTTGTTCAAAAACTCAATTCGTGCCCTATGCAACGCCAACACCTCTGAGGCATTCAAACCAACAAAGGACGTATCTATTCCAGAAATCAATCTCCGATTTGGTACAACACACGGTTACCTTGGGGGGCCATCACCATCCAAGAGATCACTTTTAGCTTTCTACGCGGGCGGGCTTCACGGACCCATTAGGCCGATTCTACTCGAACATTGGGAAAACAAAGACGAAGACATTCAAGTTCATAAGTATCTTCCAAAGGGAGTTTCCTACTATGATATGCTCAGAAAAAGCAAGTTTTGTCTTTGTCCTAGCGGATACGAGGTAGCGAGTCCGCGAGTTGTCGAAGCGATTTACACAGGTTGTGTTCCGGTGTTAATTTCAGATCATTATATTCCTCCATTCAATGATGTTTTGAATTGGAAATCATTTTCTGTTGAGGTTTCTGTTAAAGATATACCAAACTTGAAGAAAATATTGATGAATATTTCTCCAAGACAATATATAAGAATGCAAAGAAGAGTAGTACAAATTAGGAGACACTTTGAGTTAAATTCTCCACCTAAGAGATTTGATGTGTTTCATATGATACTACATTCAATATGGCTTAGAAGATTGAATTTTAGAGTTCATGATGATCAATAATAATGATCATTAACATGTATAAGATTATTGATTAATTTTTACCATGTAAGGTTTGATAATTAGTTTTTAGATGTTTTTGATTTGTAATGTAATATCATGATGATGGTGTGAAAGTGTGAATGTGATTCTTAACCTTTTGTGTGACTTATAGAATTTTTAAGTAAAAGTGATATTTTATTTACAGTTTGGATGAAGCATTGAAAGTAATTTTTTTGTAAGGAATTTAAAATGATTTATCAAGTTAAAAATAATATAAATTTATTTAAGTTAAATTTAAAAAATTTCAAATGATATAAAAAGTTTGAAATTGTTACTTCATTCTATATAACACTATTTACAATAGTTAAATAGTTTTCATATTCAACACCTTTATTTTTTATTTTTTATATTCCACGTCATCATCTTTTTCTTCCATTTAATAACTCAACATTTATTCAACTTTTACTCAGTATAATAATTTTGTTTACTCACTATAATAATTTTGTTTAATAAAATTCAACACCTTACTCCACCATTTTTATTTTATATTTTAATCTTTTTTTAAGTTTTTTTAATAAAGTCGATATTTTGTGTGTGTGTGATGTGTCTAAATCAAATAAATCAAGTCTTTATTTATAGACAAAAAAATAAATAATAAATTTTAGTAAAAATAAAAGTAAATTAAAAATTAATTTATTATAAAATAATTGAACTCAAATAAATTTACGTGCGATAAAAATTTAAATATTCACAAGTACCAATAAGATTTTACAAAATATTTTATTTAGCTCTAATCTTTCTTCATTCAACATGTTGAATATTTTCATCATCAATTAATACATCTACCTCATTGTATAAATATTGAATAATTTTCTCACTTCTCCCATTATAAGTAATATAAGTAACAAAGAAGTTTTAAAAATACTTTATTTAGCTCTAATCTTTCTTCATTCAACATGTTGTAAATAAGTTGTTAATAATTTTTAAAATTTATAAATTAGTTCTTTTCCAAAAATTCTAAATTTATCCTTTTATTTTTATTTTTAATTTGATCCAAAAATTTTAAAATTTATAAAAAAAATATTTCTAAAATTTTTATCGATTAATCATTTTAGTACTTCATCAATATTAAAACAAAAAAATTTAAAAATAAATAAATTTCAATCGAATCATTAAATTGATCTGAATTTTAAATTTATTAAAAAATTCAATTACTTCACTGAAACACACTAAAAAAATTATTTTTATTTTTTAAATAATAAAAAATTATTAATAATTATATATAAGATTACGTGTTATAACTGTGTCCATCTAAATTTTTTCCATCAAAGTATCAATACTCATCTTATGATGGGCACTAAAAACTTATTTACATTTTATCATATTATTATTAAATAGATTTTTATCAACAATATAAGAAAATTAACAGCTGTGGAAATTCCCAATTTGTCATTCTTGATCAGTAGAGTGTCACGTGGATGTCTTCACCAATTCTCATTCCTTTTGGTTCTATACCATCTTTTGATTAGATTTTATTATTATTATTATTATATTATTTTGATTATTTTATTTAAAAGTTTAATTAATATTTTTTTTCCACAATTATAAATCTCTCTCCTTCAAATATCTTCGCCCGCTCTCTCTCTTTATCCTACCATTTCTCTATTCTCTTTCTTTACATGTTACATCTTTCATTCCTCTCTCTTTCTTGCTTCTTCATTTTTTTCTCATTCTCTCTTTATTTTATATCTCATCTTTTTTATCTTCCTCAATGTTTTTCATATTTGTCAATTTTTTTTAGATTGTAGATCTATACAAAGATGAAAATTGTCTTTAATATATATTTTAATGTTTTTTTTCTTTTCAGGTTGTAGATCTAAGAAACATGTGGATTATTTTGGATTCAGATATTTTCAAGTATAAAAATCTCTACAGATGAAAATGGCCTTTAAGTGTAAGTTGAAATGTTTTTTTGTGGTGTAGATCTAAAAAAATATGTGGATTATTTTGGATTTTAGATTTTTTTCCCTGGTATAAACATCTATACAAAGACAAATATTAGATTTAATTGTAAGTTTTAACGATTTTGTCTTCTCAGGTTGTAGATTTAAGAAATTTGTGGATTATTTAGGATTTTTTTTTCCAAATATAAAGATTTATACAAAGACGATAATTAGTTTTAAATGCATTTTTTTTTTACTATTCATGTTGTATATCAAAGAAATCTGTGAATTTTTCGGTTTGTGTTAACATTTTTGTCATATTCATGTTGTACATTTTTTTATAATTTGTGTTAACATACAAAATATGTTTAATGTTCTCATTTTAAGAATTTTCGGTATCATAGTAGGTCAAATGAATTAAAGATTGAAAATGTGAACTTCTATTAAAGATTTAAGGCAATATGACATTGGGAAGGAGAAATGATGATGAAATACCGTAGGGGATTAGATAAACAATAAATTTGAAAAGATTTGATTTGTAAAAAAGAGAAATAGAAATACATCATATGGTATTATGATAATAACAAATGATGATCTTGCATAAAAATATCAATTAATTTATTGTGATATATAACTTGGCATGGAGATATTTAAATATGTCAATATTTTTATTTAATATTCAATTTTGCATTCTAAATTATATATTTTGCAGTTGATGTATTTAAGATGATTTTATGCAGTTAAGAATGTCCTGATGTTAGAAATTTGTTTTTAAACATTGTTTTATACTTAGCTTATTATTTTGGTGAAATGAGTCATATATTTAAATGTCAATTAATATCTTCACGTTCTTATCATATTTAAATAAAAAATAATTCTAAATGTTTTTCTTTTTTTGTAAACAATATAATTTAGAATATTTGTTTTTGGATCATATATTTATTTTTTAGAAATTTCGAATTTCGGAATAAGAAAATATAAGAAAACGAAAGAAATAAAAGGACAAAAGGTTTATTTCTAAAATTTAACTTTCAAATTAGAATTTAAATAAAAAATTTAAACAGTATATTCATGAAGTAGTATTGTCATATGTATAAGGTGATTACAATGTTACGGTCTATTTTCTTTGTCTCTCAATTTATAATAAACTAATTTCATATTAGAGGATATATTTTATCGTTGAGGTATTAAAAATTATTTTAAGCAGTTAAGACTAAATATATTTAATAATATAAATTTTGTTTTTTTAATATTATTTAAAACTTATTATTATTATTATTATTTTGGTGTAAGGAATCCTCTATTTAAAATAAAATATTAATTGTGGTATCTTCTGCACCATAACTTTTTAGGAACTATAATTTTGTATTAAATTTTATAATTATGGTAAAATTTAATATCATTTTATTTCATTTACTAAATAAGAGTATAATTTTTGTGTAATAAATGTAAATATAATAAAATATACCATTTATACAATATTTTTATTATAAAACTTATTAGTTTTAATCAATATTTTTTTTAAAAAATTAATGTTTTAAAACTTAATTTAATTGACTATTGACTTTATGTAATATGTCTTCAGTATCTAACAAATTTTAATTATTTTTTTTTTTTGCACGATATAAATCTTTTTCAAATATCGATACAAAAGTGTAATATTTAATTTTATAAACGGAAAATATAAGGTTGATAGAGATATTTTTATATGAGGGAACAAATTTATTAAATACAAAAGTGTAATATTTAATTTTTTAAATGGGAAATATAAGGTTGATAGAGATATTTTTATATGAGGGAACAAATTTATTAATGATATAGGTGAATCAATATCTACTCAATCATCTAAATAAATGAGAAAAATGTAATATTAATATAAATATTTTTATAAATAAGAAAAGTGTAATATTGATACAAATATTTTTATAAATAAGAAAATTTGTATTAATGATTAAAATAAATTGTAAACAGGAAAAATAATATTTTTGATAGAAATATTTTTATAAATAAAAAAATTGTAGTGTGAAAATAAATATTTTTATAAATAGGAAAAAATATTTTGTAGATTAAAAAAAATTATAAATGAAAAAATGTGAATGGAAAAAGTTTACAATTGATAGCAATATTTTTATATACAAACAAAATTATATTGTTGATATAAATATTTTTTAAAATAGAAAAAAGTTGACTATTAATAAAAATATTTTATAAATAGAAAAAATAAAATTCTGATATAAATATTTTTATAAATGAAAAAAGTTTATTATTGATACACATATCTTTACAAATGAAAAAAATGTATTTCTTTTATTAATATTCGTGCAAACACACAGATATACAAATTAAAATCTGTGAGAATGAACGGATAACACAACAGAATGCACGAGTATCTAAATTAAAATTTACGGTGAACACATTGATATTTATAAATTTATTGGCTGGTATTTTATATCTATTTTTTATTAATAAAAGTTTATATGAAAAATGTTAAAGTTTACGAAACAAATTTAGCAAGAAAGTGAAGAAAATGAAGTGGCATGTTGTGATTAGAGGAACTTGTCTAAAACCGCCCACCCATGAATTGTTATAACTCCATAATTGCTACAAAATCAACCCACCCATGTAAGCCAATATTAATGAATGGTTATGATCATTCTTGCATTTCTTGTGCACTTTCATCGTAATAAATAGTATTGCTTAGTTTATATTAATCAAATTTTCCTAATTTTAACTTCATCAATGTTTTAATTTTTTTCTCTAAATTCATCTTTTTTACAATTATTATAAATTCTAATTTATTCTTTTTTTAGGTGACATAAAGTTTTACAATTTCATTTTAAAATCTTATATTTTTTTTTCTTTTCAGCTTTATTTTTAATTTTTCAATTTTAACTAAACACAATGCAACTTTAATTCATAAAGATTCTAAATTTTACTAATAACCAATCTTATTTTTACTTTAAATATATTTTTTTAATTCTATAAAAACAATTCATTTAAAACAAATGCGCGTACCGTAACAGCTCTGTGCGAACGCACGACTTTGTTACTAGTATTATATAAAAATATACATTTGTTTTTGTGATAAACGAGAGGAACCTGTTATACGTAAGTGACGCGTTTTGGTTAAATTAAGCAAGCATGAGTAGGGGTGTTCGCGGATCGGTTTGGTTCGATTTTGAGAGAATCCGATATCCAAACCGATTAAAATTATATGGATTCGTTTGGATTGGATTTACAAATTTTTGCGATAAACTCCAAACTGAAACGAACCGAAAAATAACGGATTGGTTTGAGTTGGATTGATCGGGTAGATAAAAAATACAAAAATATTTTTAAAAATAATTTATTTACGGAAATTAATTTTTCATAATAATAAAAAAGTATTAATAGTGTTTAATTGTAAATATTAGACTAACAATATTTTTCTAATAGATTCTAAAATATCTAACAAGAAGAATATATAACATTAAAGCTTTTAAATATATAATTAGTCAATTGATTTAGTATGATTATGAATATGTTTCATAGCTCTACGCTTAGTTACAACAACACACTAACTATTTTCTAATAACAAATTAAAATATAACAATTTGACCACATACATCATTTCATTTTTTTCTTCTTGAACTTGAATGATTGGTAGTAATTTTTCTGATAATTAATTATGATTGGTTTGGATTGGGTTTGCGGGTAGAAAATTAAAAATCCAATGTCCGAACCAATTGTCATTGGATTTCATTGGTTTGGTTCGGTTCTTGCCCGAACTGAAAAAAATCTTACCCAAACACTATGGTTTGGTTTGGATTGTATTCTGGTTTGGCTCAGATTTACCCAAACCAATGAACACCCCTAAGCATGAGTATGATGAATAGTCAAACATTATAAACGTGATCGATAGCATAAAATTTAGTTAAGGAGATATTTAAGGGATAACTCATTTGTATCTACCGGTCAACAAGAGGTATTCTAATTGATTTTTCAAGCTTAGTTTATATAAAATGATACTCATCATCATTCAAATTGATTATATAAACCCATATATTCTAATAACTTCACAATGAAAATAGATAATTTTGTATCCAAATAACCTTCTTCTTCGAATAAATATTCAAATGTGTTGAGAATCAAGTGTGGAAAAGAAATTTTACATTGATTATAAAAGAGAAGATTGAACATTATATAAGTGAGATAATCCACACACATATTATAATTATCTTAAAGTTTAGGTGAATATGCAGTGTGTCTCTCACATAAAAAGTGTGTCCCAAGTATGCTCTCTTCTCGGAATTGTCCCCAAACAGTGGTATCAGAGTCTGGTTCAAGAAAGGGACCGAATTATTTGTACACGTGTGAGGATTTCTTCCTGACACACCTATTACCTTAAGGTTTTAGGTAGGTGGACAAGTGGTGTGTCTCTCACGTAAGTATGCTCCCTCCTCAGATTCCTCACACACCTATTACCCTAAGGTGTATTTTATAAACTAATCCATTTTCAATTTTCAACATAGCTCCCTCCTCGGATTCCTCACATGCCTAATACCTTAAGGTGTATTTTATAAACTAAACCATTTTCAATTTTCAACATAAATGAGACGCTAATTCAATTGGCGACAATGTATAAATTTAAAGAAGAGACACCAATTTAGTTTACGATAATGTATAAAGGGAATTTCTTAACCCACCCCATAGTGAAGTGGGACACTCTATGGAAAATCAAAAATACCTTTCTCAAAACTGGAAGTATATTTCTGGTTCACACCCCTTTTTGTATAAACCAGACAAAAATGTGGTGTCACCCCTCAAATTGTAAGAAACTTGATTGAAGATGCACTTTCGGTTTGGAACCGAAAATATGTTTCCGGTTATTGTAACAGGAACATTAAATTGTGTTGCCACCGAAATATTTTGTATATTACCAGAAATATACTTTCGATTTTGGGCACGACATAGATTACTTAAAACATCAACCATGTTGGACTACTTGATCACCACCATTTCACTCTTTCTTCTTAAAACCTCTCAAAAACCCTATCCATTCTCAATCCATTTTCCACTCCAAATTATCATATTTGTGGTTCATCATATCAGAAAGAGCTCAAAAAAATAGAATTTCAGGTAAATTTTATTCTTTTTATACCTCATTCACTACATTAATCAGTTACTTTTTGAATAAATAAGGTTATGTAGAAACCAGAAGTATACATTAGGTTTCTAGTTGAACAAAATCGGAAGTCCATTTTCGGTTTTTGTCTATATTTTTTTCTCAGCAACTTTCACTGTGACATGCTTATAATTATGTTATTTATGTAACATAGGTATGGTGCACCCGGATAACATTCCTAAACCTGATGTATCTGAAGTTTTTTTCGTCGGTCGTAGTTCTGCCTCTCGTAATTAAGGCGGTAGATGTTTGTGAACATTTTGAAAATGTTGAAGAATTTGAATTACAGGAAGACATGTTGCAGTTGATTCGTATAGAAGCAACAAAACTAGGATTTGGTTTGTGATAGAAAGATCTAATAACGGTACGGATAGAAGAAATGTGTTTGTAATTTTGACATGCGAAAGAAGCAGGAAATACATACCTCGTATTCAAATTTGGAAACACGAGGATACGAGTTCAAGAAAATGTGAATGTTCGTTTCGATTGCGGGGTTATCTTTTGGCTAACAAGAAGTGGAAATTTAATGTGATTATTGGTGAAAATAATCATGATTTAACTCTAAAGTTGGTCAGTCATCCAATAGCATGTTGGCTCTTTCCGGATGAGAAGACATGTGTTTCTAACATGACTTTGAATTTGGTACCGCCCAAAAATATTCTTGCAACTTTGAAGCGCAAAATACCTGAGAGCACATCAAATATCAAACAAGTGTACAACAAGCGCTATCAAACCAAGTTAGCTATTTAGGAGGATCAAACCAAGGTGCAACACCTCTTGAAATTTCTAGATGAGAATAATTATGTTTGTAGACACTGACAGGGTGATGATGGAGTAACAGTTAGAGACATTTATTGGACTCATCCTGATTCCGTTAAATTGTTCAACACGTTTCCTACCGTGATCATAATTGATTTGACATACAAAACCGACAAGTATAAGCTCCCGTTGTTGGAAATTTGTTGGTGTTATGTTGACTAAGAAGACGTTTTCTGTTATTTTTGCATTTCTAGAGTGCGAAAAAAAAGACAACTTTTCATGGGCTTTAGAGGTTTGTAGGTCAATCTTGAAGGACCAAGAGGATATGCCTAAAGTCATTGTTACCGACTAAGATACGATATTAACAAATTCAGTTGCAACTGTATTTCCCACTTCTTACGCATTACTTTGTAGGTACCATATTACTAAAAATGTGAGATATCGGGTTAAACCTGCGGTGGGGTCAAAACAGATTGCTGGTGAAGATGGAAAATTGGTCAAGTCGGGTGTTATTGTGGAGAAAATTATGGATGCATGGAATGTTAAAATAAATGCATCTACAAAAGAGCTATATGTTGATGTTGTTTTACAGTTTCGATCTGTTTGTGTGAAATATCCTGATCTATTGAGATATGTTGAAAGCACAATTCTTGATCAGGTTAAGGAGAAGATTGTGTGTGCATGGACCAATCAGGTTATGCACATCGGTAATACAACAACATACAGATTTGAGTCTGCGCGTGCATGCCTGAAGAATTGGTTGAAAAATAGCAAAGATGATTTGATGACGGGTTGGAAATTTTTTGAACCATATGATACTAAACCAGCATAACGAGATACAAACGACATTTGATCGTATTATCTCAGTGTTTGAACACAGGTTCAAAGGCAACATGTTATATTCTCAATTGGTTGGTAACATCTCTCGGGCGACTCTTAATTATATTTTTTATGAGGCCAAACGAGCTTCTAGTGTGGGTGTTGACACCTCAAAGTGTGGTTGCACAATTGTGAAAGCATATGGTCTCCCTTGTGCTTGTGTCATATCCAAGAAGATTAGTGGTGATAGTCTGATATGTATGGACGAGGTTTCTAGTCATTGGAAGAGACTTAGTTTTGACGATGACAGGAAAATAAAAAGTGATAAGTCAAATATCTCCATCTTGGCCAAATGGGAAGCGATACAAGAAAGATTTTTAAAATCCGATGACGCCACCAAAATCCACATCAAAGAAGAGTTGAGGAAGATTGCGTATCCAGAGACCACATATTTGAAATCACCCTCCCAACCGATAAAAACTAAAGGTGCACCAAAGAAGTTGAAACCAACACCGTACGACAATTCTACTACGAGGAGTCCTTTGTATTTTGAACATGTTGACAATTTTTTTCCCGATTTACCAACTCCTAAATCTCAAAAAAGTGTTTTCAAAGATTCCCGTATTAGCAAACCACCGCCTACACCGACTCCACCAAAATATCATTCATCGGTCACTTGTCGGTTTTCATGCACAAGTACATTGAGCGAATCATCAATGTCAATCATGACGGTAACTGTGGTTTTCGAGCTGTATCTGGTTTGCTTGGTAGCCGTGAAGAGTATTACAATATTGCGCGAGATACCCTAATCACAGAGTTAATAGAAAATCGAGAATTATACACACGTGTGCTTGGGAGTAAAGAGAAGGTTGAGGAAATATATCATGCATTTGTACATGTTGAGGTTGGATTTGCATCAGAGGATAAATGGATGTGCTTCTCTGAAATGGGTCATCTCAGAGCAAGTGCGTATGAGAGGATGTGTACTAATCTGATAAGATACGGTTTTTTAGAGACATATTTCCCTTTGTGTACTGCTCCTACACCATATCCCAGTGATCGTATCATATGTGTTGGGTGGATTTCAAATCCACAACATTTTGTTCAAGTCTATTTGAAACCGGGATGCCCTATACCACCTACATCACCAGTGTGGACGCTTCATTTCACAGACCCTTCAAAGACATGACCTGACAAATTCATGGAAAGGATGTAAGAATACAACAAGTTGAACCAAATAGAAATAGGGAAAAGTCAAAAGGGGGGCCACTGATGGATTCATCCGACGACACTTTTTCGGCTCTCTCAAGTAGTTAGGTAGTTTTTTAATGTTAACTTCAGTTTGTTCATGTATTATGATGTGGAAATATAGTCATTTTTGTAGTTTGACCAAATGCACAATATTTGAATACATGAGATTTTTTGGTATAAGTTGTTGTTTTCTGTCCTGTTTCTGGTTTTTCACTCCCAGGGCATTTACCAGAAGTATACTTCTAGTTTTGGGTAAGCTAAAAACCAAAATTTTAATTCCGGTTTTATCACTGACACAAAGATAGGATTTGTATGGTCCATGTTTACATCCAACTACTACAAAAATACCCCACTTCTTATATTTTTCCCTACCACAACACTAAAAACAAGAAATAGACATGAAATTGAACATCAAATGGGTTGTTGGAGTCGTCCATTTTCCCTCCGCCACACCATCTCACGAATTCAAGATCAATGTGAAGATCGAGTACCGCTTGCCATCAATTGACAATGAAGGGAATCTTCAGTTCATGAACCGTGAGCTGACAAACAACGCTGACTTACGGGCTATGTGGTCTACTTATGAAAGTTTACGGGAGAAAGTTCTAATCGAGCTAGATGTG
This sequence comes from Vicia sativa, assembly GCA_021764765.1. Taxonomy (NCBI): domain Eukaryota; kingdom Viridiplantae; phylum Streptophyta; class Magnoliopsida; order Fabales; family Fabaceae; genus Vicia; species Vicia sativa. Next base: position 112,257,159 of record CM038795.1, on the reverse strand, counting down.
ACTTTATCAAGAACGGTTGATGATATTATGAGGATGTTGCAACGTCCACCCAAATATTGATTTGTAATGTTTGATTTATGTTTAACTGCTAAATGTATTTGCTAAGTTTATGTTATGAATTATATGTATGTCTATGTTAACCAATACAATGAAGATTTCTGGATTCTGTTATGAATAAAACTGGAATTACAGTTCTAGTATAGAACCGGAAGTAAATTTTCGATTTTATATATTTTTATCAGATAGTGGTGTACACTGAAAATATACAAATACCTAAGACGGAATGTACTCTCTATCATTTGTATTTATACACTGTCACCTATTCGATTGACGTCTTCTATTTAAATTTATACATTGTCGTGAATTATATTTACGCCTCCTTTAAATTGATAATTGAAAGTAAATTAGTTGGAAAATATTTAAAAATAGTGGATTAGTTTGATATTTATTTGAAAAAGGGTTATTTTGATAAAGAATTCGGTAATTGAATCTATGTATTAACATCTTTTATTATTGGAGATATATGATTTTGATATTTCAAATGTTGAATTTGCACACATTTAAATCTTATATTTTGATACCAATTCGGATGCTGCTTTTTGATCGACTTAAGTAGGGGGCGCTCATAGAAATTCCTAATCAAATTCCAAATTATATGCATATACCTACAATTTTGGTGCCAAATTAAATGATGATACCATGGTTGAAAATGATGAACAAGTGAAAGGAGCTATTGAAGGTGATGTACAAGTGGAAGAAATTGTGGAAGTTGACAAGTTGTTGAAGGTGATATGTAAGTGGAAGAAATTGTGGAAGTTGACAAGTTGTTGAAGGTGATATGTAAGAGGAAGACTACGAGCAAGTGGAAGGATAATAAGAGTGGTCACAATCAAATAATGGCATTGTAATATTTTTAAGCATCTTTAATATTTAGACTTGTTTTATTTAATATAAGGTGGCTATTTTAGAGTTACTACTAATCTACTATACTATATTACTATGTGTTATTTTCGGGTCTGAGAATATCACTGTGAAAATGCAATAATTTTATGTTTGTTTTAAAATTTTAATTATTATTCTCGGATATATTTTATTTTAAAGAATGTTGTTTACAAATAATTTATTTTATAATTATTTTTATAGTTAAAGGGTGAGAATCCAACATTTTTATGAGAATAAATTCTACTATACGTAACTTTCCACTATTATTCATAAATTATTATTATTTTTATTTTTTATAAAGTTTTAAATTAAATAAATTAGTAAACATTATAAAAAAATTTAATTTTTGTTCAAAAATATAAGTGAGAATGTTATTCCTAGAAATAATGATCCAAAAAATATGATTTCAAAGAAGATAATTACATAACTTGAAACAAACACATCCGAGTGATAAATGCAAGTAAGTAATGCTAATTCTTCTCTATTTATCCTTTAAATTTTGATCACTTTTATGAATAAAATTTATTAATTATTAAAGTAATTAATATTTATATTATCATATTTTAAATTTAATTCAAAAGTATTAATATTAGTAATTAATTCATCAAATTTAATTAAGGATATCTATAAATTTTACTTTAATTACATAGTCAATTTTTACTTCAAAAGATTTTTTTAGTTTTTTTTTTGAAAAAAATTGATTTTGTTTAAAAAACAAATTGACTATTTTTTTTATTTTCGAAAAAACTGATTTTTTTATTTTCGAAAAAATTATTTATTTTTGAAAAAAAGTCAACTTTTTTATTTTCTTAAAGAAAATTTCAATTTAAATACTAAAGTAACAGGTTTGAAATTATTTTAAAATTGATTAATCAGTTTCGATTCTAGAACCATTACTAAAATATAAATTCAATTCACTAACTATAAATAATGATTTAGTTATTTTAACTTCAGTTCGATTCGACGGATCAGTTCATTCTATGATTTTTTTAACAGCCCTAATTTTCTGTACGAAGGAATTGTAATTTGGTATTAATTGAGCAATTCCTTTACTAATCTGGATAGAGAAGATTAGGATGAACTGAATAGGATAAGCCATACTTTAAATGGAGCAATTTTGACTGGATATATGATATAAAATAGAGGAACACAAGGAAGAGAGTGAAATGACACAAGTTAGAAGATGTATGTCACTTAAATAGCACAAGTTTGTAATTGAGTCCCACATTTTTTTCCCTCATAAACAGTTTTAATCTTTATAAAAGACAACAATACATAATCCAATATGTTCTCAAACTTAAAATGGATGTTGTTACAAGTTGGGCACACGTCCAAAAAATATATTCAAAATTTTAATTAATTAATTTTAAAAGCAATAATTAAAATAATTCACTATCAAATTATTTTATAAAAATAATATTTTAATCATAAATGTCATATCATTCAATTTTTTTATCTCAACCATCAATATCACATCTGCAAAAGTGGAGGGTCAAAACACTCAAATTAAAAAGATCAAAGTGCATTTAAATCTAACTTAATTTAAAGTTTCACTTTAATAATAAAAAAATCAAACTCCTTATTTATTTATTTTCATTTTACAATAAAAATAAGTTGTTTTATGTACTTTGACAAGTAAAACTAGTTGAAAATCTACCAAAATCTATAATGAATTTCTATCAATCTTGATGAACAAGATTGTTATCACCACACAATAACGATAAAAAGAAACAAAAATTTAAATAAGACAGAGAAGATTAGGGTTTCTGCAGGGTTTCTCTCTGCCCACAAACTGTGTAAAATCTTTTTTCACTTGGAACTGCAAATTCTATGAATACAATATTATGAGTTGATTACAAAAATAGGGGTTACTTACTCTATAGTTGAGCTTGCTTTCTCTCTAAGCCAAAAAAACAAAACTATAAAAGCCCAAAATATCTATTTTAGACCTAAATAAAATCTATCTATTTTAGACCGAAATCAAATTTATGTGTAGCAATCTGCTTACATCACTTCGATAGATTAATTACATCTCGACACAATCTTTTCGACACACACTTGTTTCTGTCGAACAAGCTGCTTCGACACAAGGAATTATACTTTCAACACACAACTTAATTCATTGTGTCTAAGCTATTTATATTCATCATAACTCTTAATCTTCTCAATACTTTGACCTGCACACTCTTCGTCATGATATCTGTAATCTGATTCTTAGTTCTGCAGTGTTCCAAGTTTATCTTCCCATCTGCTACTTGTTCTCGAAGATAGTGGAACCTCATTTTGATGTGCTTTCTTCGACAATGTGCTATCGGGTTCTTCACCTAGTTGATAGCTGACATGTTGTCAATCTTCATGGTAATTATTCCATGATCTTTACTTGTTAGCTCTTCGACTAAGTTCACCATCCATGTTGCTTGACATGCACAAAGAGAAGCATCTATGTATTCTGCTTCACATGATGATAATGTCACTATTGGTTCCTTTCTCAAACTTCAAGCAACTGGTACACCACCTAACATAAACACATAGCCTGTTGTAGATTTTCGATCTTCGACATCACTACACCAACTTGAATTAGTATATCCCAATAACTTGCACTCTTTTCCTTCATCAACTGTAGAAAATAAAATGCCATAGTCGAGAGTTCCTTTTAGATACCCGAGTATCCTCTTCATTGCTGCTAAGTGTGATACCTTTGGCTTTTTCATGAATCTACTTTCTATACCTACACTATATGCTAAGCCAGGCCTTGTGTGATAATGGTATCTTAATGACCCAATAAGTCTTATGTATTGGGTTGGGTCGACATCATCTTCTTCTGAATCTTTTGACAGTTGCAGTCTTGGTTCTACAGGTGTCGAAGTTGAGTTGCATTCTTCCATCTCAAATCTCTTCAGTATTTCTCCTGCACATCTCCTTTAATGCATCATCAGACTACTAATACTCTTGTAGAATTTGATGTCAAGGAAATATGAAATATCACCTAGATCAGACATTTAAATTTTTTTGCTGAGATCACATATGAAGTCTTCAATCTCCTTCTTGCAACTACCAGTTATTAACAAATCATCGACATAAAGACATAGTATAATCAATTTATTATTGCTTCTTCTTACATATACTCCATGTTCAGACAAATTACTTCTTCCTTAGGAAACTAACAATCTTCTTATTCCAAGCATTTGGAGCTTGTTTCAATCCATATAGGGCTTTGTGCAGCCTGTACACTTTTCTCTATTCGTCATACTTCACAAACCCAACTGGTTGTGCAACATAAACTTCTTCAAGTAAGGGTCCATTCAGGAATGCATATTTCATGTCCATATGACATATGTGCCAACTGTTCATTTACGATATACCAACAACCAACCTGATTACTTATATTCTAGCCACAGGTGGAAAAACTTCATTGAAGTCTATTTAGTCTTTATGGAGAAATCCTTTTGCCACTAACCTTGCTTTGTGCTGAGTTACTTCCTCTTTGGGATTCAAATTCACCTTGTATACCCACTTCACATCAATTTCCTTCTTGATTTGAGGAAATTCGACAAGTGACTAGGTGTTGTTATCTTCAATGGACTTCATTTCTCCGTTCATTTCTTTCACCCACTTTAAATTCTTCAATGCTTCGGCTGCATTGAATAGTTTGACATATGAATCGAAAGCATAATTTACTAGCTCACCTTCATTATCAATCACATCATCTAATGTAATCACATAATCTTCCAACCTTGTTGGCATGGGTCTTGTTCTTTGAGTTCTTCTTGTAATTTATTGATATCTTACTTCCTCTTGTCGAACTTCGCTTTCGACTTGAGTTTTTGATTCTTCAAGTAAGATTCTCACTGAATCTTTCTTGACATTTTCAAACCAATCTCATTCTTTAAGCTCGTATATGATCACGTCTCTGTTGAACACAATTTGCTTGTTCACTGGGTCGAACAAATTTTAACCTCCTATCGAATGATATCTAACTAGGATCATTTGACTCGACTTGTCATCAAGTTTTCTTCTCAATTGATCTGGCACATGTCTATGTGCTATCGATCCAAACATTTTTAGATGACTCAAACTAGGTTTTACACCAGACCAACATTCTTCTGGAGTAATTCCTTCTAGCTTCTTCGTCGAACATTTGTTCAAAATATATATTGCAGTTGACATAACTTCACCCCAAAACTCTTTAGGTAAATTCTCTTCTTTAAACATGCTTCTCACCATATTCATTATGGTTCAATTCTTTCTTTATGCACTTCTATTCTATCGTGGAGTGTAGGTAAATTCTCGCCTTTAAACATACTTCTCATCATATTTATTATGGTTTAAACAATCCCTTCTTTTTCACATAATTTATCGAAGTCTTTCGACACATACTCTTCACCACCATCAGTTCTCAAAACTTTGAGCTTTTGACCACTTTGTCTTTCGACCATATATTTAAACTTGGCAAATACATCACTCACTTCACTTTTCTTCTTGATCAGGTAAGTCCATAGTTTTCAACTAAAATCATCTTAATACGTGACAAAGTATTTATTACCTCTACATGAATCGACCTGGATTGGTCCACATACATATCATAGTATATGACTTCGTGAATAGATTTTGACTTGCTTCTTGCATCCTTGCTGAAATTGTTCCTGGGCTGCTTCGCTTGCACACATTCCTCACATACCTTGTTTGGAACGTCGATCTCTGAAAATCATGAAACCATATTTTTCTCTTCAAATCGCAAATGTCTCTAAAGTTGAGATGCCAGTCGGTAATGCCATATCCATCTGTCTTTTATAACTGCAGTTGAAAGTCACCGGTGCTCTATCAGATTAAGTTAGATCTTGAAGGTTCCATTATGAGACATTTGAGCCTTCAAGAATAATCTTCCATTGGCATCAACGACTCTCATCATCTTGTCTTTGACCATCACTTTTTATTATTTTTTTGACCAACTGCCCTATGTTGAGCAAGTTGATCTTCATGCCTAGTATGTATAACACATTGGAAATTACTGCCCTTTTTCCATCTTTCCTCATAATCAAAACATCTCCAATAATACCTTCAACTGCTAGAGTATTGTCATTTGTAAATTTTACCATGTTCTTCATTGAGGGTTTTAGGTTGACAAATCAATCTTTCCTTCCATACACATGTGATGAGCAACCTGAATTTAAGTACTATTGATCCTTGAATTTTATTCATCTCTTATTGTGACCATTAACAACATCTCTTCTTCTACATACTTTGCAAAATTTGCATCTTTTTCTTGATTCTTTCGCTTTTCTGCACAATCACGAGAATAGTGACCATGCTTCTGACAATTGTAACACTGAATGTGACTCTTGTTAGGATTTCAACTACCATCTCTTCCTTTATTTACAACACCACCTCTTTGGTTGCCTTGGTATGGTTTTCTCTGATTTGACACATTTTCTTCGTGATAGTTTCCTCTACCAGTCGAATTTTTGTAGCCACCTCTACCTTTGTGTTCGAACCACTTTCCTTTGCCTTTCTTATCTTTTACCGATTGAGCTTGCAGAGCCACATCACTCTTCGATTTTCTTGCAACTCTTTCAACCATTATTCGTTCATGAGATTCAAGTGTCCCTTGAAGTTGTTCTTTTGACAAAATTGACATATCCTTTGAATCTTCTATGGAAACTACCACATGGTCAAACTTCGGAGCCAAAGATCTCAAGATCTTCGAAATAACAACTCTTGTTGTTAACGTCTCTCCACAAACCTTGATTTGATTAATTGGTTTTGTAACCCTAGTGAAGAAATCTGATATGCTCTCGCTATCTTCCATCTGAAGAAATTCTTACGTTCTTTTGTGACTTTGTAACCTTACCTCTTTAACCTTCCCAGCGCCTCAAAACGATTTCTTCAGTATTTCCCAGGTTTCTTTTGCAGATTCTACATCATTAAGCTCTTCAAAATTGTCTGGACTGACACATTGGTGAATTATAAAGAGAGCTTTATAATTCTTCTTCTTCAATTCTTTGTATCCCGCCTATTCTTTTTCTGAAGCGTCTTTTTCAAGTGGTTCTAATCCATATTTCACAAATTCCCAAAAACCTTGATAACAGAATATAACCTTCATCTGCTTACACCAATTCTCATAGTTATCACCTTTAAGAATCAGAAGATTTGATGGAAAATTTCCATTCGCATGATTCATTGTCATTGATTTTCTTCTTCTTCCATTGATCGCTCAACCAGAGCTCTTGATACCTGATGTTGGAAATCCACCAAAACCTATGATGAATTTCTATTAATATTTATGAACAAGATTGTTATCAACATACACTAACGATGAAAAGAAAAGAAATTTAAAGAAGAAAAGAAAGATTAAGGTTTCTGTAGAGTTTCTCTCTGCCCAAAAACTGTGGAAAATCTTTATTCACTTGCAACTGCAAATTATGTGAATACAATGTTATGAGTTGATTACCAAAATAGGGTTTACTCCTTTTATTTATAATTAAGCTTGCTTTCTCTCTAAGCCAAAAGCTCAAAACTATAAAAGCCCAAAATATCTATTTTAGACCTAAGTCAAATCTATGTATTTTAGACCTAAATCAAATATGTGTGTAGAAATATGCTTACATCACTTTGATAGGTGTTATACCTAAAAAAATTTCCCTCCTATTTCTCAAGTCAATCCACATCTTCATACTCAAGAATTTCTCAAGGGTTGACCAGATGTGCCATCTCCTAAGCAATCAACCCCACAACCAGGGTTTTGATTCTCTCAAGTAAAAGATGGTTTATATTGCCTCAAGTGATCATCATACCTCCTCATATGTATCAAGGTATCAACATGTCAAGTTTCAAGCCTCACGACTCAAGTTTGCTCAGTCAATTGTTAAGATGATTGAGAATCAGTTGTATTGAACAAAAAGTCAATTGTGATCAACATATAGTCAAACTTCATCATTTTTTGTCAAAATCAAGATTTTAAAGTCACATTCATCATTTGATCAAGGGTTGATCATGATTCATCAAGAAAACTCAAGATTTGATCAAAAGTCAAAGTTTCTAAATTAGGGTTTCTTGATAAAAAGTCAACAGAACTTTGACAAAGCATAGCTTTCACATACTTTATCAGAATTTTTTTCACCAAAGCTTATTTTGAAGATAATTCAATTCTCTACAACTTTGTGTGTCACAAGCTTTGGCCAAAAATGCATCATTTGAGAGTTATGGATCAAGACATTATAAGTGTTTCTAAAAGTCAACAAAAAGTCATCTTTTTCCAAAGAAATATACATGAACATGGAAACGTTAATGAAGATGAAACCAAAAAGAGTGTTTAGAGTACATCTTGAGCTTTCTAAAAAGTCTAAGAACACTTAAAAATTTTGAAAATTGAACAAGATACAACTTGTGCAAGTTTGAGAAATTTGAAGAAATGCATGAAGAGAATATTGACCAAACTTAAAAATCTTGCAAATAGGCCTAAGTTTTTATGGTATAAACTTGTTTCTAAGATAGTCCATGACTTCAAAGACCAATTGCACGCCTCTCTTCAATATATTTGATTTATTTTGGAATTTATTCACTTAAATTCAATTTTAAATAAAATAAAATGAAAAACAAGAAGCATGGTGTGTTGGGCTTGTTATTTGTATGATTTGAGGACCAAGGAAGTCCATGAAAGCTGGCAAAAATGCATGGCATGATATTGAGGCAAATTTGGAAGCTTTTGATGCAAATTTGAAAGATTGGAAAATCAAATATTTTCTATTCAATGCAATATATTTTCTTCATATGTCTTGACCTAATTCTCTTGCCCTATATATACACAAGACATTCAGACATGAAAGACACGAGTTCATGTAGCCAAAAAGCTACGGTTTTGCTTCAAAAATATCAAAGAAACTTGCACCATCGAGTTTCAATTTCCAGCTCCTCTCAAGTAGCATCACATCATCCTTCTGAAGTCCATAGGGATCGATTCATACCATTACACAAGGCCAAAGCATCCTAGATCGAGCCATTCAAGTCTCACCGGTTTGGTAAACTTCTCAATTTTGTTTCCTTTAATTCATGCATTATTAATGGCTTTCGATTGTTTGTATGATCTCAACAAGTCCATTAGAATATGTTTGATGAATTAGATGGAAGGTTTAACGTGTAAATATAATATCACCATTGTTAGGCGTTCAAAACGGTGAAGATTCTAATCTCATATAACAGGCACTTTCAGGCCAAACGGCCACCACCATTGAACTCGCAACACCTTAATTATACGATATGAGCACTTTCCTTTTGTTTTTCTGTTTGATTTCGTAGGTTTGCAAATTGGAGTCATCGGAGAAGATGACTTGAACTAGGGTTCTGGATGCTCCTCCGATCGATCAAATTTTTGATTCTCTCTGACCCTGGCGTGGCATTATCCCTTCATTTGATTGGCTTGCATGAGAATACTGGGGCCCACATGCATTATGTTTTGGAAAATTCAAAATGAAACATTGAAACGCTTATAATCCAATGGTTCTAATTCCATGACAACTTGAACAGATGGCAAGGCGTTTGTGTGGCAACCCTATGGTCCTAGGTTCGATCTTCCCAGGGCCTTTTTTGCCTGCTTTTATTTTCTTCTGATTTTTACTATTTTTCTATTTTCTAACCTATTTTCCATTTATTTTTCTTTTTAACTAATAATTAATTAATAATTAGATTAACCATTAGCTTAATTAGGTTAATAATTAGTTAAATAATTAGGATTAGTAAATAATTAACTTTATTTTTATTTTTCTTAATTAATTGAATTAGTTTAATTTAGGTTAATTAATTTAATTTAAATTAAATTTCTTTTATTAATTAAAAACAGTTAGAATTAGGGTTCCCGATTCACCCGATTTTTTACATAATAATTAGGACTTAATTAACCTCAATCTTTTTCACTGCCTTTTTTCAAACTTCTCCCGACTTTATTTATGTATCCCACTTATCTATTTCACGCATATTATTGTAACTACTTCCAGGGTGTATAATTCTTCGCGCACATTCCTTTTATCATTATGTATCTGGTCATGGGATGTAATAGATAATTAGGATATTTACTTTCTGCACCTCTATTATGTAACTGCCCCAAAGCCCTGTAATAGCTTAGGACTTTACTTTCCGCACCTTTATTTCCTGTACATATATTAACTGCTTAGATGTATGGCTAATAAGATTGTATGACAAGATCTTAAAATCAACGTTAGATCACCTTAAACAATCAAGATAAAATATCTGAATTAATACACTTTATCACACTTGCACCCTTAGGGTATCCTCTCTTGTTTCCTTTCGGATAAAAATGGTCATGTCCCTCAAACGTAGGGATACCATTAGCAAAAGTCCCTCGATTCAAAATCATCACAAAGATCATAGCCCCTCGATGACCCTCGATATTGCCTAAGAATATATGATCTCGTCCCTCGGTTGTTGCCTACGAATAAGTGATGATCGTCCCTTCGAATTACTAAAGGTATCCTTACATGATTCCTTCTATGACTATACGATGAACCTACGATTGTCCCTTCACATCCAACAGATAGGGTTATCTACCAACTAAGGGTATGGACAACACTACCCTAATGGAGAAGGAAAATAACAAGAACGATATTTCTGAGTAGGTAATAAGACTCTAAATTGCTTGCTCCTATCAAACAAATACTTTTCACACCTCACAATTTTTTTCAAAAACTTTTCAAACAAACACTTTGTATACATTCCAACGAGAATCATTACAAAGCTTCAAACTTTCAAAGAAACATTTCCAAACACTTCGTATACATTCTTGAGGACTGATACAAGAATCATTACAAAGTCAAAGCGAAATTCTTTTCAAAATACTTTTCAAATCACACACACAGAAAGCAAGTTTTAAAAAAGTGAGCTAAAGCAATTAAGAGCCCGTGGATAACTATGGATGGAAATGGTGCGAATACCTTTCCTTTTCATTATTACCTCCCTTACTCAAAATCTAACAAAGGTTTTTCTTGTTATTTTCACCTTTCCTTTATTGGATAAAAGAAAAGTCGATGGAGAATCTTGCTATCTGCAACATTTGCGATAAAACGCGAAAAAACAAGTCAGTTCTCCCACCGTGTTATAGAACTGGCGACTTTGTTGGGGAACACACCCAAAGAGAGGTTACCTTAGGGATATATATATATATATATATATATATCACTTTTTATCGCTTTCTGTTTGCTTTGTATGCTTTACTTTTAAGGGTTGCTTGGGTATTATACTTGTGGGTAATCCTACACCCGGATCCATGTTTCCTTAGGTAAGTAGCAATAGATCATCGTGACTGTCCAGCATAGACTGAAACAGTTAAAATTATGGCTATGGTTCGTGCGTCACTTTAGATGTCCTGATGTTCCTCATGTTCAGTTGAGCAAATATTTGGCATCTGCGTGGTGTCATCAAGCACTAACTAAACTTTTAGAATCCTAATTGACCCATCTTGGCCATTAGAAGGTAGTGAGATAGTCGGGTTCGGTGCAGATTGAGGTTAGTTGATACTCGATGCTACGCTCATTGAGATTCGACTTTCGGGATGTTTCGATCAACCATTTGGTAGTCGTACTAAAATAAATCATGCGAGAAAGATCAGTGATATGAGATTCCTAGAACCCGGTTACTATTATAGGACATGTTGAACCAACTTAAACTCTGGTAGGGTAGACACCTATACGTCATGCAAGCCTTAAACCTAGGGTTATTATGTGACTTTCATGTGTGTGCTATTTAAACATGACATCATGACATCATAACATCATAACATTTCTAACCATTTCAAGGACTCAGGGATTTACTTTTGCTTTGTGTTGTAGGGTTATGGCTTCCAGGAAGACTATCCAAATCAACTTTGTGGGTATACCTTCTCAGCTCAAGGAATTAGTGTCACAAGCTCCCGATCACGCTCAGTTCATAAAAAGGCATGGTTATCTACTCGACTTGGTTATCTCCAGTTTTAAAGAAGATATGATGAGTGTCGTATTTTAGTTATTTGATCTGAAGAATCATTGCTTTACTTTCCCAGATTATCAATTGGTACCTACAATGGAAGAATTCTCTAAGCTACTCGAGATACCCATTCTTGATCAGATACCTTTCACCGGTTCAGAAAAAGTTCCGAAGTTTGAAGACATCGCATTAGCTTTACACCTAAAGGAGTCAGACATTAAAGCCAACTGGGAAACAAGAAGTGGAGTTAAGGGTTTGCTTGCTAAGTTTTTGATAAAGAAGGCTCGAGAATTCTTAAAGGCTATGAGTTTTCACGCTTTCGAAGACATTTTGGCTTTGCTAATATATGGTTTGATGCTATTTCCTAATCCGGATCAATTCATAGACGTAAATGCCATCAAGATATTCCTCACTCATAATCATGTTCTTACTTTGCTCGGAGATATCCTGCGTTCTCTTTACACCCGTACTATGAAAAGACAAGGAACTCTTATGTGTTGCATACCGTTATTATCCAGGTTGTTCATTTCGCACCTTCCTCGATCAATGATGAAGAATGAACAAGGTCTGGGATGGTCTCAAAGGTTGATGTCACTGTCTCATTCAAATATCTGTTGGTGTCTCTACTCTCAAAAGGACTTCACTTTCACTAAGCGTTATGGAGAATTCCCTAATGTACCACTCCTTGGTATAAGGGGAGGTATCACTTACAACCCTTCTCTGGTGTTATGACAGTTTGGTTATGCTCTAAGAGATGGTCCTCACGATATATTTATCCAAGGCATTGTGTTTGACTACGACAACGATCTCCATGGTTATCATCGAAGATTTGTGCACGCTTGGGGCATGGTGAATAATACTGATACCTAGTCATTGGGGCATAAAAATGCCATTCCTTGGGAACCTTACCTCAAATGGGTGCGGGCTCGCGCTCAAAATCTCATGATGCCATTTTTGCTATTCTACCAATAATTATGGAACATGTTGTCGAAGGTGACGAACCCTATACCATTTTTCATCTAGACATGCCTATTGATTTCGAAGAATTGAAGAGATCCTGGATTCAACTCAAAGATGAAAGGGATACCTTTGAAGCTCAATGCTATGCAAGTAAGAAAAGAGTATTGGAGCTGACGAAGCTACTTCACGAAGAACAGAGCATTAACACCTATGTCAACACAAAGAGGAAGCGTCCATGGGAGGCCTAAGCATTAGGAATTTAATTTTTGTACTTAAAATTTCATTTGTATTGCTAATCAGACTAATAAAAGTTTGTTCGTGCTTTGTTTACTGAATTTAAATTCCTAAGGCGAATGTATTGAAGCTGGAATCAAGAGTGGAAAGATTCAAGTCGAAACATCTTCAAATGATGCAAAAAGATCTTTTGGTGGGAAGAAAGAAGCCAATGTCGTGTATGGTCAGAAGAGCCGTGACAAAGCTGATCGCAATCAATCTGTGGGGGCAGTCCTGATCTCCAATCCCACACCAGTGCAACCTCAACAAGACAACGCATATAAAACCCCCTTATAATTCCCCAAATATTATCTATATATATATATTACACAATCAGAGTAAATAAAATGCATAACAAGAGGGTGTCACATGATATTTCTTTCAATATTAAAATCATACATGCACACTGGTCATGATCATAACACATATTTGAATCTCATGCTTTAGAATAATTCATGCATTTTAACAACGAATCATTTAACATTCACAGATATTATCAATGATTACATCCCATACTATAATCATTGGATGAAAAAGTAATGAATCCATAATATAACCAAGTCATCAGAATTCATGCATCGGCACCAAGGCCACATCAACATAGTATCTCAATCATACAAATCAAAATGGATGAGAATACATAACAAATCTCATCAAAGCAGAAATTCAGATAAATCCCGTGTTACATAACCAGAGCAATGACTCAACTACCTAGTAAAAGATAAACTAGCTAGCATCCTCAACTAGTCTCGTGCGAAGCACCGCTATCCTTAGAACCTACACGTTACCCACATAGAAGCAACATTATAACAGAAGGGTGAGAATTCACATCATTATCCAAAAGTATATAATGGAAATAATATAGAAACAACATTTATTCACGGATTCTTTACACTTCAAGTGATATTTCAAGATAACATGATTATACCGACATTCCAAGTATAACATATTCACATTTATCACAAATAGCATAAATGTCATCAATCCAAACAAATCAATTATTCATAGAATTAAATATCGCAATTCTAATACACACATAAAATATATTCATCAATGATTCATGCGACAATAATGCAACGTGACTCAATATGCATGTGGTACCAATCTTGGGAATATTTCGTTAACCCCGCTTTTGATTCATTATCATAGAATCCAAGCCACTTCTGATCCGGACAAGACCAAAATCCTCCGCTACTTATCCCCAATGGGATCGAGCCAAATGTGAACCCAACTTTTCACCGCTACTTATCCATCATGGATCGAGCCAGTTGTGAACCCAAAGTTTCACTACTACTTATCCACACAAGGATCGAGCCAAATATATGCATGTACAAATCATCAAGACAACATATGAAAATTAAGATTATTCACAAAACCTCAATTATCCAAGCATATCATCACCATTCAACTCATGTGAATTATCCATCTATTGCACAACATCATATTCCAACAACAAAATCATTACATATATCATATACATATCATCACATATAACCAATAACATTATGACATATCATTCCACCTATGTTATTCGCAACATTCAATTAAGAATAACACACACTATATTCAAGTAATAATCCATACATTGAAATAGTATTCGAACCAATCCAAAGCACATTGAATCACGATTGGATCAATTAATCACATACATGAAAATACTACAGTAAATATAATCATATAAGACTTCATGTCAAAAGATCCTAAAAATAACATTTTTCATTCCAGGTCACGCTAAGACCGGCCTATCGCGCTAAGCGCACCTTCATGAATAAAAAAAAACCCAAAAGTCAGAACATTTTGCGCTAAGCGGGCTTCTCATCGCGCTAAACGCGGTCTGCGATACTGGACTTTTTCTGTTATGAACCAGCTTCTTTATCTCATGAAATTACCACATAAAATCCTTTCCAATCAACCAAATAACATCATTAAAGGGTATCCTAACATATTTCTAGTCATGGGTCATCATTCTAAGTTGAAAAACATAATTTCCCTTCAAACCCTAACATTTAAAGATTCTAGAAATTGAAATTGAACAACCTAGCATGTTACTAATCATTACTCACAATATACAATCAAATAATAACATGGATTCTCCCCCTTACCTCTTGAAGATTCCTCTTCTAGAGTTTCCTCTTCACTTTTCCCTTTTGTCCTCTCCTCTTCTCTTCTTTCATCTTTCTCTTCTTTCACCAACTGACAATTCTAATTATGATTTCCTTCTAATCCTTTACTAACTAGGATTGTCTTAATGGGCTTAATAATTAATACCTCTCCATTACTTCTATTTTTATAAATAGGCTCAATACTAAATAACCACTATTCTACTCATAAAGCATAATTATTTAAATAACACACATATTCAATTAATTCACATTTAGATTAAAACATCCAATTAAATTAATTATCACATAATATAATGTATAATAATTGTTCTTGCAGGAAAAACTATACTATTGATTTGAGGGACTCAAAGGCTCAAGTAGGGTGACTTAGCATCCAAGCTATAGGTTTAGCTTATCTTGCAGTCGGGAGCCCTTAGGTATAGTGTATGTGACTCCTCTTAGGCGTGTAGCTAAGGGAGGGAATGAGAGAATAATCCTTTTTCATTGTCAAAAGGCCTCTTTATATAATATGACCATCACTAAGGCTCATGATGACGTAACTGTCTATTTAATACTTGTAACCGATTACTAATGACTTGTAACGTCCGTAACCGACCCATAAGTAACGTAACGGAAACCAACCCAGCCTGGTACTACCCGACCATCACATTTAGGCCGCGGATATACATCTAGCACGTTCGGTCTAAGTACCCGGCTCCGACCTTGGGGTCTCGCTGAGGTGTTGTCCGATTATCAGCTAGTAGACCTATCTCGGTCTCTATTTATCGCTCCTATCCCGGGATATATATTTTATGTATGATCATAAGCCCCCCGAGCTTATGGTTTCTAGATCTTGAAGCCTTATGGTTTCTAGATCTTTGTCTACCAGAGATTCTGTTTGTGAATAGGTCGAATGAACACCAAAAGTTGTTAACCCCTGTCCATATAAAGCTTATACAAACCGTAAGATTATAACTAAGCCGACTCAACCTAGAACTGAGGTATAGAGTCCTGTACCGACTTGTATACCCTGTACCGACTTGTATGGGTCGATAACTAGCTTTTTAAGCGTTTAAATGAACCATACCCGGATAATATTATGTTTTTTTTATGCCTATTCGTCCGAGTTGCATACCTGGCTCATACTCCGACATCATCCTCTCCGCCTTTATAGCTTGGTTTTGATGTGAACCAAGGTACAAAACTTCTCGAGAATAGCCTTAAATAGATTCTGGTGGAATCCGTTCATGGTTCTTCGCCTGAGAGCTTTTCCCATAAGGAAACTTCTAAGTTTTCAAAAAACCATGTAAGCCTTACGGAGGCTGATAATGATGACGAGCCCCCCAGCTGTTTGGCGAAATGAGTGCCGCTCGAGACGAACAAATAATTTTCTTTGACTATTTTGTCTCTTTGGGTTTTAAATTCAGCACTTTGTATTTCATACTTTTGATTTTAATTTATATGCTTAATTACCCTGCTTGTATGAATTGCTTTCATACTGTAATTTCGCGAACAGAGATATGTGATAATATTCCCCCAAGTCAAATGGTTTATTTTAAGCCATGAAGACTTTGTTGGAAAGGCATGATCCTCTGTTCATTGAGTATACTTAATTTATGCGGGCGGACTAGCCCCCGAGTACTTTTTCGAGGTTTCACCAAGTCATACCTTATCAAGTTTCAAAAAATGACTCAAGGCTTTAAGTCGAGTTGTGGCGAAACGTCGGGATGTGTATATCTTGAACCAAGGCTTTAAGTCGAGTTGTGGCGAAAGTCGTGCTGTGCATAAGACTGGTCCAAGCAAAGTATCTTGAACCAAGGCTTTAAGCTGAGTTGTGGCGAAACGCCGGGCGGAATCCAATTAAGGTTCTTCTCCCTATATGTTTGGTAAAGAGCCCCTGGCAGGTTGAACCGAGTAGGAACAGAGCCTTGACAATGTTGAAACCTTAATTTGGTACAGAGCCCCTGGCAGGTTGAACCGAGTAGGAACAAAGTCTTAGCGAGGTTGAAACCTTGATTTGGTACAGAGCCCCTGGCAGGTTGAACCGAGTAGGAACAGAGCCTTAGCGAGGTTGAAACCTTGATTTGGTATAGAGCTCCTGGCAGGTGGAACCGAGTAGGAACATAGCCTTAGCGAGGTTGAAACCTTGATTTGGTACAGAGCCCCTGGCAGGTTGAACCGAGTAGGAACATAGCCTTAGCGAGGTTGAAACCTTGATTTGGTACAGAGCCCCTAGCAGGTTGAACCGAGTAGGAATAGAGCCTTAGCGAGGTTGAAACCTTGATTTGGTACAGAGCCCCTGGCAGGTTGAATCGAGTAGGAACAAAACTTTGGCGAGGTTGAAACCTTGATTTGGTACAGAGCTCCTGGCAGGTTGAGCCGAGTAGGAACAGAGCCTTAGCGAGGTTGAAACCTTGATTTGGTACAGAGCTCCTGGCAGGTTGAGCCGAGTAGGAACAAAGCCTTAGCAAGGTTGGCCGTAGCGGTGTGCAGTGTACTCGTCAGTTACATCTTATTTGGTTTTTACAAACTAAAATAAGTTTTAAGGTGCCTCTTTGCCCACACAGGGGAGTAGGACGACACATTTACTTTTAGATGACACTGACAGTTTTTACAACTGGAAGAGACATTTAGCTCGCCTTATACAATGGTATTTTACACAATCTTGAATTATAAATTTTTAACTACCCATCTTTGCACCAAGTTTGTCTTCTTGTGTTTTATCTGAGTTTCCTTTTAGCACAACGTGCACTAACTTTTGTTGGATCACAGTCTCATTGTAAGGACGTCTGAGTAGGACTAGAGTCTTTAGCAAGGGTGGTCGAGTTTATAGGCCGAGTGTTTATACTTTACACTACCCGACCCCGTCAGACTCACATGAATCTATACTAGCTTTTCCCTAGTAAGAATAAGATGTCTCCCGCCCACGCAAGGGAAGAAGAACACTTTATCATAAAAATATAAATGAGATTCCTTACAATCGGCAGAGACATCCGCTCGCCTAAAACAAAATTATTTAAGTATAACAATTTTAAAGTATAAATTCGTAATCTATCCGGTCCGACTTCTTCGGTTTTGTCACTTATATTTTAGTCGGGATGCCTATATGATCCCCCCAAGCGTGAGGTTTTGTTGGAACAAGGTGAAGCGCTTTGACACCGAGTCATCCCAATCAAGGAGGACTCCATTTCTCGCAGTCAAATGCCTTAGTTGGGTACCTGTTTATTTTTACACATAGTCTGGATTCCTCCTAACTTCAAAATAGGTGTCTTCCGCCCACACAGGAGAAAAGGACGACACCTTATCAAAAATTTAAGAAATCTACTATTTTACAAATGACAGAGACAATAGCTCGCCATATAACAATATTGTTTCGTTCAAAGTATACGTTTCTTTTTTGTTTTACTAACTTGTAACCAACTGTCTACGCCCAAACGGGATGTCTATGTATGGTCCCCCAAGCGTGAGACTTTGTTGGAACAAGCTGAAATGTTTTAATTCAGGGCTATCCGAGCGAAGGATGAATTCATTATTCCTTGTGTCAACCAATCAAAACATGTATAGTTCGAACTTCAACAGTGAATAACAACCAATAAATAAAATCATCGTATTTACAATAATCGTAACAACAATAGAGAGGTCAAAAGTTGCACGATTTAATCAATACAACATGCAATGATAAATGCTTCCAGAACCTGGTTTATCAAACATTTTTGAGAATATATAACCCTGTTGAGAGTGTATACTCAATAAAACATGTTAGAACATACTAAGTAGTAATGAGCGGCATAATGGCTACAATAATTAGCTTTGGATACCACTGCAACAATAATTAGCTTTGGATACCACTGCAACGACTATGCAAAGAGACTTTGTTTCCTCGTGCCAAGCTAACATTTATACATACGGGAACTCACCGTCAAGGGAGTCAGTAAATAATAAGTAAATGTTTAACAAATCATATAAGAATAATTTAGCGACACTGCGACATCATGATTTCGGACGCCGGATTTGTCGACACTCTCTTCTGCACGCAGTGGGCAATCTAATACTAACAGTTGGACTCTATGTAAAAGCCATTACTTTCAATATGCATAGGCAGAATTTTGTAAGCACCAATGTGCGTTGCTTGAGGATTTTATAAATTGTAAGCATACGTGACGATCCTGCATACGTGACGATCGCGTCTCCGACATCTTCAACGAGATGTACGTCGCATTTAATCACTGTCGGCATCTTTCATGCAAAGAGGGATTAACTTCTTTTTCACAGCAAATTCAGAAGCAAGGATATGCTAGCACAAAGATTATAATACAATACATGCATTTTAACATGTCCAACGATAAACAATAAACGATTTAAGTAAAGCTTCTAAATCACTTAGCTTTTGATTGTCGTGACTACTCGGACCGCCGAGTTATGATTGAATATGCGGAGAACGGTGCAGCCCCTGTAATATTCGTTGCTCAACCGGGTTGAGAGCTTTGCTCTCGAAATCAAACTGTATTTTCTTTTCCAAACTGCTTATCCTTGCAAACTTCGTAACGGTCGAATACATGTATTTCATGACAACTTTCTCAAGACTTCTGGTTTTGACATCAGCAACAAGCCATGACTCATCAAGTGCTTCGCTGTTACGTCATGCTCGTAAGTGCGAGTTATGTTTTCTCGTTTCAGTACAAGCAGCTCATTCGATATCCAGGCCAAGTAACACTTTCAGCCTGTCTCTTTTAGACACACCAACATTATTTCTACACGATGCAGGGACCATGGACACATCATAATTTGATTTCCATCTTCCCTTTGTGAAACATTGCTTTCCGGTCTTGTTACTTTGCTTCCATTTTCCTAGGATGATGAAATACACACTATAATAAGTAGGAAATAGTTACCATATCATAAGTATTACACGGATGACAACTTTAAATGTCTACGAAATGAACGCAATGGCATTTAACAATCTTAAGGAGAGATATCCGGGCCATGTACTGCATTAATTAAGTAAAAAAACCAGTTCAGAGGTATAATTTTCCAGTATACATCCCTATAATGCAACCATAAAATAATGGTCTCATTTTGCGATAATGCCGATTACTTTATACACTACGTTTGGTCAAGCACCTCATATTCACCATGAGATGTATCACGACTTATGTAATGTTTATCTTAATTATAGCTTTACACGTCCTTTTCTCATTACACATGCGCATTATCATAACAAAAACATGTTAAAACTATAATGTTCGAGAGTTTACGCAACAGGAAAATTATTATCACACTGAAGAGTTACAAGCATTAACATCATAAATTTACTACGATAACCATATCAGTATGTGTTGAACAAGAATCATATAAAGTTATTACTAAAGCATGTAGAATACTTATCTTTTGACGTCGGCAGCGATGAGAGACACCTAATTTTTGGAAGCTCTAACTTGCCCGACTCCATATTCCTAAGAACCTGTTATCACATCACACCACAACAAGGGAAGGGTCTGCATTGATTTGACATTGTGATGTTATAAAGCCTTCTCCAATGTCCAGGTATGTCTTAGAATTCCTTTTCCTTTTGAGATAGTTTTGCTTTGGTTCTTTTTGTGAGAAACCTACCACTTTAAATCACATACTACAAATGCAAGTGTAGCCGGCTGGTGACAGCATTGTGATTACTCATCACGATCGGTTTAGCCGACCATTAGGATAAAGGCGGTACATGGTAAACTAGGAAGTATTTGGAAACTTGGTTTAATATAGACAGAAGAATATGGATAATTTAAACAGATAGTCATTTTCGTATAATCTAAACAGCAGCCATATATTGCACCATCACAGTCGCTACTCTTCGTAAGTCAAATTGATGTTGCACAATGACACGGTAGAGTGGTGCATACTAGTAGCTCTTTCACCTTAGCTATACTAACAACTTTGTTCATGTAATATTATTTTTCATCACATAATGTGAGATTTTAATTCGTAACTATTTCGGTTATCAAAGAATGCCAACGTATTATAACAAAACGACATAGCAATCAAGGCATTTAACCAAACACCTAGCGTTCGTGCCAGAATACAAACAGTGCCAAGTGTATAAACGTAAAGAATTCCGAAGCATGACAATTTTTGGTCTGTAAGTTAATAACAAGGGAAGAGTACTTATCTGGGTGTGATGGCATTCAGCAATGAAGTAGCGATTCTCCCAGTTCCGGGGACAATTGATACACCAATCGTGTGGGTATGACTATGTAGAATAACTTATCTGTTGATTATTCAGGTCACCGGCTTGCAACCACCACCAGCATCGCCTCGATCAAGACGTTTTCGCCAGGAATCAGGGCCGTCGTGGATGAAATGCTGACATTGAAAGTGGCCTCTTCGTCGAAGATATATATTTGATTCTTCAATCGGTCACCATCAGACGAATCAAGATTTGACCGGATCTGATATGCAATTCTGTCTTCGGGCGTGATGGATACACTGTTCGCCACCGCTAAATTGAAATTGACAGATGTAATACGGTGGGAGAAATGACTTTGAATTGTTTTGCTTTTGATCACAAATGTTGAATTGTTTTGCTTTTGATCGCAAATGTTGCGGATAACAAGAGTTGCCACCGACTTTTCTTTTATCCAATTAAAGGAAAGTGAAAATAACAGAAAAAGACCTTCGTTAGATTCTGAGTAAAGGAGAAGGTTATGAAAATGGAAGGTATTAGCACCATTTCCATCCGTAGTTATCTAAGGGCTCTTAGTTGCTTTAGCTCATCTTTAAAATTTTTGCTTTCTGTGTGTGTATTTGAAAATGTTTTTTTTTTAAGAGACATTTCACTTTGACTTCGTAATGATTCACGCTGGAATGCATATGAAGTGTTTGGAAATGTTTTGTTTTGGAAAAGTGTTTTAACTTTGTAAAAGTGTGAGATGTAAAAAGATGTTTTGATGGAGCAAGCAACTAAAAGTTTTATTACCTACTCAGAACGGTCGTTTCTGTGTTATTTTACTTTCCTTTAGAATAGCGTTATCCATACCATTTAGTAGGTAGGTAACCCTATTTGTTGGATGTAAAGGGACATTCGAAAGGGACATCGGATGGTCATAGAAGGCAACTTCTAGGAGTATCCTAGCACATTCGAAGGGACGATCATCACTTTTCGTAGGCAACAATCGAGGGACGAGATCATGTATTCGTAGGCCACATCGAGGGACAATGATCTTTGTATCGAAGGGACTATGATGATATGTTTGTAGGCAACGGTGCTAGGATACCTCTACGTTCGAGGGACTTGACTATTTATTCGAAAGGCAACGAGAGAGAATACTCTAGGGGGTGCATGTGTGAAAAGAGTGTGTTGAATTCAAATATATTATCTTTGAGATTAGAAGTGATCTATGTCTATTTTTATCTTGCCATACACGCCTAGTTACTAGCAGTTTATATGGGTGCGGAAAGTAAATCCTACGCTATTACATGGCTTTGGGGCAGTTACATAATATAAGAGTGCGGAAATTAAATCCTAATTAAACTATTACATCCCATGAGCAGCTACATAATATTGGAAAAAAGAAATGCGAGAAAATTAATCCTAACTATTACAACCTGGAAGCAGATACATAATAATCGGAAAAGAGAAGAAATTCGCATAAGAGAAAAGGTGTTAGTAAAAAGAATTTTTTGAGTTAGGAAAAAAGTCTTTAGGTTAGTAATCCTGATTAGATGATAAAACAATTTTTTTTTGAATTTTCTGGATTGGTTTTAGTGAAGAACAATAATTAAAAGTCAAATTTATGGTTGATTAACAATTAATTAAAATATGCATGCAAAAATATTAATTTTTATGTCAAAAGTTAAATAATTATTTTTCTGACCTAAATGCAAAAGAAAATATTTTTTTGTGATTTTTAATGCATTAGAAAATTATTTGAAAAGAAATTAAATTTAAAAAAAGAAAATATGAAGAAAATAAGAAAAGGGGTCAGAGTGCTTCTAGATGGAATTCTCCCAGAAGCTGGAGCTTCTAGGAGAACTCTTGCTGACCGTGCCCAGAAGTGAGCACTTCTGGGGGACTCTTGCGCTGGAGGTGCCCAGAATCCTAGAGTTTCTGGGGCTTCTGGCCTGGAGATGCCCAGAAGTATGCCCTTCTAGGGCTTTCTACTTGACAGTATGCCCAGAAGCTGGAATTTCTGGGGCATAACGCGTGGTATTGAGGACCAGAAGTTGTGGCTTCTGGGCAAGTCTTCTGGAGAACCTGAAATTCAGCAAAATAATAATGGAAATTATGGAAAAAAGCAGGGTTCGAACCCATGCCCTTAGAAACAAGTGACTTAAGGCGCGCAAGGTTAACCGTTGAGGCAGAGATACATCCATGAATTAAATTACATGAATTAACACATATGCAAGGTTTTCTCTTCTGGTTCAAACTAGAAAACCCCAGATCGGACCTCCGGTCATCTTCTTCGGTTGGGGGATTTTTCAAACCTGCAAAATAGAGAGAATTCAAACAAGATATCAAGACTGCCCCCCCTAAATCGACCCTTGCGAATTCAATGGTGGTATCATCTTGCCCTAAAAGTCCCTATATTCTGAGCTTCGAAGCTCTCAACAGTTTTGCCCTAACAATGGCAAATCATGCTCCGGTCGTTAGGAGCTTCATGTAACCATCCAGATCTGTTCTATGATGTCTCAGGAACACATTGCAATGGTTAGTTTCATACAAAACACAATGAATATTAAAAAAACGAAATTTAAAAAGATATGTAAATGTATGTTCATGTATGGCACGATTCAAGCATGGCTGGCCATAGTTCTTGGCCTAGACTTACTCAATGATACCTCAGGAGCACAATGGAGTGCTTGGAATGAACTGAAAACGGCTGCAACAAGGATTTCGAATTTTTCAAGTTTATGAAAAATTTGTGAATGCATCATGTATTTATAGAGCATGCAATTTGATCAGAAATAAAGAGAGAATATATTACTTTGAATGCAAAAATATTCCCTTGTAAATATTTATCAAATCTTTTCAAAATTGTCTTTTTTTTCTTCCTTGTAGCATCTTGCACGAATTTGGCATGTTATTTGGGCTTCCTTGGTCCTCAAGATAGGTAGAAATCAAGCCCAACTTATCCTATACCTTGCTTTTGTATTTTATTTAATTTAAAATTGAATTTAATGCTTTAAATCCAAAATAAATTAAATAAATTAGAAGGGAGGCGTGGCAAGGTGTATGGAGACCATGGATAATGTTAAGATCCAGTTTGGACCATAAAATTATAAGCCCGTTTGAAAAATATTTGCATTTGTCAAGTATTTCTCTTTGTGCACCTCCTAAAAAATGCTCAACTTGTACAAGGTGCATCTTGCTTAATTTTTAACATTTTTGGGTGTTCTAGGACTTTTTAGAAAGCTCAAGATGTCCTCTAAACAACATTTTTGGTTTCATCTTCATTGAAGTTTCCATTCTCATGAACACTTCTTTGCAAAAAGTTGACTTTTTGTTGACTTTTAAAAGGACCTATAATGTTTTGATCCATAACTTCCAAATGAAGCATTTTCTGCCCAAGCTTGTGAGACATGAAGTTGTAGAGAATGGAATTCTCTTCAAAATGAGTTGTGGTGGAAAAATTTCTGATAAAGTATGTGAAAATTATGCCTGGTCAAAGTTCTGTTGACTTTTGTCTAAGAAAACCTAATTTAGAAACTTTGACTTTTGATCAATTCTTGACTTTTATTGATGAATCATGATCAACCATTGATCAAATGATGAATATCACTTCAAAATATGGATGTTGACCAAAAATTATGAAGTTTAACTGCATGTTGACCACATTTGACTTTTTGTCCAATACAACTGATTTTCAACCATCTGAGAAAACTTGACTTGTATGGCTTGAAATTTGGCATGGAGATTCTTTGAAGCATATGGTGAGGCATGATGGCTACTTGAAATGTTGGAGGCCCACCTTGGTTTGAGGATGGTCAAACCCTAGTTTGGGTTGATTGCTTATGAGAGGATTTGTCTGGTCAATCCTTGTGAAATCCTTGAGCATGAATATGTGAAATGTCCTTGAGAGATAGGAGGACAAATTTTGGGGTATAACAACAGCCTCCGACTCTTCTAGTCGATTCTAGTTTGAGCTCGTAATGTTCGCTCTGATCAGATCGGAACCAGCTCGGACTATTGGCAGCGATGTCGCTCCACGTGGCAACGCCTCTTGAATGTCTTTGGCTAGGATTTCCCTTTAAACTGTGGTTCCCCTTGTAAGCTCCCTGGGACATCAACGCGACCAAGGGTAGTAGCCAACATGACATCCATTTTTTTATTACTTTTACAAACAGTCACTTTATCTATTATGTAAGGTGTTGTTTAAGCTAATCAGAAATTGGTAAGACCATGGTTTCGGTGTGAATCACCTAACTAACACGTGATTGTTTAGGTAAGGTTTGTGTGGCCTAGGAAGTTTTATCGAGGCCCTACGGTGGGCACCAAATGCTCTTGCAGGAAAAACTATACTATTGATTTGAGGGATTGAGAGGCTCAAGTAGGGTGACTTAGCCTCCAAGCTATAGGTCTAGCTTACCCCGCAGTCAGGAGCCCTTAGGTATAGTGTATGTGACTCCTCTTAGGCGTGTAGCTAAGGGAGAGAATGAGAGAATAATCTTTTTTCATTGCCATAAGGCCTCTTTATATAATATGGCCATCAATAAGGCTCATGATGACGTAATCGTCTATTTAATACTTGTAACCAATTACTAATTAATAATTAGCTATTAAAATTGGGATGTTTCAACGTGTAACACCCCTTCTAATTACCCGCGATTTTATAAATAATAATCAGAGTATATAACACATATCAAGAGGCATCATAATTTTTAATATAATTCAAAACAGTTGTCATGCTTTCACTGAAGAAAAATCATTAAATGAAACATACTTAAGGTTATGTTTAACAGCGGAAATGAAACATAACGGATCCCGAATACAACATCCATAATTATTCCAGGACATAACATGAAAACATGATTCAAAACCATTAATAATATCCATAGAGGATTTCAAAACAAACGTTTCCCCAGTGTTACATATACCAGAGCACGACACGACGCGAATTAACTCGACTCTCAGAGCTATCCTCACCGATTCCAAGCAGCTAATCACTTCAGATCTGAAATCATTAAAGTAAGGGTGAGATCTCTATCCAATATAAAATGCATTATACGTTTTTAAATACAATGGAATAATTCAATACGTTAGTCCATTATCAAAACACAAATCACAGTCCAGTTCACAATGCATCTCATACAATGAACATGTAAATATAACAATCAAGGGAAATTGCAACACTGGAAACCATCCTAGCATGTTACAATCCCATATGCAATGCAGAATCTATGCATGTGGTACCAAAACGTGAACCGAGTTCACCCGCTGCTCCGTTTACATGTGGAAAGACAGCGACAATCCATGATTCGCCCATAACCACTGGGTCAAGAATCCAATCC
Organism: Vicia sativa; assembly: GCA_021764765.1. Classification (NCBI taxonomy): domain Eukaryota; kingdom Viridiplantae; phylum Streptophyta; class Magnoliopsida; order Fabales; family Fabaceae; genus Vicia; species Vicia sativa. The sequence continues at coordinate 112,230,418 of CM038795.1, read as the reverse complement.
ATGATTCGCCCATAACCACTGGGTCAAGAATCTAGCCTCACTACCTCTGAATCAGGTAAGTCTATTGGCTCTGCCAGTTCACCTCCACACAATGGGAATGAACCAATAACAATGCTTATGCATGCACCATAAAATCATGCAACATCAATTCAACGTATTATGATCACAACATAATTCCACATAATGCCAACATCAACGAGTATCGCATGATAACAACATAGTCATGAAATAATTATCACAAAGCATAAATATGCCAAACGCTTACTCTTCAATTAGGAAGACTAACACCAGTACATACATCAATAACAACTAAGATCAACAACCATCATGAATACACAACATCGACAACAACACATGATATCAATACAATCATGAATAAACAACACAACATTGTAAGCATTAGTTCTCATCCGATAACTCAGACCATTCATAATAATTTCCCATTATCCTTAACTATCCAACTCTTTCAAAAATCGGAAGCTCGACTCTTTTTAAAATAATTTTAGCAAAATAATATTTTTCCCTTTTTAAAAGATAGCATTTTAAATTTAAGAAATAATGCCGAAAACGGCACTCGAATCGGAGTTACGGTTTAGAAAATACGAATTTTCAAAGTTTAAGTATTTTTGAAAAAGTGCAGTAGAACCCGGTTCCTACCTATACAGGAACCGGTTCCTGCGAAGTCAGAAAACAAGCTTCCTGGAATTTGTATGGGAACCCGGTTCCGACATATACAGAAACCAGTTCCTGAGTACAAATTTCCCCAGTTTTGAAAAATTACACTGGGAACCCGGTTTCTACCCACAGGGAACCAGTTCCCACGACCTGCAACAGCAAATTCTGCTATTTTTGACAGCATTATGCATTCCTTTTCACTTCCAAACATCCTAATACGAATTGTGATATTAGGAACACCAATTTACAACCACTTTACACCATTATAACATCAAACAACATAGTTTCATCATTCCTATTATTTATTCGACACACTAATGATCTTAATTCCATAATCCGACACAATTAGGGTTTAATCCTACAAACCTATATCAATCCAAAATCGAATTTCCTAACGTACCCAATCATCCAATTGATTCCCAAAACCCATAAGGCATTAAAACCGAATGAAATCACCCCTTACCTCGCGATGATCTTCGATTTCCGGCGTTGACTTTTTCCTCTCTTCTCTTCTCTTCTCCAATTCTACGTGAAATAGCTTTTTCCCAAAAAGACTCCTTTTTCCTTATTTTCCTTTTTATATTCCTTTTAATACTCCTTTATTGTTCCAAATAAAATACATAATTAATAATTAGTAAAAGTAGAGTGATTTACTCCTCACACCCACTATTTACTCTGCACACCTCCAACCCTTCTTTCTTCAATTAATCCAATTAAATCCAGAAATATAAATAACCAAGCCTTTAATTAATTAAATAATTAAATTCTTATTTATTTAATATTCGAATTAAATCGGGTCACACAACGCGCGTAGGCAGAACGCGCCAATAAGATAGTTTACGAGGATCAACATGTTGTATCAAGCATTACAACACATGTTGAAAGCAGAGCTGATTACTTTGAGAGATCCTCCTCAGCATGTCAACACTTCTTCTTCGAAATACAATCCCAATGCAAGGTGTGTATACCAATCCAATAGCCCAGGGCACGACACCAACAACTGTTGGGCCCTGAAGAACAAGATCCAAGACATGATTGAAGCCCGGGAAATTGAATTCGACCCTCTTGTCGAAACCCCGAATGTGATCAACGCACCTATTCCCGACCATGGCAAAAGTTCCAACGCCATTGATAACGACTCATATGTCTTTGTTGTGAATGAGTTAACCACTCCCTTGATGACTGTTAAAAAGAATCTGCTACAAGCCGGTCTATTTCAAGGATGTCTTGACAACTATCATTACTATGCATCCGAACACAATGGATGTGCCTGGTTGAAGAGAGGCATTTAACGCCTGATAGACAATCGAGACATTCTATTCATGAAGACTCTGTATATAGAGAATTTGTGCAAATATGTTTCCAAAGACTTGAAGATCGAAGACATAAGCGAAACCATACCAGAAGTCTGGGATACCTTGGGGAAGCCAAGTAGGAAGTTTGATTTCATGGTGAAGTATAAGGCTCCTGAAAGCTACAAGATTGCAATCGAAGACATCAAGGCAACCAGATGGGGAGATGATGATTATCCCGAAGAATATGATGATGTGAACACAATAAGGATCACCTCTGCCGATCCTGCACCTAGAGTGGCACCTCTGATTATTACCTCGCCCGTATCAATTCTGTATTCCTCTAACAAAGCTATAACTTGGAATTATGGAGTCGAAGTCTACTATTATGGCATCAAGAAAGAGCCATTAGCCATTGGAGACAATACAGTTGAAGCTACCAGTCCTGATGTCGACAATGTCACCAGATCAAGCAAAGTAACCAGAACCGGAAGAGTGTTTTCTCCAGATATCTCTCCTCCAAAGGATACTACTACACCAGTTCGCATTCCTGCTATTGAACCAAATTCCGAGGCTCGCGGGAAAGAGAAAGTGACTCAACTTGCTCAGACGAAAGTACCAAAGGAAGTTGCTGAAGATACCTCCAGACAAGAGATGGAGGAAATTCTAAAGATCATTAAGAAGAGTGACTACAATATAGTGGAGCAGTTGGGACAAACCCCATCCAAGATTTCCATGCTAGCTCTGTTGTTGTGCTCCGAGGCTCATGCTAAAGCCTTGGTGAAGTTTATGAAGAAAGCTCATATACCGCAAGACACTTCTACTGATCAATTCAAAAGTTGTATTGCTAGCCTGGCCGCAGACAATGTTTAGGCTTTTCTGATATTGATCTAACTCCTGCCGGAAGGAAACACAACAAATCCTTAAGGAGAAGGAAAATAATAAGAACAACCTTTTTGAGTAGGTAATAAGACTCTAAATTGCTTTCTCCCATCAAACAAATAATTTTCACACCTCACAATTCTTTTCAAAAACTTTTCAAACAAACACTTTGTACACATTCCAACGAGAATCATTACAAATCTTCAAACTTTCAAATAAACATTTCCAAACACTTTGTATACATTCTTGAGGACTGATACAAGAATCATTACGAAGTGAATGCAAAATTCTTTTCATATCACACACACAGAAAGCAAGTTTTCAAAAAGTGAGCTAAAGCAATTAAGATCCCGTAGATAACTACAGATGGAAAGGGTGCTAATACCTTCCCTTTTCATAATTACCTCCCTTCCTCAGAATCTAACAAAGGTCTTTCCTATTCTTTTCACCTTTTCTTTTTTGGATAAAAGAAAAGTCGGTGGCGATTCTTGCTATCTGCAACATTTGCGATAAAACGCAAAACAAACAAGTCAGTTCTCCCACCGTGTTACAATAGGCTAATTACAACTCGAAACAATTTTTTCGAGACACACACTAGGTGTTTCGTTACTTTCTTGTTTCTATCGAGCAAGCTGCTTTGACACAAGGAATTATACTTTCAAAAAACTTAAGGACTTTATCGTCTATTTGGGGTTTAAGGATAACGATTCTTTTTTGTCTTTCCCTCTGATATTTACTTTTATTTTTGTTTGATTTCTAGATCAACATGTTTCATTAGCTATAAAATAGTTCATCGGTCGTTTTTCCTTTGAGTTTTTGTAGAAAAATCTCCAACAAAAACAAGTCATAAAGATTTGTGTAAGTGAGAAGTTGGGAAAAAATTAGTCATTGTTTTAGGCTTATTTAAATGGTTATAGAAATAGTTTATATTAAATTTCTGATTGTAGAAAGAGATTGTATATCAAATTTTGTATAATAAGGAAGAAGAAAAAAAAACATTCACAAGCAAGGAAAAATAAGAAACTATGTGATTTATTCTTTTTACTGAATGAACTTGACAATAATTTAATATATTGCAATTAAAGTAAAATTTAATGAAGTTTCGTAGTCCATGCCCAGATCGACATTAAGGATATTCTTATAAATTGAAATAATGCAGCTTCAGATTCTGAGATGTACAGATATTTAATATATGATAAAAAAGTAATTTAGCATTTGAGAGTATAAATCAATCTCAATCAGGGAAGAAGATAATGAACATTACAATCCAGTCTGACACAGAAAATTAATAAAAGAAGTTGCATCATAATGTTTTGCTTCTACTAAGACACTAGGGAACTTTTGGAAAAAGATCAAAGAAAGTTATATGCATGATGACGTTATATCTCACAAAAGGATGGGAAAGTATGGTCATGAAAGGGTACAAATTTAATCTTGCCTAATTATGTGAGATTCCATTGAATCAACTTAAAAATCTTTGTACTTTAGGTTTGGCCACGAATATGGATAAGAGTGCTTTATTTAGGCGCCTAAAGGCGAGAAATATTCAAAGGCACTAAAATTCTATAAAGCCTTTATAAAGAAAGAAAATAAGAGACATTGATTGTTATTGTTAAGAAAATGGTGTAATTCAAATTAGTGTAACCAGTTACTCCCCCTTCTAGAGGTAAAATATCAAATAGAGATTTTGTGTTACCGATTACACTAAATGTGTAACTTATTACACCCTTCTAGTTTTCAGTTTTCTCGAGACATAACTTTAGCATTACCGATTACACCAAATGTGTAATCAGATACATGCATGAGAAGTTTGTGTTTCTCATTAGTCGGTGAACTATATTGTTTTGCATGATGGTTTAAATATCCATGTTGGGTCATTAATGATAGAACACCATATTTTCACCATGATTCTTTCTAATTCTCTCATTCTTTCCATTATTCATAATTATCTTTTTATTGGGGTTTTTACCCAACATTTGGAATTAAGATCCCCGTTCTTTGATTAAACACTTAGTGTGCGAAAACACTTTTCATATCCAATGAAAGTAACCTTTGAAAACTCCAAATTCTTGATGTGAAGAATTATGACAAGTGATGCAAATAGATGAAGGTGTTGTTTTGTTATCAAGATGTTCTTAAAGTGATCAAGAACGATGTTAATCCACTTGTAGAAGGTGAACCAAATACGCAAAGAACTATGCATCCATTAGTGGGAATTGTCTGTTTGTGCTTGTAACATCCATATTTGTTGTTGTTGTCAAATTAGTGACACAATATTTCGTTGGATCTGAACATTTATTTTGCTCACTTCTTTCACCATTGCAGCTTGGTTTGTTTTCTTGTTCTGTTAATAAAAATAAAGTATTATTTGAATACAGATAATTACACAATATAATAAAAAAATATAATACCTTCGCAATTTGGCTTAAAGAATCAGTTAACGACATCGATTGCAACTCAATATTTCGCTCAGATGATGCATTTTTTGTACTCTACAAATTAAATAACAACTATTATGTTTAATAAAAAGCAAGACATATACTCTAACAATCAGATCACAAGTTATCGAAATTACCAAAGAATTCCTCGCATTTTGATTTGTATTATTGCATTTTGAACAGTGCCTGACCGTGGGGATCACCTACAAGTTATCATTCTTTTTTTCTTCGGAGCACCTTTACTCTTCACCATTAGTGGATCACCTACAACTGACCTTTGTGTCCCAATTTAATCGTCAGTACTGCAATGTTTTTTCTGTAACTTCATAATGTCCTCCATTATTTCCCCATAAACAACATTCTTTTTTGAAACTTATTTGCAAAAAGTAGTAAAAAGAGAATAATATGCACCAAAACAAGCAACCTCAATCAAATTTGAATCAACTATACCTTAGCACCCATGTTTAAATATTCAATTTTAACATCCTTTTTCCAGTGCAACAAAATCATACTGCTAGAAATGTGTTCAAAATGTTCTGCCTTCATGACATAAAAATATAAAAATATGGAAGTCGACGAGAGTCAAATAACCTACACGAATATTGAAATGTTGTCTTATCATAAAGAACTTCTCTTTCGTATTTTTCCTGACAATATTTTGTTAATATGTAAATCTTCACATCACCATGTCTTACAAAGTTCTTGACGATCAACACACCAACCTTCATAATTTCATCTTTAACTTCTTTGAAAATATGGGTTGTGTAAATTTTAGCGGTATCACTCTCAATCAAGCGCAGGTGAGTTGTCAACACCGGTTGTTAAAACTTTGATTTAAATACAATAACTAGTTCATTGTATTTGTAGTATTTAAGAGCCTCCTCAAAATTGTGCATAAATAAAAAATGCAGCATTTCTTTCTGACATAACTCTTGATTATTGCATTAATCGCTTCACATTGAGATGTAGTTCTTATACGTCAAAAAAACTTGTCACCTAGATATGAAGTTGCCCACAGTGACTTGTTCTCACACGTCTTGGTTACCCATGGATTTCGTTCAAGTTTATTTTCTTTAATTAGTTCTGGCAAAAACTCTTCAAATTATTCCTTTGAAAAATTTGAGTACATGACTTTTTTAAAGCCTTCCAAATATTATGAGTTCTTTACATTTTCACTTGCATTCTTATTCAAATGCCAAGCATATAGCCGATGGGTTGCATCGGGGAAATCTATTTTTATAGCCTCCCTCATAGCCCTATCTTAACCTGTTACCACTGCTTGTGGGTATTTATCATTCATGCACTCTAAAAAACTACTCAACAACCACTTATATGTATTTGTTGTTTCATTTGATACCAATGCAACACCAAAAATAACTATCTGAGAGTGGTGGTTACACCATGAAAATATAACCAATGGGTAGTTGTATTTGTTCTTCTTGTAACTTGTGTCAAACGCAACCACATCGCCAAAAAAAAAATAGTCAGTTCTACTGCCCCCATCAATCCAAAAAAGAGACCTCGGTCGTCCATCACTGTTGAAAACATATTTTTCATATAGCATGGGATCGGTAGATGAATTTACATTTAGATAATTTAAAGATGCGACAACGTCACCATCTTTAATAATATCAAGCATTCTTTTTTTTATCAAAATAATTGTATAGATATTTCTTTGTAAACCCAACACACGCGTATCCACCCTTTTGAGAAGTCATGTATTATATGACAAGTTCTAATTCCATGTGACTAAAGACCATCAATCTGAGCTCTATCTGCTTCAAAAATTTGACGATAAATAATGTGTAAGTGCACAAACTTAGATGGGATTAATTCATAATTATGAGCCTCTTCAAAATCTGATGCTACATATATACCTTTTTTGACTTTGTAGTACACATGAAACCTAAATGCACATTTAGTACAAGAGAAACGTCTGCGATCTATTTTCCTATCTAACCTACATAAGTATTTATTCTCTCTTAAACTATGCTTATTGCATACAAACTACTTCATTACTGTTATTTTACTACCTTCAGACCCTCTCATTATAATATCACTTTTCCTAATGGAAAAACCTTTGCATTTATTGCATTTATAATAAAAATTATAAGCTTCATCAACAAAACTGAATTCCATAGCACGAATTTCATCCGAAGTCATGAAATTAATGCTTACCACTTTATCGCCTACAAGTGCATCTAATACAACTGAGTCATCTTCATCATCATTTTCAGCATCGTCGACATCACCATTTGAGCTTTGATAAATGTCACCCTCAAAGAGGAATACAAATTGATCATGGCAAAAAATCCAGTTGATCAATTCGTCAAAGAGGCATACAAATTGATCATGGCAAAAAATCCACCCGACGTCGATTCTTGTTTCATTGAAAGCTTGGAACAGATTTGTCCCACTAAAAGTGGCAGTGCTAGTTTGGCGACTTTTTCAAAATAAGATTCCATCGAAGGATAATTTTGTGAAGAGAGGAGTTCTCAACCAATCCCTTTCAAATTGTCCTTACGGATGTGCGGTCGTTGAAAATGTTTCTCATATCTTTTTTGAATGTAGTATCTCGTTGCAGATCTGGCCTATAATTCTCAGGTGGTTAAACATCCCAACAGCTTTGCACAACACAACATTTGATCACTTCCGTCAGTTTGATGGTCTCTTCTGATTGGGCAGATCGCAATCACTATGTCACAATGGTATCTGGACCCAAGACGCTTTCTGGATAGAAATTGCTGCAAGTGAAAGTCAAGGCAGATTGCATTCTCACTCGGAAAATCAAGCGGTGGCGTAAAACTTTGCAGAATCAGAAAAGTATGGACCTGTCAAATAAGGCATTGATGGCTGTATGGTGGAAGGATATGAACCTGGAGATTAAATTCGGAAGTAATAATTGTGGAGTACTAGGGAGCGTTATGTAATGGCAGTGGGCCTCTTCATGTGTGCACTATGTTTCAGTTCGCAGACAATCCTGTTATTAGGCCTTATAGTAAGAGTGAAGGTGTGTAAGTGGCGAATGTATCCTTGTTAGTCACTTGAACTTGTGTATTTTATGAGTTGGCATTTCTTCAAAAAAAAGAAATTCAGCTATTAAATATTATGAAACAAAAACAAATTCCAGTGGGAAAAGAAAAAGAAAAATAATTATATCACTTTATTTTATATTATTTTAAATTTTTGTTTTTTAATTTATTTAATTATGTGAGTGTGCCTAAATATTTAGGGTTGGTCTATATTAGCATTTATCATACCAGTGACTCTGAAACACATCTCATCACTTGTTTAGAAGATAAATGTCATCACGAAGGAGCTTGTCATGCTACGTGTAACACTTCGATGCATACATACACACAATATTCAAATTTACCGACCAACATTTCCACACGTGTCACCATGCTTGAATCATTCCCTCCACGTAATATTTGACACCGACTCTCTTCCCTTGTCATATATATTCATGAAAATTCATAGCACTCTAACTCACTAAAATCAAATCTTCTTTTGGTTATCATATCAAATTCAAAGCATAAGATTTCTCAGTTATCATATCATATTCAAAGCATAAGAGCAATGGCATCAAGTAAAGAATTCAAGGAAGACAGAGCCGAAGCAGCTGCAAAGCTAGCAGCAAAAGACATCGGCGATGTAAACAGAACAAACGAAAGAGAACAAGGTTACAATCTTCACTCTGAAACACAGTTTAAACAAGCACGAGCTGAGGCAGCTGCGAAACTCGCTGCTAAGGATCTCGAAGACGTTAAGAAAGCGAGAGAAAGTGGATTCAGTGCACGTGAAGAGAAACCGGGTCTTATTGGTTCAATGTTTAAAGCAGCGAAAGAAGCTGTTGTTGGTAGGGGTAACGAACCTCAGGAAAAAGTGAGAGAAGCTTCGGATTATGGTGCAGAGAAAGCCGGGACTGCGAATAAAGCTGGAGTGTATGCTGATTATGCTGCAGAGAAAGCAAGGGAAGCGAAAGATGCTACTAGTAAAGCTGGACAGTATGCTGATAATGCTGCAGAGAAAGCGAGAGGAGCGAAAGATGATACTAACAAAGCGGGGCAGTATGCTGATAGTGCTGCAGAGAATGTAAGAGGAGCCAAAGATGCTACTGATAAAGCAGGGCGTTATGCTGCTGATGCCTCAGAGAAAGCGAGAGTAGCGAAAGATGCTACTGATAAAACTGGGGAGTATGCTGCTAATGCTGCAGAGAGAGCAAAAGGAGCCAAAGATGCTACTGATAGAACAGGCCAGTATGCTGCTAATGCTGCAGAGAAAGCGAGAGGAGCAAAAGACCTTACTAATAAAGCAGGGGAGTATGCTGAATATGCTGCAGAGAAAGCGAGGGAAGCGAAAGCATGGGAGGAGAAACAAAACTATGCTGCAGAGAAAGCGAGGGAAAATGAACGAAAGTATGCTGCAGAGAAGGCGAGGGAGGCGGAAGCAGAGGCGTCCAGAAAGTATGCTGCAGAGAAGGCTAGAGAAGCTAAAGATGCTGCAGCGAATAAAGCGGGAGAGTTTAGGGATTATACTGCTGAGAAGGCTAAAGAAGGGAAAGATGCTACTGTGGGGAAGCTTGGGGAGTTGAAGGAGTCTGCTGCTGATGCTGCTAAAAGAGCTATGGGTTTCTTTACTGGAAAGAAAGATGAAACTAAGGTTTGTTACCTTCTTTATGTCTGTGATGTCTGTGTCTGTATCTGTGTTTGTTTTAATATAGTGTTATTATGGTGTGTACAGGAAATGCTGCGTGAGAGTGAGGAAGATGCGAGGAGGAGAATGGATGATTTGAGGATGGAAGGAGGAGGGAGGGGAAGAGAGAAAGTGGTGGTGGAGGTGGATGAGAGTCGTCCGGGGGTGGTGGCAGATGGGTTGAGGGAAGCGGCTGAAGTGAGGACAGGGGTGGCGGGAGTTAATCAGAGTGGTGTGGGACGTTTGGAGGAAGAAGGCACAGTTCATGTTGAGCGTCGTCGTGAGAAAATATGATCATTTGTGAATGTTGTTGCCACCATATCGCTGCTACTACATAATCACTAGTTTGTTGTTTTGTAATATAATGTGTTTTGTAATAATAATATTCTGTGTTGTTTACTGTTTTTAAAATCAATGTTATTAATTATTCAACCTAAATAAATCTTTTTCATATTAATCCAAGGAAAAGCATTTTAGATTCTTTTCTTTTGCATAAATCATATTTGTAGCTATTTCATAGTCACCTAGTTTCCGTACGTGATACGGGTTTGGGTTCGGGAATTTACTAATGATACATAGTGTTCAGTAAAACTCCCCCATCGGGTAGTTCATAAACATTAACTCTAGTTACATCTCCATTTGATCCTTTCCAATTACCACAACTCTTAAATCCTCCATTCTCTTATTTTTGTCTAGAGGTTGTTGAATTATTTTTTTAAGATACCTCTTGTTAGGCCCAAACGAATCGAATTATTAACAAATCTAAGTGGCAGAAAGCTTTGTGATGTAATTTTGGACCTTATTATTATTTATTTATTTTGTGGGTTTATAACCCAAGTCTTGCATTTTAGGTCCATTTCAAGGTTATATTTAAAGGTTTATGCCACACTATTATGGTATGAAGAAAAATATTATGTTTTAAGTTTCTTTTATGCGTTTTATGTTTGTCTCTCTTGTAATCCTAATCTCTTGGTAGTAGTCGAATCCACCATCACCTCTACTTCCTACCTATTGCTCCAAAAACTAGGTCAAGATTATTGCTAATGATTTTTATTATTTTTGAGGACGATCTTTAAAATTCTATTGTGTCCAAATGTTTTCACTATGGATCTTTCCCCGCTGCTATACTTCTGTTGAAATATTAAACTTGATTTGGAAAATTCTACTTCTGTTGAAATATTAAACTTGATTTGGACTTAAATTTATTGTTTGGTTTTTTGGATTTAGTTATTTTGGGTCTAGCTATATATGGGTAATGTTTTCAGAAAACTCTTAGAGTGTTTAAGTTGTTTATACTTCTCATTTCTAGAAGGATATTGTTCATCCATATAGTCTTCTTCTTCTTCAAACTCGTGTTGGCTTTCTTCATCAGCTTTGACACTTCTATCATTTTCGAGAAACTTGAGTTCTCTGACCACCTTGACCGGGCCTCTGAATCTTCTTCCCATGTTAAAAATACTAGATACTTTATTTGATTTTTTCTTCTCTTTCATGGTGAGGAGCTCTTTCAGATCTTTCTTCCCTTTGGCCAAGTTGATGAACATCTTTTGGAACTAGCATTCTGAGTTTGGAGATCTTTGACAATTTGTTGGAGAGCCATTTTTTTCAGCTGAAATAAACAGCGAGAGAATGAGAAAGCCGATCTTTAGAGTACCTGTTATGAGATGATATGATGTGCAAATGCATATGCAGTATTTTCAAGGACCTTAGGAGATTTAAATTTGGTAAACAGAAGGAACAAACTTTTTATTAGGTAATCATAACAAAAGATGATACAAAAGAAATTTTAAATACGAAATAAAACTCCTAATGCTTAGGTCTCCCATGGACGCTTCCTCTTTGTATTGACATAGTCATTAAGACTTTGTTCCTCGTGGAGTAGCTTCGTCAGTTCCAAAACTTTTTTCTCGCTTGCATAGCACTAAGTTTCAAATGTGTCCCTTTCTTCTTTAAGTTGAATCCAGGATCTGTTCAATTCTTCAAAATCGGTGGGCATATCTGGATGGAGAATGGTATAAGACTCATCACCTTCAGCAACAGGTTCCACAATTACTGATAGGATAACAGTATATGGCATCATAAGACTTTGAGCATGAGCTTGCACCCATTTGAGGTAAGGTTTCCAAGGAATGGAATTTTTATGCCCCAAAATTTGGTATTAGCCTTCTTCATCATGCCCCAATCGTGCACAAATCTTCGACGATAACCTTAGAGATCGTTGTTGTAGTCAAATACGACGTTTTGGATAAGCATATCATGAGGACCATTTCTTCCAAGGAGTGGCACATCACGGAATTCCCCACAATGCTCAATGAAAGTAAGATCTTCTTGAGGGTAGAGACACCAACGAACATTTGAATGAAAGAGTGAGATCAATCTTTGAGACCACCTCAGACCTTATTCATTCTTTATTACTGATCGGGGAAGGTGCGAAATAAACCACCTGGATAATAATGGTATGCAACACGTGAGAGTCCCTTGTCTCTTCATAGTACGAGTGTGAAGAGAATGCAAAATATCTCCGAACAAAATAGGCACATGATTATTAGTAAGAAATATCTTAATAGCGTTCACTTCTATGAATTGGTTCGGATTAGGGAATAGCACCAAGCCGTAGATTAATAAAGCCAAAACATCTTCGAAAGCATGGAGACTCATAGCCTTTAAGAACCCCCGAGCCTTCTTTATCAGAAATTTAGCAAGCAAACCCTTAACTCCACTTCTCGTTTCCCAATTAGCTTCAATGTCTGACCGCTTTAGGTGTAAAGCTGCTACAATGTCTTCAAACCTTGAAACTTTTTCTAGACCGGTGAAAGGTATCTGATCAAGAATGGGTATCCCAAGTAGCTTAGAGAATTCTTCCATTGTGGGTGCCAATTGATAGTAAGGGAAGGTAAAGCAGTTATGTTTTGGATCAAAGAACTGAAATACGATGCTCATCATATCTTCTTCAAAACCGGAGATAACCAAGTCGAGTAGATAACCATGCCTCTTGATGAACTAACCGTGGTCATGAATCTTTGATACTAACTCCTTGAGTTGAGAAGTTATCCCTACAAAGTTGATTCAGATATTTTTCCTGAGAGCGGAAGCCATAAACCTACAACAAAGAGCAAAGATAAATCCCTAGGTCCTTGAAATGGTTAGTGAAATATTATGATGATATGATGTCATGTTTAAATAAATAGAAAACACAAACAAGTCACACAATAGCCCTTGGTTTAAAGGCTTGCATGAGGTCTATAGGTGTATACCCTTTACTAAAGTTAAGTTGGCTCAACCTGTCTTATAATAGTAAGAATCTCATATAACGGATCTTTCTCGCAGATTTTATTTTAGTGCGGCACCCAAGTGGCCGACCAAAACATCCCGAAAGTTGAATCTTAATAAGCGTAGAATCGAGTATCAACCAACTTCAGTCTGCACCAAAGCCGACTATTTCACTACCTTCTAATGGCCAAGATAGGTCAATTAAGGTTCTAAAAGTTTATTTAGTGTTGATGACACCACGCAGACGCCAAATGTTTCCTCAATTGGACTTAAGAAACATCAGGACATCCAAAGTGTCACGCTAACCGTAGCCATCATTTTAGCAGTGTCGGTCTACGCCGGACAATCGCGATGATCTATTGCTACTTACCTAAGAAAACCTAGATCCGGGTGTAGGATCGTTACAAGTAATAATACTCAAGAAAAAACCCTTAAAAGTAAATCAGACAAGTCAAACAATGAAAGCAAGTAAAAGTGATATAAGAACCCTAAGGTAACGTCTCTTTAGGTATTCTCCTCAGCAGAGTCGACAGTTTTGTAACACGGTGGGAGAACTGACTTAGTTATTTTGCGTTTTATTGCAAATGTCGCGGTTAGCAAGAGTCGCCACTGATTTTTCTTTTTTCTAATAAGGAAAGGTGAAAAGAACATGAAATACCTTTCATCGATTTTGGGTTCGGGGGGGGGGGGTAATTATGAAAATGGAAGGTGTTAGCATCCTTTTCATTCGTAGTTATCTACGGGCTCTTAATTTCTTAACTCACTTTTGAAAACTTGCTTTGTGTGTGTGATTTGTTTGAAAATATTTTGACTTTAACTTTGTAATGATTCTTGTATCAGTCCTCAAGAATGTATACGAAGTGTTTGAAAATATTTGTTCAAAAATGTGAGGTGTGAAAAATGATTTTTGTTGATGAGCAAGCAATTAAGAGTTTACCCACTCAAAGGTCGTTTGTTATTCTTTTCCTTCTCCATTAGGGATAGTGCTATCCACACCATTAGTTGATAGGTAGCCCCATCCATTGGATGTGAAGGGAGAGGTAGGGTCATCGAAGGCAACATTGTAAAGATACCTTAGCAACATCGTAAGAATACCTTAGCAACTTTGTAGGGAGAGACGTAGGGTCATCTGATTAATTGTTACTTTTATGCCAAAATAATAAAGTTTTTTTAACAATAGAGATTGGTATTTTGAAAAGCATGTGATCCCTCTTAATAAGTTTACTTTACCAACCCTCTCCACCAACTCCTCCTTCAATGTCATCTTGTTTTTTTTATAAATTTAATGTTTGATAATAATTCAAAGAGTTGAGTGCTAAGTAAAAATTAAAATATACATGAATGGAATAAAAACACCAAAATCTTCTTACAAATTTTTCGGGTGATTGTGATATGTTGGTGTTTTTTCTTGCATGTAAATTTTAAAATTTTTATTAGAATACAACTTTTTGAATTGTTATCAAACAATATCTTTAGAAAAAATGACAAGACATTGAAAGCTGAGGTGGAGAAAGGGGAGGTGGTTGAGGAAACATATTAAGAGGAAAAACTTGATTTCTAAAATACCTCTTTATATTACCAAATTTTTTATATTTTTCAGCATAAAACTAATCAAGAAATTCTACACATTCCTCCCAAAATCACTTAAAGGCTTACCTTCATTTTCAATTTTATGCATGCAAACTCCCATCAATGTTTCTATTAAACTTGAAAGTTTACAAAGGAAGCTAAAACTCAACACAGTAAGAAAGAAGATGAACGAGATAAACTGATTCTCATTACAGAGAAAGCTTGAGAATCAAGCTTATATACAATGCTATGTTAACACTGTTAATGGATGGAGATCTAACAAACTAGATTACAGTGTAATAAAACAAATGGAAAGCTAACTTCCTAACCGAATGGAAACGGAGGTAGCTAACTATCATAACAGTCAATAACAAAAAGATGAAATTAAAAATGCAAAGTAAATGTAAGTTAAATGAGGATCTTAATAGTTTCTTCATTATCTTCATTCATCATTTATAGGGTCACTTGTAATTTTTTATTATTTTTCTATTAAAGTTTAATAGACCATTCAAATTACTATATCATTAAACATGTGGTTATAACAAAAACATGTTTATTAATACTTCATATACATCCGGAGATGGTCACATAAAAGGTGTAGTATCATCCGGGATAAGCACAATCACACATGCCACAATAACATTGAGTTTTTTCACCGGTTGCAATTTATTGGATAACCCTTTTACTCTTTTCTTGTCGAATGATTTATTGGAGTAGTATTCCAAATCAATTTCAACAAGACCTTATTTTATTATGTTTCTCACCATGGCTCCTATTTTCGGGTAATTTCAATTTTCTCTGTTTATTTTTACTTCCAATGTCACACACTTCTTAATTTCAACTGAGATATATGAAAGAAACTGAAAAGAAAATGATAGAAAAAAATCAATGTTAAACATAAATCCATATTAAGAGTTTAATGTATTGTTGATTAGTATAACTAAAAAAAATATTTTTCTATAAATCATATCCATGAGGACCGATGTGATAACAAAGTAAACAATATTCTTTATAATTTTAAAATAAAGTTAAAATATATAATGTGATTGTTGGGGTTAGAGTTCATTATCTCATACTCATGTATTTTCATGACTAACTATACATATTGTAGTCAACAATTAATATTAACTTATCGCTATGTATATCTTATTGATGTCTAAACAACGTCAAGTAACTAACAATATTGCTTTACTAGGTATCTCTCAGTTGGTTAACTAATACAATAGAAGTAATTTTTCATAGTATTGTGAATGTTAAATCAAAATTCTTATCTAGAGTTTTAATGTTTAGCAGTTAAAAATCTCTAATCTAATTATTAAAAGTATTTCTCAATTTCCATTCAAATCCATTATAACAAAGTTAACAGATAAAAGCTAATAAAATGAGAGAATTTTGCTAACAGAGTTACATTTTTCTTTTTTGAATAAGCTAAATATATTAAAACAAAAAGAAAGGATTACAAGGGACACAAGAGAGACCAAACCAAAATCTCTTAAAGACAAAGTCTTAGTCTAGGGGTACGGTAACATCCCTTCTAAAATACCCTGCGAATTATTAATTAAATCAGAGTTAACATAAACGAAAGGGCATTACAATTATTTAAAATAGAAAATCTCATCAACATGTCATGCTTCACTGAAGAACTTTATTTAAAATAATTCAAAACCAATAATATGTTCTACACTGCAGAAAATACATCAAAACCGAAATAAATTTAATTCATAATTATTCCAACATAAACCAAAAGGAACAAGTTCAAAACTATAATTCCAAAATAATCGTTCCCCAGTGTTACAACTACCAGAGCATGACACTGACACGCGGACAACCTAAATAGCACAGCTCAAAGCTATCCTCACCAGCTCCTAAGCGGCTAACACTTCAATCTGAAATCATCAAAGTAAGGGTGAGATTTCATCAACAATTAAAATGCATTATACGTTTCTAAAACAATAAAACAGTCCATACATTATTTCACACTCATTAGCATAATCAGATTGCAGTACACAATTACAATTCACACAGATCAATATGCACAATAACAACAACAATGAAATTATAACACTGGAAGCCATCCTATCATGTTATAACTCCATATGCAATGCAGACTCAATGCATGTGGTACCAAACGTGAACTTAATTCACACCCTGTTCCGTTTACACCTCGGAAACAACGTTAATCAACGATTCGCCCATACACCACTGGGACACGAATCTAGCCTCACCACCACTAAACCACTGGGTACGGGTATTGGCTCTGCAGGTCCAATTCCACACAATGGGATTTAACCAGCACCAGAATGCATATGCATGCACAACAAAGCATGCAACATTCAAATAAGAAACATGATATCACAACATCATTCCATACATAGTTAACACCATCAAACAGCACAGCATAATCATGCATATATAACGTCCATCACAACACATGATATAACATCTATCAAGTATTTACGACATTAACGACAAACAATCACGAATAACAATGAATTCTTCATACTAAATATCATATTAATCCAACAAGATTCAATTACTAGGTTTTAAAAATGTTTTTATAGGATAGTACATACTTCCAACTTTCCAACGGTTCCAACTACGACTAAATCGGAGTTACGGTCGCAAAGATACGGCCAAAACAGTTTTCAAAGTATTTGTTCATTTCTTTCCAGCTTGGGTCGATACATAAGCCTATGTATCAATACAAAACCAGCTTGTATCGACACAAGCTTCGTATGAGTCAACTCATACGTTCTGCAAAATTCCATTTTTTTTGTTTTTCTTCAGTATGAGTCGACACAAGCTCATTTTGTGTCGATACAAAACTCTCTTGTATCGATACATAGCTCTCTTGTGTCGATGCAAAACTCCCAAAAATGCCCCATGAGTCGATACAAGGTTGTATGTGTCGACGCAAGCAGTTTTCCAGCTTTTGTTTTCTTAAATCAACGCAGCTTGTATCGACACATAACCTCTTGGGTCGACTCATGTGTTTTTTCCACCAAAAACCTGGTTTTTCCACTGTTATGTAATTCCAATCGATACCATTCATCCCCAACAGCCACAGTACAACAGAAGCAGTAAAATTTATGTATTTTCACATCCAATTAACAATAGAATTACACTCTCTAATTAATCCACAAATCAACCTACACATAGTAACCATTCCTATGAATTCCAATTGGGGTTTGTACGTCGGATCACATCATTAGGGCATAACCTAGAAAATCCTAATTCGAGATTCCTAACGTATTACTCCATCCTATTTATTATCAAAACTCATAAGGCATATTAACCAGACAAAATCACCCCTTACCTTGCGATGATTCTTCGAATTCTGACCCCTTTGACTTTTCCTCCTTCTTTCTCCTCTTCTCAAATGTACGTAGAGTGAATATTCCAATTCCTTCTATTTTTTCCTTTTTCCTTTATTTATTCCTTTTTAATATTCCAAATAATAGAAATAAAACAATTATAATAATTAGAGTGCTTTACTCCACACACCCTCCAATTCAACCTCACACCCCAACACTTCCATTATTTAATTAATTAATTAAATCCAATAATCCAAAATACTAATAATTAAACTTTCAATTAAATTAATAATTAAAATTTTAATTATTTAATAATTGAATTATTCGGGGTGTCACAGGTACCATTCTTGTCTAGCAAGTAATCAGAATTAATGTCAATATGAACAAAAATGTACCAAGTAGAGCATTTGGACTTAAAGCCTATATCCGAAAGAAAATCGGCGCAAAAATTGAATTTCCTATATGTATGAGTAATCATGAAATCAATAGTAAGGGAGTGCGCCCAACATGCGAGCCACCGAGATTTGATTTTCCACGGGACTAGTTTGTGATTAGAGAAAGCATTAACCACACAAATGCAATCCTATTCGATCCAGAGCTTATCAATTTTCAACTCTATGGATTTTTCAATAGAAATAATTGCAGCCATAAATTCAGAAAAAATAGCAGATCCTTCACCCAGGAAAATACTAAAACTGAGAAGATTAGAGGCATTGGAATCACGAAAAATGCCACCACAGGCAGAGATAAGAAGTGAGCCATGTGCAGCTTCATCAATGTTGCACTTGGTCCAACCAAGGAAAGGAGGCGACCATAAAACCTCAATCAAGATACGAGTGGGTCGGGGATTGATGGTAACATCAAAGTTCTTAAGTAAAACGAAACTGGAAATGTTGGCATTTGTATGGTTAGTAGTGAAATTACCTACAATCTTAGCATTGGTAGAGATTAAAATGATGCAATATTTCCAATGAATAAGCTTATCTTCGAATCTTGCAATTTTTCTTGCATGCCAAATTTAAAAGAAGGCATGACTGATGCAAACTCTAGACACTATAGCAGCTTGAGGATTTCTAAAGTTATTCCAAATTCTGCCACATTCATGAAGGTTTTTCATGGAGATGGAGATCTAGAGTTTGTTCAGAAGCCAAATCCAAATTTTTGAAGCATAAGTGCACTCAAAACGAGGATATGAGGTTGCTAAGCATAGGAATGGCGTCCTTGATGTTGGAGCTTAGATTCCAGGGTTTATTGTGTCACCATTCATGAACTTTAGAAATGAGGACATCGTGATATTTTTCATGAATTTTAAACTTGAGGGCAAGAGGTTCACCAACCCAGTTGTCATGCCAAAGATTGATTTTTCTTCCGTTGTCAATCACCCATATACAATTATCCAACACATTGTTATAACAATCTTTAATACCTTTCCAAAGAGAGGATTTTATAGAATACTTTATCATACGACTGTTTCTTTTCACTCTAGCTTCCAAAAGAGATGACCAGGAATTGCTATTGTTCAGAAATTGCCAGCAAAGAAAAAGATTCGAAGCAAAGTTGAAAGCTTTAAGGGATCTGATTCCCAGGCCACCATCCTTGATGTTGTTGCAACAAGTCTTCCAAGCCACCGTAACAAATTTTTTCCTATCAATGTTGCCACTCCACACGAAGTTTCTCATCCAAGTTTCCAACTTTTTTATTATGCTTGAGGGACAATTGTAGATTGAGATGTTGTCCACCATACTAAGCATAATATACTTAACAAGCAATACACTGTCAGCCATCGAGAGCAGCTTCTTTCCAAGTAGCAAGTTTGTTTTTGATATTATCAACAATAGCATTGAAGTGACACATTTTGTTCGACCTAGTGTTTCTACATCGGGTGCTCCTATTTTATTGGTCAAGAAGAAGGACTGTAGCAGACGATTATGCATTGATTACCGTCAATTGAATAAAGTAACCATAAATAACAAGTATCCTTTGCCACGGATTGATGACCTCCTGGATCAGTTGAAAGGAGCCCGTGTGTTCTCGAAGATTGATCTCAGGTCAGGATATCATCAAATTCAGGTCAAGAGTTCTGATTTGTCTAAGACCACGTTTAGGACACGATATGGCCATTATGAATTCTTGGTTATGCCTTTTGGAGTAACTAATGCTCCTGCTGTCTTTATGGATTATATGAACCGTGTGTTCCAACCATATCTTGATCGGTTCGTAGTAATATTCATAGATGACATTATGATTTATTCTCGAACGGTGGAAAAACATGTGGAGCACTTGAAGATTGTATTGTCTGTTCTTTATGAGAAGCAATTGTTTGCAAAACTTAGTAAGTGTGAGTTCTGGATGTCTAAAGTGAATTTCCTTGGACATTTTATTTCTGGTGGTGGTGTAGCAGTGGATCCATCTAAAGTAGAAGCGGTAATTAATTGGGAACATCCTAAGAATGCGATCGAAGTCTGAAGTTTCCTTGGGTTAGCGGGTTACTATCGGAGGTTCATAATGGGATTCTCCAAATTGGTGTTACCTATGACAAGGCTTACAAGAAAAGAAGCTTCCTTTGGATGGGACACAGACTATGAGCGAAGTTATCAGAAATTGAAGAAGAAGTTAACTACCGCTCCCGTATTAATAATTCCAAATCCAGAGAAATCCTATGAAGTATTTTGTGATGCCTCTAAGAAAGGTTTAGGCGGTGTTCTGATGCAATATAGTCAAGTTGTGGCATATGCATCTCGACAATTAATGCCTCATGAAGAGAATTACCCTACCCATGATCTTGAACTTGCCGCTATTGTGTTTGCACTCAAGGTGTGGCGACATTACTTGTATGGAGTTCACTTTGAGATGTTTAGCGGTCACAAAAGCTTGAAGTATCTCTTTGAACATAAAAAACTCAACATGCGTCAGAGAAGATGGATGGAATATTTGAAGGATTACGATTTCGTATTGAAGTATCACCCTCGAAAGCTAATAAAGTTGCAGATGCTTTGAGTAGAAAAGAAATTTCAGTTGCCGAATTAATGGTGTTAGAATTCGATCTCTTGGAGAAATTCAGGAACCTTGATTTGCAATTTGAGTGGGTGCCTACGGGTGTTTTGATTAGTAACCTCAATGTTGAGAGTGTTTTACGAGATAGAATCTGTCAGACACAATATAATGATGTAGAATTGCAAGACCAGGAGAAGTTTCCAGAATTCTCTCGAGCGTCAGATGGAGTCATTATGTTTAAGCATCATGTATGTGTGCCTAACGATGTGGCATTGAAGCGAATGAATTTGGATGAAACCCACATGTTGCACCCCAAATTTTACCCTGCTATTTTTTTACTTGCATTGTATTTATATTTTAAAAAAACAGTCATTCACTCATTGCATATGCATCATTTCGTCGTATTTAAACTGATCAAAAGTCAATTTAAATCGATATTCGCATCATTTTTAGTTATAAAATACTCGTTATCTTACTTCATTCATTTTTATCTTTCTGCCTGTTATTGCATCATTTTAAATTATTTATATGTCGATGATATCGATATTTTGATTTTACAAACAGACTGTTAAAAGCGATTCGATACTGTGCAAAAATTAACGGGGAAAATATTTCAAGTTTTCATCTTTTACTCACTGTTTTATAAATTTACGTATCGCGTAAATCATAAAAATATGCTTTCCCTAATTTTTTGGTACATTTCGAAGTCCCGTTTTTAACTGTAAGCATTTTAAAGTCGGGTAATCTTTATTATCATTTTATTTCGATTTTAACCATTTCAATAATTTTTCTTTAATTTACAAGACTCGTAGTTTATTTTAATGTGCTCATATTATTTTTTCGGATAATTTATTGTCCGAGCTTTAACCATTTTTGACTTTTTTAGGTGTCCATTTTTGTATCTCCAAAAATCAAAACAAAAATATTTTTGGGTGGATTATTTTTTAATCTTTTAAGCTCTGTAGCCCATTTTGTCAAAAGGGTCTTTTTGGTATTTTGAAAAAAAATAACTTAAACCCTATTTCCTTTGTATATATATTTGGATGTTACTGTTACAAAAGGGAAGAAGACACATTCAGAGGCGGATAAAAAACAACGAAAAAATTATAAAAAAAAAAAAAGCATCTCCTTGCTCTAAGCCGTGACCACCTTCTGTCAGTCGTTTCCTCCTATCCTCTTCTTCATTCCTCCAACAAAACAACACACTCCCCTGTTCTCTCTGCCTACCCTCCGTGAAACCCGTCACCATTTCAACCCCACCTTACGCCATCCTCTCCTTCTATTTTCTCTATCACCGAACCAGCCTCCATAGCTTCGTTGCTACTCCCTTCAACATCCCTCTCTTCACCGCTTTCCTTCGCCACTGCCATCCACCAAATCAACCATTCCAGCAACAGCAACCTCAACCCTCCGTTCTTCTACCTCCATCAACCCCAGCCGCGACAACCATCCATTGTTCCACTGCAACAGCCGCTCCTCACAGTAAACCCACCACGTTACAACCCAGAACCATCTCACCTTCTGCCATACCCATCATAACTTCCGTCTGTTTCACCCTCCACTGCCTCGCAACAGTGGATTCCATCGCCACAAACTGCCGCCGTAACTTCCCTGTTCCTTCCAAATCTCACCTCCGTCTTCTTCCCTCAATCGGTTTCTTCCTCATCATAACCCCCTATTTCCTCAAACAACATACTCCATCTGACATCCAACACCACCACCGGAACCTCACCGTCTGCCTTACTCCTCTCAACCGCGACAACCTTTCCGCCCTGATTCCCAGCTTCATCACTGTTTCTCGGTTCAGCTTCATCACAGCTAACGAAGGCTTATTTTTTCATTCTTGGAGGTTCTGTTCTACAACCACCTCACTTTCATCTTGAGCTTGGACACAAACACCTTTGTGCATTTAGTTGGCTCCCTCGAATCTGGTCTAAAAGGCTTGGATACAAGTATATCTTCACAATGTGCATCTGCTGTTGATAATTTGGTTGCTTTCTATTTTAACAACATCAAAATGGGAGAGGCTCCAAATTTACAAACATCAGTCTCAGGCTAGCTAAATAGGTCTGCTATCACCATCAACGCTTTGACATCACTGACCGGTAAAATCTCGACACCATTTTTGTGATTGTCATGCTGAGTTTATTTTTGTAATGATTGTTTTACATATTAGTTTGTTATGTTGTGACCGTATCGAGGTAAAACTTGTAAAAAGTAGCTCCGAAATGTCTCTGGTAATGTTGTTGAAGTATTTTTCTACGGTAATTTCTCTGTGGCAACAAATGTAACTTAAAGAAAACAATGATGTTGTTCTGTTGTTGATCGATTTTTATCTTGAATTTGATAATACTCTTGTGTATTAAGGTTATTGAGTTTCCATGCTATATCATGTTTCTAAGTCAATTTAAAAGAAGTTTCGATGACGGTCTGATGTATACATCATCTTTATGCGCAAGATCTAGCCGAGGAACCGTTGGGACACCATGTATTTAGTTATTCTCTTTTTAATTTCGACTAGAGTTTATGGTTGAATGATATTTAGAAGTGGTTTCGATGAAGGTTTGATATCGATGTCGCATTTATTCGCGTACGATTTAACCGAGAAACCATTATATTATTTTGTTTTCATTTTAATTTCGATTGTAGTTTGTGTTTGAATAATATTCAAGAATAGTTTCAATGACGGTTTAATGATAATACCGCATTACTCGCGTGTAAATCTAACCGAGAAACTATGGGGCAGCCGTTTGTTTCTATCGTTGCATTTTTAATTTGTTTTGAACACTTTGTGAGATGAATTTTTGAGCATTATCAAGTTCATGTAGTGGCTGCCCGATTTTGGTTCATGCATTTTAGATGTGTTTAGAACTCAATTCTCCATGTTTCGATTGATTAATAGCATAAGTTCTTTGGTTAGTCCATTTGTGAATCGATAATCATGAATAAATTCTTGATTCTTGAATTGTTCATTCATTCATATAAGTTGCATTCGATTTTAAGATCTTGCTTACTAACCATGTTTATTTTATTTGCAATTTGTCGCACCCCAAAATTTACCCGCTTAATTTAAGCCTACGTTTCATTAAGTATTCATGTACGATGATTAAACCGAGGTATTCTCAACTTTCGTATTTCCTTTAAGCTGCAGAATTTGGTTTGTGTTGTCGATCAGTCTAAGATGGCTCCCGTATTCTCTCGCTCCGCCGTCTACTCAGTTATCAAGGATTCCTATGACTCGAGACGTATTAATTGTTTCACCAGAAGAGCCACAATTGCAAGTACTTCAAATTCTCAAAGTATTATCAAGATGACGCTTATCTCAGTGCACGCTTACTCATTAGTCAAGTTGTTATAAGAATTGTCGTTAGAAAGAATTTTATTGAGTTTTCACGATAAAGTGAGTTTTTGGGCTTTTGTTGGGCTATTCATTTTGAGGATTGTGGGAGTATTTTATGCAAGAGCTATTGAGAATACTTTGTTGCTGTTATTGTGGACTCACAAGTAAAGGATTTTTGTGCAAAAATTCATGGAATCGTTTCATACAAGAGTAAAGATGGAATAACTTCATTTGTTCCACGGAATTTCATTTGAAAGGAAATTTGTTCTTACAAATACCATGACAAGAATTTAAGGTATAAGGAAAGTATTATTCATTCAATTGACAAAGTCGTCCAAATTTATCATTCAAGACTTAACAAGTTTACAAGGGGACTCTTACATATTTTCTCTACAGTAGATACAAGCATAAGTCCTAAAGGTTTTTCTCTAAAAGTAGATACAAGCATAAGTCCTAAAGGTTTTACAATGCAAAAAAATTTGATTCGGTCAAAGATGTATCCCAATCTTCACTTTTTCTTCTCTATCCTCATGTTACTACGCAAGCCTCTTCATCACAAATCCTCCGTGCTAGGCTCCATTGTCGTTCCAAGGATGTCTACAGTTCTTTTCTTTCTTCATCCTCAAGTCTCCAAACTTTTGTCCTCCACATCGTTTACCTGAAAGCAAGAAAGAACGCATGATCAGTAGTTATACACTTGAATATAAAAGGTAATGTCAAAGTTTTTTCAACCTCGTCATTAGGGCTAGTTATAGGAATCAGGTCGAAGGTTTAATCATTGTTCAAGCAATCAGAGCCTCAGAACTGAAAAGCTCCTTCATCGGCCACAACCTCCTAGTGCAAATCACAACAACCTCTGTTGTTGGTTCACAAAAGGAGGTGCTAAGAGGAAAGTCAGACATCATCATGTTTCCCCAATCCAGCCCAATAATCCAGCCCAATAACTCATCACAGTTCAAAAAAATATATGTTCAACCCAAATGAAACTCACAACAGCAAGCAACAGAACAGGCAACAAGTGTGATTAAAGGCAACAGGGTCAGCAAGAAAGACAAATTGTCTTGGTTATCAGCATAATCAAAGCCAGCCAGCAGTAGCAGAGCTGAAAGAAGTAAACTCAACCCTACAAGTAATTAATACAGCAGCAGCATAGAAGAGGAAAAATGTGGTTTCAAGGATATTTTCACCAAAGGTAAAAAGGGGAAAGCAGAAAACAAGCACCAGTTTGGTAACCAAAAACAAGAGGCAGTCTGCTATATCAGTTTTGGAAGCCAGAAGAAGAAGTGAACATCTGTTCTATCAGCTGGGGGCTGGGGCAGACACAAAAGCAAGAAAAAGATTTGTTCTATTGGTTTTTTCAACAAGCCAAAGAGAAGGAGAGAGCATCTGATTCAATACCAGTTTTAAAAGCAAAAATCCATCAGTTAGAGGCATCAGTTTTCAAAAGACAGAAAAGTTTTTTCTCAACAAAACCAAAAAGCCATACCAGTTCAAATATAACCAACACAAGCAAAGAAACCAGCACAGAAAAAATGCATCTGTTCTAAACCAGTTCTAAAAAGCCAGCAAACCTTGTAGTATCAGTTAAAAAAAAAAAGCAAAAAAACCTTGTAGCATCGGTTCTAACAGTTTCAAAAAGCCAGGTCCTAACCATCTTTCCAAACCCAGAAAATCGAATGCATACAGTTCTAACCAAAACAAAACACAATAGCCAAACCCCAACAAATCATCATATTCCTAAAACTAAAGCCCTTCAGAGTTTGTTTTTGTCAGAAACCTAATTTCTGAATTGAGAAAGAGAGGAGGAAGGAGTTTGGAACAATCTCACCCGAAACCCACAGAAACTCGCCACTGAACGCACTACCAAGCTCAGACATCATCATCCTCGAGTCATTGACCTAGGGTTTCCAAACCCCTTCAAGCTTCCAAACGGTAAAACACCTGCACAGAGCCAATCAAACATGCATGAGTATTCAAAAACTCAGAAACGAGTAAAGTATGATAACAGATCGAAGCCTTAAGGCCTCGCCGTCGTAGGGCGATTTCCGGCGCGGCTGCCTTGTGCTCCTTGTTGGGGTTTCGTCGAGGAGAGCGAGAGAGGAAGGTGAGGTCCGTTTTTGGTGAGGCGATCGAGAGAGAAGGATGGGTTTCCATGGGTTTCTGGGTAGGTTAGGGTTTTGTTTGGGATGAGGAAGAGTGAACATGCAAGAACAGCGAGAGAGAACGCGTGAGATGAGGGTTAAACAAATTGTTCTTCTGTTTTCTTTTTTTTGCCCCTTTGGGCAATTATTTTGGATATTTCTTTCTTTTCAATTTAATTTATTTCATTTTCTTTTTTTAAAATATAAAAAAAAAACAATTTAATCTTATTTTATTTTATTTTTATATATACACTTAGATTTGGTGGTGACAAGTGTCACCACCTTGTTTTTTTAAAAATAAAAAAATCTTTTTTCTTTTTATTATATTTTCTTTATTTATTTGTTTAATTTATAAAATATATATATATATATATATATATATATATATATATATATATATATATATATATATATATATATATATATATATATATATATATATATAATGTTAAACAAATATGTATTTGGAGCAATATCACTATTTTTGGGACCGTCGGAGTATTTCGGAATGTGATTCGTCACACTCAATTCACTGACGCATGTGGAGGTATTACGGACCAGTCAAAGATCAGATGGTTTTCTTTTTCTTACTTCGCGGAATCACTGCAATACAGACTATTTCTGAACTTATCTTATTTCCATTACTTTATTTATTTTCATGAATAATATTTTGGTTGCGATGTACTAAATGATTATTGGATCTGATAGTTTGTGTTTGATGATTTATCGATTAAATTATTAGCCGATTTTTCATCAAACAGAAAAAATCATCTCAAATAATTATTTAAATTTTCGATTGTATTGTATGATATTTTGTCTGTTTATTCATTCATTCCGCAATTATTCACCATTGTACACTCTGCACACAATTTAAAATTAAAATCAATCTGATTCCACATTGATTGACTCATATGTCAATTTCCTAAAGGGTCTCATAGTTGGGGATGGGCATGGCCATCCTCACGAGATTGGTTAAAGCCCTTGTTGCTTTAATCAATCATAACCCGAAAAAATAACATTGGTCTATATACCAATCACCATGCACCAGGGTCTCATGGTTGGGGATAGGAGCACCTATCCTCACGAGGTTAATCGAGTCCATATACTTGATTAACCATAACCCGCTTCCATTTCATCTCAGCACGCGTATCAGAACACTTTCGCAATTAAAATTTCAAACCTCGATCCAACGTCGAGTGCATTTTCAAAACCTTTTTCATAATAAAGTACAAGTTTTTTTAGTCGTTGGACGCTAGACCAATTGCTAAAAAACTTGTCACCAAATAAACTTTTAGTCTTTAAGCCGTTGGACGCTAGACCAGTTGCTTAAAGACTTCTAAAAAACGTGAAATTCGTTTCACTTCACTTTTTCTCAAGAAAACCTTTTTGGGTGATAGACGACTCGTTCAAGCATTAGTTCCTCGGGTTTCTAGTATTTGAATCGTAAGACGTTAGTCTTGTTGTTCGGTACTTTTTCATCCACTTAAAAAACAACTTAACTCATTCAAACTCTTTTTCGCTCGTATGCGATCAACAAACTCTTTTTCGATAAAGAGTGTGCAATGGTCATTTCAAACACGAACGTGGACTTAAAGATTTTCAAACAAACTAAACAAGTCCAAGTTCAGGCATTTGAAATGTCTAATGCACGATTTTTCTTATAAAATCGATACAACAAACTTAAAACATTTTGAGAGGAACTACAGAGTTTTGACTTTCCCATTGCACAAGGGAATATGTAGGCACACGGTTCTGAAACCGTGCCAAACTCAAAATAATAATAAACAATTCTTTTTCTTTTGGTACTCATAACTTAGCAATAAACACACACACAAACGCGTAGAATTAAATGGGTAATACCTTCCCCTTACATAACCGACTCCCGATCCCACTTTTTTGGTCACGTAGACCGCCTTATCCGCTTGTATGGGGTTTTATCTATATTTTCCCGTTCCTTTCGGAACAAATAAAATTAAGTGGCGATTTCACTAGTTTTCGGAAATTTAAAAGATTTTTGAAAATCGAGTTGCTTCACAATTCTATTTCTTTATTTTTATCCCACTAATGCTACTAACGAATTTGTTACTTGTGAAGGCATTCAAGAATTGTCCAAGAATACGTTTTGTATTGTTGCATCTATATACGTTTTTATATATACTGTTATTTATACTTGTGTTACTATTTAATATTTAGTAATGTGTATCTAAAATACTTAGTATTTAATTTTTATATTTAATACTGTAAACTTAATTATACTTAGTATTATTTTTATTCTTATATTTAGTATTGTATATACTATATACATATTATTTTTATTATTATACTTTCATATTTATTCGTAAATAAACTCGAATTATATTATATTAATTTCTTTCATGTCGCGATTTAACTTTCGAATGTGTATGAACATAAAAATATTGTTTGTCTCTTAAAATTAATTTCTTTTTAATTTATCCCCATTCGAAAAATTGTAACCCAATCCCTTTGTTGCGCTGTAATTAATTTACCGCTTTCTATTTTACCGTTTAAATCCCCATTTATAATTGATGTATCCCTCTCCCAAAAACAATTCTTGTATTAATCTAGTTCGCATTTATTTTATTTTAACTTAACTGTCACTTACACAAAACCAAAAATATTATTTTTAAACTAATAATTGTAAATCATTTTAAACCCGTGAGTCGACAAAGCTTAGAAGTGTCGCGATAACCACACATGCACACATGTACGCTTGATCCTGGGCCTTCTTACAGTGAGCCTATTTCGATCAATTGTTTCAATTGGTCGTTATAGTAGACTAGCCCACTTTGCTAGTACACACGTAGTTTAATTGTTTTATACTTAGGTTGGCCACCTTGTATGGGCTTTGTCGATTTTATTTGTTATTTACAATTATTTCGATCTTCTTCCATCTCTTGTGCCTTGGTCCACATGCCAAATTCTTCTCATCTCCATAAGGGTTCCATAGTAGGGAATAGGCTTGGCTATTCTCTCAAGATTGATCAAGTCTTTTGGCTTGATTGATCATAACCTGATTGTTTCTTCATTCACCAAGCATTTAAAACACTTTCAATAAAACTCGATCCAACATCGAGTCTTCTTCTCAAACCTCGATCCAACGTCGAGATGTTTTTTTCAAAATGTTTTCACAAATAAACTTGGATGATTTTTGTTTAAATCTTTAGATGGTAGCCTAATGGTTTAAACAAATTTGAAGTCTTTAGATTGTTGGATGATAGCCCAATAAGATAAAACTTCTATCCATGTCAAAAAATCTTGAGCGGTATTCAATTAAATTGTTGGATGATAGCCCGACGGTTTAATTGAATTTGAAGTCTTAAGGTTGTTGAATGATAGCCCAATAGACTAAATACTTCTATCCGTATTAAAATAGTGGAGTGACATTCGTTTAAGTTGTTGGATGATACCCCGACGACTTAATCGAATTTAAAGTCTTTAGATTGTTGGATGATAGCCCAATAATTTAAATATTTTATCTCACTCGAAACACTTATTTCATAATAAATTTTTTGGGATGAGAGATGATTGGTTGAGCTCACTCGCCAATTTCTAGTATTTGAATCATTAGATGATAGCCTAATGTTGCGATACTTGTCATCCACAACTTAAAATCAATCTTAACACAGTTAATATCTTTTGTGTGTCCAAACACCTTTACCTTTTAAACCCTTTTCAAGATTAGACATGATTCATTTATAATTGAGATGCTTCTTCCTCTATTCCCAAGGTTTTCGACTTCTCCACTTGAGTACTAGAGGTGTTCTCAAACTCTCCCTCATGTTGGTGCGTAGTCCTTTATTCTTTATCACACCTTGTGGACGTTAGATGAGTCTTCTCCTTTAAAAATGTTGACTTGTCTTTTCATTTAAAATCAATCAACAAACAATCATTTTCTAGCCGAACTACGGCGCTCTGACTTTCCCATTGCACGAGGGAGTACGTAGGCACTAAGTCTTACGACCAAAGGCGAGCAAAAAATAATAACAAAATTTCTTCTCTCTTCCTTTCTCCTTTCAAAACTTAGAAGATCGTAAAATGTTTACACTAGCACACAAACACACTTTGAACTAAATGGGTACCATCGAGTACGATGGATGTGAGGGGTGCTAATACTTTCCCCTTGCATAATCGAATCCCGGACCTGCATCTCTTAATCTCGTAGACCGTCTTATCCTTTTCTCTCGTGGGTTTTATTCGATATTTCCCCTTTCCTTCTTGGAATAAATAAATCTCGGTGGCGACTTCATTCATTTTTTTGTGTCGATATTTATCGGAATTTAATTTTTCGATAGTCCAGGTCGACACCACAAAAGCAAGTTCACCATTCATCCTAGATCTACCAAGATGTATCAAGACTTAAACAGGAGTTTTTGGTGGCCAGGCATGAAGAAAGATGTTGCTGATTACGTGGAACAGTGTGGTGTATGTCAGCAAGTGAAGATAGAGCACCAAAGACCCGGTGGTATGTTGCAACTGTTAGATGTTCCTATATGGAAATGGGACAACATATCTTTGGATTTCATTGTGGGAATGCCTCGTGTTTTAGGTGGTCATGATTCCATTTGGGTGATTGTAGACTGTTTGACGAAATCTACACATTTCCTACATATGAAAACCACTCATAAAGTACCTCATCTAGCCCGACTCTTTATAGCAGAAACTGTGAGGTTGCATGGTGTGGCGTTTAGCATTGTGTCGGATAGAGATCCAAAGTTCACTTCTCAGTTTTGGAGAGCATTTCATCGAGAAATGGGAACAAAATTGAATTTAAGCACTTCGAATCATCCAAAGATAGATGGACAGACCGAGAGAACCATCCAAACCATTGAATATATGTTGAGGGCTTGTATTCTAGAAAGTGGCGGAAGTTGGAAGGACCATTTTCCGTTGATAGAATTTGCGTATAACAACAGTTACCACTCAAGTATAGGCATGACACCATATGAAGCTTTGTATGGAAGAAAATGTCGTTCGCCTTTGTGTTGGTCAGAAGTTGGGGAAAGGGGAACTCTTAGACCGGAAATAATTCAAGAGACAACTGAGAAAATTGAAGAGATTCGAGAAAAGATGAAGAAAGCTCAGGACCGACAAAAGAGTTATGCGGATAAGAGAATAAGGCCTTTGAGTTTTGATGAAGGCGACCATGTGTACTTGAAAGTGACTCTGAGGCTTAGGCTGAAAGGACCGTTTAAAGTTTGGAAGCTTAGTTTGAGGTGTGTGGGACCGTAACAAATCATGAGACGGGTAGGTGAAGTGGCATATCAACTAGCATTTCCACCGTCACTATCCGGATTGCATGATGTATTCCATGTGTCTCAACTTCGGAAGTTCGTGACAGATTCATTTCATCCTATCCTTCCCGATATTGTGGAGATAGAACCAGACTTGTCATTCCAACCTCAACCCATTCGTATTTTGGAATATTCTAGCAAGTCCTTGTGGAATAAGGAAATACCTCTTGTGAAGATTTTGTAGGAAGAATCTCACCCGGAAGAAGCCACTTTGGAGCTTGAAGCGGAGATGCGAGAGTCATACCTGGTAAGTTTCCGAATTCGAGGACGAATTCTAATTTAAGGGGGAATGTAATATCCCATTTTATTTAGAAATGAGAATAAAAAGGAATGATAGTAACTATTTTAGTTAGAATTGAACCAAGGGCAGAATTGGAATTTTTGGAATAGTTAAGGGGCAAATTGGACATAAAGGAATAATTCATTCCT
This sequence comes from Vicia sativa, assembly GCA_021764765.1. NCBI lineage: Eukaryota > Viridiplantae > Streptophyta > Magnoliopsida > Fabales > Fabaceae > Vicia > Vicia sativa. The sequence goes on along the minus strand of CM038795.1, from coordinate 112,198,067 downwards.
TATTATTATTATTATTCAAAATCAGAAAATAGAAGGAATTGAGAGAAGAAGAGGGAACCGTGAAAGGAAGAAGAAGAAGAAGAAGAAGAAGAAGAAGAGAAGGAGGAATTCACCAAACTCAACCATTCTTGCATGCAAATCTTGATTTCGTCGCCCCTTGCCCTCCATTTTCGTTGATGCAACTCATCCTCCATCTCAATCAAGGTGATTCTCATAGATAGAGACTTGGGGAATTTATGTGGGAACAAGGGTTTGAGATATACTTGCATCTAACCCTCAATGATGCATGATTCTGACTTTAATCTCATAATATAATTTTTATGCATCATTAATTCATTCTATATGTTGCTTATAATGGATTGCATGTAGAGAAATTAGGATTTGGAGGCCTAAAATCATAATCTACGTTTTCTGGTTTTTGGCTGCGCAGCAGAGTTCGCTTAGCGAACTTTAGCTCGTGTAGCGAACTGTGACTTCCAGAACGTGGTGAAGTCTCTGGTCTTGTTCGCTGGAGCTCGCGTAGAGAATCGGGAATTCGCTGGGATTTCTCTTAGCAAAGTTGGCCTGGCAGAATGCTTTATTTTCTTTCCCAAGTGCAGAATCTATTCTAGAATCGGGAATAGGCTATCACAGTAATTATTTAGCAGCATGATATGTTTGTTTATGACTGAGTTACTGCTATGCATGTTCCCTAAAAGTCATGGTTGATGATTATGTCTAATGTGTGTTATGAATGGATAAAATATGTATTAGGAGAATGTATGAATATGTGAATTCTAATCGTTTTGTGAAAACGATCTGGATGTGTTGCCTACGGGCTTGATATGTATATAAATGCTTGTGCCGTACTGTGTGATTTCGGAGGATGTATGCTAGAATCGGAGTAGACCTTATACCAGGACGTAAATCACTTAGGACCAAGACTAATGTTGTGTGATCTTTAGTTCGTGCCTTGTTGTGTGATCTAGGATACCTTGATGTGTGTTATGGGTATGTCATACACATCTGAGCTACCAAAGGCGATGTGCTTGTGTGGGCCAGTGAAGGAGGGCAATTCCACCTTGAAATCATATGTATTTCTTGGTATGGTGGGGAGGAAATTGGCATATAGGCAATCATTGGGTATAACTCACCTCTAGTAGTGCCACGTAGGCTACACCACTAGGCTATCACCCGGTGGGCCATGCATTGAGAAGGAGTTTTCGTGCTTGTGTAATTCATTAGCGTATAGATGATCGACATGGTTGTGATGCCATATAGGCGAAAGTCACTCCGTGTACTCGTCGCAAATGGAATTCCGTATAGGAATGATTTGTTTCATCGTGCGGTGGATTGGTGCGAGTCTCTTGACATTATGCATTTGGGTACTCATCAAGGACGTGGAAGTGTAACCGAGCGAACCCCTAAGATAGGGAGGCTCACTGAGATTTAGTAATCTCACCCATTCCAATTATTATTTTCAGGATCTTCGAGGTAGGACAAAGGCAATGGTAAGATGGCTTAGTCTTGCAGTGGTGTTTCATTGGCGATGACCTACCTTTTTGTATCTTTTTCGCTTATGTACTCTTTTGGGATCATGTATTAGTACCCTTTTGGATTTGTGTTTTGTGGCCATGACAGTTTCGGCGTGTATTTGTAATATGTACTAATACTTGTCCTATTCTGCTGTTTATGTGATCGTTTTATGTACCATTTTAATATCATATGTATATATCCTAGACAATGTATGTGTGAGGTGTTACACTCATTGTATCTTTAATCTCATCGAAGAGATGTTTCAAAATCATTTAATATTTTATAAACTTTTTTTAAAAAAAATAATTAAAATCATAAATTTTCTTGTAATATCAAAATATTTGTAAAACACTTTATGTAAAAAATTCTTTAGAATAAATTTTCTATCTTTATATTTCTGGACAATTAATTCTTATAAAATAATACTGATTCCGTAAACAATTGCGCGTAGAAAAAACAGAAGTAGACAATATTTTTTTATCGTTAGCTGTTGCCGGGGTCCCAGGTAGATATGAATTATGATAGAACCACATGTGTTCAAGACAATTTGAATTATGACTCAAACCATGTTTTTTTCTGTCTTAATCCCAGCCAAAACTTTCCATCAATGGCTCAACTTGTAAATCAAAGTGTATCTAAAATAGTTTCATTTACCACTAAATTAGTTCAGTGGTTATGCTGTTACTATCTCAAAATTTTCATGACATTTTTAAAACAAATATCTCTTACAAAAATGGATTTGGATCCTCTCTCTCTATATATAATCTCCAATTATAATTATAATCATAATCAAAATTAATTAACTACTCCCATTACTAAAAATCTTGTCTTCTCAATAACTAAAAATCTAGCCATCAACATTATTATTATTATTTAAGAAAATAATTTTATAATGACAAATTCTTATATACTCATAATAAGTATTTGGATCTCGATAATGTAAATTAATTTAAAAAAATTAATTAATTTTAAAATAAAATAATTTAAAATGTGATATGATAATAAATAATTCTGTTTGATTGGATGAGTATATTGATATCCAATTAAATTTAAGGATATCAAAGTATTCTTCTTTTATAATTTATTGTTTGTTAAAATAACTGTATGAATATAATGACTCCATTTTATATTTTAAGATTTTTTGGATAGAAAAAACTATGTGATGTAAAAGAAGTGAAAGTATACTATTACTAGTAATCAAACAGTATAAATATTCCCATTTTAGGTATAAGCGACAAATGGTTTTGGTTTGTAGTTGGCAAATCGACTTTGACTAAAAATATATCATTTCCAATGAAAAATAAATAAATAATTTTTTTATAAATATGTTTTTAGCTTTCGAACAAATGTTAAATTGTTGTCTTCTGCTTAAAAAGTTGAATTAATCCTTCACATTTTCAGTTTATTTAAAATTGGGTTTTTATTCACCGAACAATTTCACTTTTTCTAGAATTCGACCACACTCACCCTTTCCACTTTTTTAAATATAGGAATCTCTTAATGCATTGGAATCTATAATTCACGTCATGTATTTTTTTTTGGATATTTTATAAAAACAAAATTTTACCTTTTTAAAGAATACTCTTCTATATACAATCTGTTTGAAAACTTTCTTTTTAAATAAAAGAAAACGTAGAAAAATACAAAGATAAACCGCTCAATAAAAATAAAAGTAAAAGAAAGTTTCATTACAGATTTGGTCCTCTATTTTTTCTATTTTATGATATTAGTTTTTCTATTATTTTTTTAAATAGTTTTGATCTCTATACTCACTTTTCTACTAAAAACACTGATTTGAAGGACTAAAAATATTTAAAATAAAAAATAAAAAGACTAAAATTGTAACTAAAGCAGGTACATCTCAGTATTTTCTGGCAGAAAATAGACATGGGATCAAAACTATTTAAAAAAATAATAAAGGAATTGATATCGTGAGTTGGAAAAAATAGGGATGTAAGTAAGTCTAAACGAAATTGTAAATGTATCTTCTGTTAATATTTTAAAAAAAATTAAAAAATTAAATTATTTAATTTAGTTACTAAATTGATAAAATTATTCTTTTTAAAATATATTTTAATATTTATAACTTATAATTTATATTAAACATAAAAAAAACACAATATAAAATAAAATATAACTTAAGATATTTTAAATGAAATACATAATTTTCGACTCTCTATTTTAATCAAACCTAACTTTTAATCTCATCAGATAAAATATGTGTGTGTTATTTTGGAAAATCATAAGGTATTCAAGCACGTGTAATAAATGAAGGTATGCTTGTAAGTTAAAGGCAATCTCCTGAGATGAGGGTTTGTAGGAGATTGGAGCCAAGGTGTTTAAAAATTTGGCTTTATCAAGCTAGAGAATTTAATGACCAAGGAGAGTATTAAGCCAAAACGTCGAAGTTGAACTGTGTCGATCAGAAGGATGTAAGAAAACCAAAGTTAAGATCTGTAGAAATTGGTCCAGTCGACCAGAGTATGAAGAATAAGAAAATGGTTGAAATTGGTTTTGTCGACCAAAGAAGATTCTAGACTTAGAAGAATTTCGTTGTTTTAATTGTGTCAAAGGAACTCTGTCGAAGCAAGCCAGAAGCGGATTACTTTCAGAAGCCAAAAGCGGGAAGATTCAAAATTCAAAGTCACAAGCAGTTACCAAAGGTTCATGGGCTTTTTGAGCGCCAAATAGGTGGCGACATCTTGTGGAGCAGTTACCTCAAGATTCAAATATCGTCCGTAGATTTCTTCTAGAAGGTTACATTGTAAATACTATAAATAAATAGATTCAGTGTAATTTTCGGTGTTCACTTGTATACTCAAATCACTTGCCAAAATTCTATCATTCCGAGCGTCGGGAAACAAAGAGTGAATAAGTGCTTGATGTACGTGAATCACCATCTTTATTTTAATGCAAATCTTTTATCTTTCAATTATTCCTTTTGAATACTTTACTTGTTTTTTATTAACCTTCGAGCAAACTATTTACGTTACGTTATGCTTCGCGTAAACAATTCAATACTCTCTGCCGGTCACGAGTCATCAGTTAGTTAGTTTATTGAGTCTCATTTCGTATAAAAAAACCTGTTGTCGGTCACGAGTTACCAGTCAGGTGGTCGAATCTTGGTGTGGAAAGTCGTTATACTTGTTCCCTTATCTTATAGAAAACCTTTTCTTTGATAAGGATTTTGACAGAACTAACACAATATCAAAAATCTTAGCACATGTCTTAAGATCAACTGGTCGATCTTACAAGTGACCCTTAGTCTTAAGGGCTTTGGGAGGACCAGCGATTGTTTACCATTTTCCACAGTAAACAAATCAGCACACCCGGTGGGACAAGTGCTAAGTGTCTGTTATTAGATATCATAAGTCATAAGTGTATGAGACTTAGGAGTGGTAGTTTAACCAAAGAGTATAATAAACCACCAACTAGGAGACGTACACCTAGGATGTTTAATCCTACTCCAAATGTAGATGAAGTTTCGTCGTGTACTTTAGGTACTACGGATCCAATTATTTCTCAGTTTGCGCCCTTGCCTCCTGTAAATAATCCAACTGCTCTAGTGTCGACTACAATCTCTGCGCCCATCCCACAGGCTCCACCGGCGAGCCCAGGGCCTACGATGACTACGACCGAAATCCCCCAATTGCCTCGTGTAACACAGTGGGAGAACTGACTTGTTTGTTTTGCTTTTTATTGCAAATGTTGCGGATAGCAAGAGTCGCCATCGACTTTTCTTTTATCCAATAAAGGGAAGGTGAAAAGAACAGGAAAAGACCTTCGTTAGATGTTGAGTACGGGAGGAAGTTATGAAAAGGGGAGGTATTAACACCCTTTCCATCCGTAGTTATCTACGGGCTCTTAGTTGCCTAGCTTACTTTTGAAAAATTGCTTTCTGTGTTTGTTTAGTTTGAAAATGTATTTGAAAAGGCATTTCGCTTTGACTTCGTAATGATTCTCGTTGGAATGTATACGAAGTGTTTGGAAATGTAAAGATGTTTAACTTTGTAATGATTCACGCTGGAATGTATACAAAGTGTTTTTTTGAAAGTATTTGAAAAGTTGAGGTGTGAAAAAGTATTTTGATTGGAGCAAGCAATAGAGTCTTATTACCTACTCAGAATGGTCGTTTCCATGTTATTTTTCCTTCTCCTTTAGAATAAGGCTATCCATACCATTAGTTGGTAGGTAACTTTTTCGTTTGGATGTGAAGGGACAATCGAAGGGTCATCGTATAGTCATAGAAGGCAACATGTAAGGATACCTTTAGCAATTCGTAGGGACGATCATCACTTTTCGTAGGCAACAATCGAGGGACGAGATCATGTATTCGTAGGCAACTTCGAGGGTCATCGAGGGACTATGACCTTTGTATCGAAGGGACTATGATGATATTATTCGTAGGCGTCTTTGCTAATGTGTAATACGGTGAACTGACTTTGAGATTTTTGTATCGCAAATTTGCGGATAGCAAGAGTCGCCATCGACTTTTCTTTTATCCAATTAAGGGAAGGTAAAAAGTACAGAAAAAGACCTTCGTTAGATTCTGAGTAAGGGAGAAGGTTATGAAAAGGGAAGGTATTAGCACCCCTTTTCATCCGTAGTTATCTACGGGCTCTTAGTTGCTCTTAGATCACTTTAAAATTGTGCTTTCTGTGTGTTTGACAAAAATGTTTTGAAAAGGCATTTCGCTTTGACTTTGTAATGATTCATGTAGGAATGTATACAAAGTGTTTGGAAATGTTTCGTTTTGAAAAGAGTTTGAACTTTGACAAAAGTGTGAGGTGTAAAAAGTATTTTGATAGAGCAAGCAACTAAAAGTCTTATTACCTACTCGTAATGGTCGCGTGTTATTTTCGTTCCTTTAGAATAGTGCTATCCATACCATTAGTTGGTAGGTAACCCTATTCGTTGGATGTAAACGGACATTCAAGGGACATCGATGGTCATAGAAGGCAACTTGTAGGAAGTATCCTAGCACATTCGAAGGGACTATCATCATTTTTCGTAGGCGACAATCGAGGGTCAAGATCATGTATTCGTAGGCGACATCGTGGGTCTATGATCTTTGTATCGAAGGGACTATGATGATTTGTTTTGAAGGCAACGATGCTAGAATACCTCTACGTTCGAGGGACTTGACCATTTGAATTCGTAAAGGCAACGAGAGAGAATTACCCTAAGGGGTGCATGTGTGAGAAGAGTGTGTCGAATTCAGATATGTTTATCTTGAAGTTATGAGTGATCTATGTCCAATTTTATCTTGCCATACACGCCTAATTACTAGCAGTTTATAGGGTGCAGAAATTAAATTGCGGAAAGTAAAATGCGGAAAGATAAAGTCCTACGCTATTACATGGCTTTGGGGCAGATACATAATTGAAAGTGCAGAAAATAAAAGTCCTAATTAAACTATTACATCCCATAGGAAATTACATAATTGAAAAAGAAAAGCGATAAAAATCGTCCGAAACGGTACAACCTGTGAACAGATACAAAATCGGAAAACGGAAGAAAATTGCATAAGAGGAAAATGTTAGTAAAAATAAGTATTTTTGAATGAGAAAATGTTTTTGTGTTAATGGTGACATTAATATGATAAAATAATTTTTTGGGAATTTTTGGAGTTGATTTGATAATTTAAAAGCAATTAAAAGTCATTTAAATGATAAAATAGAAATTAAATTAAATATGCCTGCAAAAATAATAATTTTAATGTTAAAAATTAAATAAGTATTTTTCTGATGATTATGCAAAAAATAAATATTTTTGGAGTTTTTTAAATGCATGATAAAAATATTAGAAGATAAAGTAAATTAGATGGAAAATATTAAAGAAAAATAAGAAAATATGAAAAATAGAGTTAGTTTGTAAAAAGAGAAAAAAGAATTGGTCCTGTCCAGGTTCGAACCTGTGACCTTTGAGGGAATCTCCACATGCCAACGCCTTAACCACTGAGCCATTGTGTACTTGGTGTCTGTGAAACTGGAATCAATTGTTTTTAAGCGTACGCGTGTTAAGGATTTTTGAAATCAAAGCACAGTCAACAAGTGGACCCCGGTTTGAACGAAAGAACGAATCAGAACACTCGCTTTTGCAACGCGTGCCTTCCGGTCTTTAGATGAGTCAACGACGCCGGAGCCCTAGCTCTGGTCATCTTCTCCGGTCAATCAAAACCTGAAACCTGCGAAATAACGAAAATAAATGGCAAAGGGGTAGCCTACCCCCCTAAATCGATGGCTGCGAGTTCAGTGGTGGTATTGGTTTTCTCTGAAAATACTTGTACAAGCCGGTTCGAAGAAGACAGCTCGAAAAACCCTAACTATGGCAAATTGTGTTTTTTACGTGCAAGCTCACAAACGATTGCCCAGATCCATCCCTTA